>LPNX010351709.1:718084-767335 GCA_001517045.1 Pseudotsuga menziesii | reverse complement strand
CAGTGGAAATTTTTTGTTGGGAGCAGTTCGTTTTGTGTGGAAATTGTCTGTGGAGCAGCAGAGATTTAGGGCTGGTCATTTTCTACAGCAGTCTTTGTCTTCAGGCTGCCACAGCAGCTCTTAAAGGTCTGAGATTTTTCAAGTTTTTTTTTCTCTGTAACCTCGTGGGAGCAGCATCTCTGGAAATTCTAGCTGACTGAGGAAACCTATAGCAGACCTTTTGTTGAGGCAGAACCAAGTTTGAAAAACAGTCCTCTGTGGAATTTTTGTGAGGTTCTTGGCAGCAGCTGAGAAGAGACCCGAGGTTAAGTGCAAAAGCAGAAGAAGTGGATCCAAACCTTCCACGGAGATTTTGTTTTTGGAATGAACCGTCTGATTTTTGAAGAAAGAAAACAGTCCTGAATTTTGTAAGCCCTAAACTCAGGTTCAAGTCTGCAAATACATAGTGAGAAGGTATGTACAGTCTGATTTTTTTTTCAGCAAAGGTTGACGCTGTCATTTTCCTTTATCTTCTAATTTTTGAAGCAATCCAAGCTTGACCCTGGTACAAGATTGATGTGCTCCAAAGTTGACAAAATTTTCAAGCATTCTCAGTCCAGTTTTGGCATGATTTGAGCTTCTTCCCCACCATATACACAATCTGGTTTTGATTTGTGTGGGAGGTTTTGCACAGCATAACAATGATGACAGCCCTTTGAAGAATGTGCAGTGCTAGAGTCTAAGCTGAATACACAGTCTGAGTTTTTGCAGCGTAGCAGCAGCCATGTTTTCAGTGGTCTGAGGACATATGGACGAGTGGACTGAGGTTGCCTATGACCTATTCACAAGCATTCAATTGAGTCATACACAGTCCTGAATTTATTCTTGACCAGCATTCAAACAAGTCCTAAAATTTGTTTCAAATTGATAATAAGAGCAGACCCAGAATATCTCACAGAGCAGCAGAGTCAATACACAATCAGTCCATTCTTGTTTTTTATTGGAGTCCATTCATAGCACAAATATACAGCTCTAAATGCATGAACAATCTAAGTTCTTGGGTTGTTATCAGCACTATCCTCTTGCCAACTAAAGAGTCATCTTCAGCAATAAGAAGGACATCACAGAAGAATTCAAGAATTTATTCTATATTCAGTCACAGTGGTCAATTAAGGGCTCAAAACAGTTCAGAAATTGCAGCATCCATGTCCAATAGAGTTCACTAAAATTCGTTATCTGTTGAAGGATTTGGATGCAATCTTGGAAGCCTTTTTCTTGGTGGAGATACATAAAGACAGCAGCATATTAGAAGGATTTTGAAGCCCTAAATAAGGCAGCCTTAATTCTCATGCCTAAACGCTAAAACAGTCCAGCTTGACAGTGCTTAACCTCTTGAAGAGATGACATTAGGTTGCTGTTTTCAAAGCCTTATGACAGTCCATTCATGAAGTTGACAGCCTAGTCCAACACCTGAAGAGATGATAGTGTTCTCATAAAGCATTTTGACAGTCCACTCCTTGAAGACTTTGACAGTCTCTTTTATGAAGAAAGTTGACAGTATGACAGAGATTAATGACAGAGACATGAAGTCAGTAATGATGATGTGACAAATTACAGAAAACATAACAAGTACAGACATTGATTAAGGTATGTAATCTGTGATATGCTGTAATGAGGCATGTGGGAGGGCATCCAGACCCGTACCCTTAAAGTTTGGCACTAGCCATTGAATGGTCGGAGAAGACAGAAGCTACTAATAGTATTTGGCAAATTGTCAATCCATAAAAAGGTAATTCAGTGTAAGTTCATGGATGAAGAAAGGCAATGATTATCCTGGGTCAGAAAGAAGGTAAATGCAGGTTTCTTCTATATGTCATAACGCAAATTAATAAATCCCATCCAAAGAGGTTCTATTTTTAAAAGCCCGATCGGCCTGCCTGTTAAGTCATGGCATTATGGATTCCGGGCTCCGAAGGCAGCAGTTGAGGAGGCCGAGCAATACTTTATACTAATCCAGTTTTTAGGTGGCTACTTTAGTGGATCCAGGAATTGAAACCGAAGAGAATGGAGTAACACTCAGTTAAACCCGAAGCTATAGCATTTGAGCTTTAGTCCGTAGTCCTAATATGCTTTCCCATTCGCTCAACCAATTGCTTGCTCACTGGATCCCTCAAAAAGGTTTTGGAGCAAGAGATAGTAGCTTTGCTTTGCTTTATGGATGTGGCGTCAGAACCAACTCGATCCGGGAACACAGCCCAATGAACAAACAACTTTATAGTATATCCCAGAAATGAACTTCAGTGAGAATAAAAGGTCTCTCATGTTCTACTACGCATCTCCTTAGGATCTCATCTGGCCCTAACTTGTACAACTGTCCTGCGATGAGCTGGTAATCTGCTGCTTTTACGACCAACTGCTAGTTATTTGCGTGATCTTTTTCACTATAGTATTAGAGAGTTGTGACTGCCAATTGTTTTATGATCTAAGGGTAACTATGGATGACTGCCATGCCAGGAGTAGACTCTCGGGGCCTTCTGACCAATTCTCAGCCAACTATAAAGGAACCCAAAGACCAAACACCTAAAATCCCGATAATTATGTAGTTAGAATAATCGTGGCAGCACTTTATATTCTTGTCTTTACTAATATCTCCCTGACCACAAGCGTAATCTAACTCATAGGCAAGGTCTCAATTTCTGACATTGTCTGTTCATCCCAGTAAACTCCTATAGAGGACATCTTGTGATGTTCCTTGCTGCCAATACTGAACTTCCGCAACTTAAAAGGCTATGTATATGATGCACTAGAACTATTATCACCTTTCTCTTTTATCTCTCAAGTCCCTTCTCCTTAAAGTAAAAATGTCTGAGATCTTCCAAATCATCCAGATCTTAACCATCTTGAGCAACCTTTCCGCAACAGAGATACTAATCCAATTGTTTGCTAATGGTGTGAAAAGCATACATCTCTCGACGATGGGAACAAACAACTTGAGGGTGATTATTCTACAACTTGTCTGTAAACATGATCTCTTTAAGAAAGGAAAAGGTTCTTCTTTATATAGATAACATATGTGTGAAGATGCATGAACTTTGGCCAAGGAAGTAAGTGCTGAAGTGATGTGTTGATTCAGTTGATCGCGTCACCTCTATGTCTTTTCTGTTTAAACCATCTTAGGTAGGATGGCGAGGAAATGTCCACCGAAACACTAGGAAGAAACAAAAGGGCAACATGATCTATTGTCAAATGAGGATGGGGATGGGGATCACAAAATGCAAGCTAATTAATAGCTTCTGCGGTGAGGAAGGAACTGTCATACTATTCAATCTGATTGGGATGTCTTTAGCTCTGACATGTCCCTCCGGAGGAATAGCATGAAGCTCAGAATTATAAGCATCTTGAAGAGATGTTGAGAAAGAGGAATTAGTCCAGGGTTTAGATATTCTGTATCAAGTTGCTAATTTAACTTCGTGAAAACACTTCTTTCATATAATGGAATTCAAAAGTCATTCTCTTTCACTTGGGTTATCCCTGAATAGAGGTATTCCGGACCGAAAGATATGGCTATAGGAGTCTATTCATCGCACATATGCTTTGATCGATAGTATTGTAACCATCGAAGTAGAGCAAGCAGGAACCTAAAGGATGAAATGGAACGATATATAGACAAGTAAATCCCTAATTGAAGGTATTTTCAAGAATAAATGGATTGTTCAATGGATGCAGACAGATACTAACAGATACTAACCTTTCATCATCTTGTCCATCTTAGCCACCACTATCAAGTACTGTAATCCATTGCATTTACTTCCCAAACATCTCATAATAAAGATGAAGTACAACACCAAAAGAAACGCTATTAATTATAAAAAATTTACAACTGCATCCTCCACTTATATGTTCTTCCTGAAGTTGTATACCATAAATATCTGTTATAGCTGCCCTAGAAGCCCTTTTATTAGTTACATTTACACTGTTTCCACTACAAGCCCCCTGCTTTCCCATTTGAGGCTCTACCTCAAAGCCTAATCCCCATTGAACCAATAGTTGGAGAAAGATTTCAAAGTGCAGAGATAGAGGAAATATACAACAGAACAGTCTCAGCTCCCATCAAGATGTTCTGTGACAATCTCTATGACTCAAAGAATCATCATTATTATAAATATTTGGATTGTAGCTTCCAATGAGTGAAAACATGGAAATTCACAACTAGTATCTTCTGACATAACGACATAATTTTAATGTGAAAGAGCAAACCTGTGGTGTTATAAGATGTGTGTAATTGTGTGTCCACAAGAACATGTCTGCTGTTTTCTCAGATTAGAAGAAAAGCAAGGTGTTGTCTGGTTGGTTGCCAGAAACCCAAAATCCATGTAAGGAAAGGCATCAGCACAGTTTGCCTTCTTAGCATCTAAGTAGGAACATAACAGCTCAACTTATTTACCATAAACCAGTTTTCCAGAGCAAGATGATTCAATATATTTACACTGCATACTTTAACTTTAAAGATATCTTATATTAGATAAAAGGCAAAGCAATTTAAGTTAACTTTCATTGCACCAAAAGTTTATTCTATTTTGAAGCACACTAAAATACATGCTCTACACAAGAAACAAATTAAGCAGGCTATTACCAGGAGAATGCTAATAAATCACCACTAATTAGGTTAGAAAGCATACCCGTAGCCAGGCAAGTCTACTATGTACCATCTCTTGTTTATCAAGAAATGATTGATAAGTTGCGTCTTCCCTGCAAAAAGCATATATTAATTATGTTACAGACAAAAAAGACTAGCAAACACAATATGCCACTTGAAACCTATAATGCAAGCTAAACATGACAGCTCAACAAGTTGATAAAACCAGATATTAGTATTTTCATGATATCCCAGGACTAAGATGTTTCCCACATTTGCCAAAACAACAATACTTGATTAAAAAAGAAAACTAAATGCATATCAATTCTCTAGACCCAAAAAAAATGATCGCTTGCTAAATCAAGCATACATCAGAAAAACAATCCTAGGAAGAAATCAATATTAAGCATGCCCAGTAAAGTCCACTAGCAAATATAAACAATTAAAAGGAAAAAGGTAGTTGAGATACTAAAAATATAAACAGAATGTTTATTCTTAGTTCCAGGATACAAGAACATAAGAAACAGCAAAAGAAAGATATATGCATTTTTTGCAAAAACCAACTAATATAAACAATATAATAACAAGAAAATTTGTTTTAAAGTGTTTTTGGCTACGAGACTTGTGATGCTTCTCATGTTTGGATCACACTTGACCTTCCGACTCTACATATACACAAGAATAGCAACTACTGTGCTCTTACACTATAAAATCCATTAGTGATTACTGGATACCTTAACAATATCAGAGCTTTACATAAAAGCACACTATCTCTATAACAGCTTCATGTTCATGGCCTCTATCCCTTGTGTTACGACGCAAACTAGTATCTTAAGATTGAAGCCCTAAAATCAATGATAGCTTATGGATAACTAAGAGGGAGGCCAATGTCACCATCCCTAACCCTCTTCTACTCTTTAGGCCTTCTCTTCTCCGAGATAGGATTACTAAAGTTTAACGGTGAATCCCTAGGATAGGATTACTAGATTTAACAGTGGAGCACAAGGTGAAATTGAAGAGTAACCATAACAAAACAAAGTGATTTTGATTTTCTAAAAGATAAAGAGTGATGGAAGGAAATGGAGACCTGTGTCTTATCCAATGGGCAAATGGGGTCAGCCAAGGATAGAATGAGGCTTTCTTTAGAAGATTAGAAGTGCTAGGATTGTAGTGCACAGACCTAGCTACTCTCTAATGGCTGGGCCAATTTCAAAAATCAAACAAAGGGAAACTTCTAGAGCAGTAAATTTCAGGTGGACTTAAAGAGGAATGCTATCATGGAAGCATCGAAAAACACATAACCTAGAGTAGAAAATGTGCACCTAAACTACACTTCCAACTAATAACAACCACATAAAAGATAGAGAGCCTAATCCTTTATTACCTCAAAGCCATTGACAATTTGAAGATCCAGTAACCAACCAAGCATGAGCAATATGAAAACCTTCAATGGAGCACTAGTATTAACCACCACATGAACCAACAGATATTTCATTAAGTCCAATGGGATTTCTCCCCCAACCCAAACATGAGTCCAAATGAGGAAGAGGCTCTTATATATAAAGATGAGCTCAACTTCCTTTACAATAGAATAATCATAAAACCCTACATCCAGACTAGGACAGAGTAAACAAAACAAAAATACTCCAACAAACCCTAATCAACTCTAACAACATCCATGACATGAGGTGGTCAAAGCCACAATTACAATATCCAAGAAACATAAGGCCTGAGAAGGGGGGCACCTCCAATACATGAGAGATCAAATAGTGCGAATGGCCCACCTCCTAGCCTACAAAGGCTCTCCAAGGCAAGCGCTCAGCAAGAAATGGTCCAAGTATTGCATGAAACCTTGGGTTTAAAGTTTGACCATCCTAGGCTTCCTCAAATACCAATGACCTCCATAAAAGCATGTGCAAGTCAGCTGCAAAGTGGACAGCTCCATGAGATATGATCAACAAATCATGAATAATCTTGGATCTAGGGTTTGGAAGCTCCTAGATCCACTCCAATGTCCAACTGCAACAGTCTCCTCGGAATGTGTGTAGATCACTCCCAAAGGTAAATGCTACTCAAAATAAAGCATAGGAAGATGTGCAACATGAATCTTTAAGTCACAACATCCCACAAAATACCATAGAAAAAGTCACCATGATGAATACTCCATGCAAATCAAACCCTACAAAGGTGAGTGTTCCATAATGATGTGTAAGCCCCTTCCAAGCTGAACGCTCCCATTACAACAGCATAGGTACATGTGCAAATGGCTCTCCAAGTAGAGCATTCCCCCATAAAAATCTAAGAATGAGTCAAAGTGCTTCCTGCAAGAGATAAGGGTGAACAGATGTGTAAAACAGATGGAACACTATCCTGCACCAATGGCCAAACTAATGCATATGTCCACCCATCCACATATACTAGGAATGCTTAACATAGGGGGCAGCCAAAATCAGATATGCAATAAAACCTCCAAATGGAACGCTATCACCAAATCGGGCCCCGAAACCTCTCCAAATGCGAGGCGCTCCTTCAAAAATAGGATAAAAATCCTCCAAAACTGGACGCCCTATCACTGTTGTTGCTTTATAACCAAGATTTATGCCACATTCACTGCCGATCACAGGCTACAGCTATCCAGATCTAATCTTTCGGACACTACATCGGGAGCATTGCTTCAAAATACCAGATTCCCTACCAACAAATTGCTGCTGTTCATGTTTAATTATTAGGCTTCAGGGAAGAACACTTGCGCTGTTCTGCATGGCTGTTGGATGGAACACATTCAGCTTGCTGATTCATCAACATTTTGCTTGTTAGATGGTGAAAATATCTATGGAACCTGTCCAACAGATCCAATGTCTTAGTGCTGCCATTAATGCCGATGGCCAGATCTTTTAGTGACTTTGATCATTGCTGCTAAAAAGTCCATGTCATGCTACAGGATATATACATGCCTTTCCACCAGAAATGAAAGCTTTGATGAACTAACCACCAGGAGGGCTGCAAATATATGAGTGTAAAATGCCTTGAGGAATGACTATCAGATTCGCTGGGAGAAACAAGAGCTGGAAATCACAATTTAGCTACAGGTGGGCTCCACATCCCATGGATTAAAAATTTAAATACATCAAACTATCCTCCGTATTGCTATTTAGTGATCTGTATATCAGTTCTGTACATAACCACTTCGAGCCATAAATTCCAATCAGCAATAGCATCTCCAAATAATACCCCTACTGCTGGTAAAAGTCACGGGACTAAAGATGACTGTAGGTGCACCCTTTCCCTTTGCTGCTTCAGAACAACCTCTACTAGATCACACCATGAGAGACTAATCTCAGCAAATTCCTGCCAGCCATCAGTCCATTGCAATCAGATTTCTTGGACTGGAAGACAAACGTATTGCCCTCCTCAATCAGCATCTGGAGGTGACGACCTGCTTCCTTTATTTAGAACATTCACCGTATTCATAACCTCAAGTGTTCAGCACAATGATATCACCACTAGGATGCAATTCTGAGAGTTCTACAAGGGTCCATTCTCTGCTTTTATAACCAAAGCAAAGGGCCATGCATTACAAACAAGTTGGACTAAATATGCCCCAGCGCACACCTTGCATGGGAAAGTGAACTGTAGGAGGAAATATGCCCTAAAGAGTCAAGACATGCAAACCTTTTTGGGATCTATGCCCTCCTATTCTAGACTTACGCCTCAAGCTCTATTCATAGAAAACTGTGCTAAAGAAAATACTTTCCAAATATATCAAGTATGTTTTATAAAAAGCACTTTTTGTTGACTTAAGAAAAACAATCTATTCTAATTCTGAAAAAAGCATAAACAGAACAGAATTAGCTAAAATTAGATAAGTTGTTGAAGACAGAGTTCCAGCTGTCTATATCAATCACTTACGGCTCACTTGGAGGCTTCTCTAGTGCGCCATCCACCTCTACAGAATCCAGATATGCAGCTATAGACTGGTGCACAGCTGCTGGGAAAGACACTTTCAAAGTGCTAACACTCCCTCTTTGGGAGGAAGGTGTTTTAAACCAGCACAATCCTCTACCTCAGCATCCCAAATTTTCTTTTTCCTTGGAGTTTCCTCAAAATATCAGCAGCCTATGAATCTGAAGAAACACACTCTAGGATTATTGCTCTCTTCTAAAACTCTATCTCTGATGAAATGGCACCAGATATCAATGTGCTTGGAGTGATAATGAAAAACTGGATTTTCAGAGTGCAACTCTGATTATCACAGTAAACAATTGTGGGCTCCAACATCTGATCAGTCAACTCTATAATCAATTTGTGAAGCAAGATAGCCTCACAACTAGTTGCTCTCGCTGCCAGGTACTCTACCTTAGCCAAACTAATTGGAGTAAAGGACTGCTTCCTGTTGAACCAGGATATGACCCCTGAACCCAAACTGAAAAAACACTGTGAAGTACTCTTCCTCTTTACTTACATTTCCTGCCTAGTGAGAGTCAACAAATGTCAAATCCATGCAACAATAGATCTACATCTCTCCCATACCTCAGACCCTAGTGAACTGTTGTACCCTTCAAGTATCAAGTATGAGTTTTGCAGCTCTCCAATGAATCTGTCGAGGCTCAATCATGAACTGGCTTAATATGTTCGCTGCAAAATACACATCAGGCCTAATATTCAGTAGATACATAGGAAAACCAATTAGCAACCTAGATAAAGAAGGAACTACCAAATCTGAATCTAGACCAACAGATAACTTCAAATTTGGAAAAATGGAGTGGCTAGAGGTTACAATCCATCACAGCTGAAACCTCTTCCAAATCTCTACTGCATACTTCCCTTGTCCAAGAAAGACTTCCTTGGAACCCTGCCAAAGTTCAACCCTCTTGACATAGAAACTAATGCATCAGGCTTATTTCCTCCATGTCAAATTCACTTGCCTATTTCTTCTTACACCATATGCTACAAGCTTTTATCAACTACCTATCCAAATCAAATCATCTACATACAACACTAAAATATGCAAATCAGATTTATCAAACAGACAATACAAGTTAGGATCTGTAGCAATCTTAGTGACACCCAAACTCTGCAGGTACTCATCAATCCTTCAGCACCAAGCACAAGGCACCTGCTTTAAACTTTAAAGGGCCTTTTCAACCTGCCCATGCACCTCAAAGCCTCTCTGCTAACTAATGTATATGTCTTCCTCAATTGGACCATTAAGAAAACCTATCTTAAAGGCCAATGCTAAAGATATACTAGCTATGATGTAAGTATACCTGGAAACTAGAGCAAAGGTCTTCTCATAGTCTACTCCCTCTTTCTAGGAGAATCCTCTCGCTACAAACCTAGCCTTATCCTTATCAACACTACCATTACTTGCATGTTTCACCTTGTACAACCCTGGAATCAATCACTGCCTTCCCTACTTGTTTCAACGCTATTGCCTAGACATCATTGCCATTAGTTGTATGTTTCATCTTGTACAGCCCTTGAATCAATCACCTCCTTCCCTATCAGTCTCAACACTATCTCCTAGACATCATTCTTCAAGATGGAGTTATACTTGTCTACCATGGCATCCCATCATACTCGTTGTTTCCTCGTAGTTGGAAGGTTTTGCATCAATAATGAAAGGCATGAGTGGAACATAATTAGGAAACTTCTTAGGAGGATGACTCACCTGAAAAGAAATCTTAGGCGCTCCTACTTGCTCCTATGGCTCTTCCACTATCTAGGTAAACCATTTTGGCCACCTAACTAAATTGGAAAACAAAATGGTCGCTGGAATCTGTGGATCAGCCTCCAGGGAAGCAAGCTTCGCCACCTCCAAATCTCTATGGATCAGCCTCCAGGGCAGCAAGGTTCTCCACCTTCAAATCTCTATGGGAGGCTACTAATACTTAAAGGGCCATGCATCCTTGTTAAACTTGACATCTCAGATCACAACTATCTTTCGCTGAGACAGAATGTAGACTTTGTAACCCTCAAAAGTCTCATTGTATCCCACAAAATACCCTCAAACCAAAGGTTTCCAACTCTGACCCTTTCTCCTCGGGAATATGAATATATATTATATATAGGACAACCAAAAACACAGAAATGTGATACTTGTGGTTTCTCACCAAAAAAAGTTTTTTGGACTCTTGTCCTCAAATATCCTGTGAGCACACCTGTTCAAAATGCAGACTATTGTGCAACATGCTTCTGCCCAATTACACATGGGCAAAAATATGTCATGGATATTGCCTTGTAAATGTTTATAATGGACTTGTTCCTCCTCTCTGCAACCCCATTCTACTATCTGTTGTGCTAATGCTTGAAAAAACATCCAGTAACAAGGTAACTAGGAATCGGATCACTATCACCACAATTTGGTTCCTATACACTTTGGGCTAGTGCATGTTAGCCACATGAGGGATGATATGAGACAAGAAAAAAACCTTTTACCTGCAACAAACAGCTCAGATCTACAAAAAATAATTTGCTGGAAATTATATTTCTGCATGTAGAATGAGCAAACAGCATGAATAAAGTACAGAATTACACCTAAATAATCTTTTAAACCTCGTTTTCCATGTAAATCTGCAGCTTGAGCCTTGTACCTCCAGATCTGCAAAAAAATCCTACAGATCTGGAAGTATTACTGCTGTGAAAATGTAAAATAAATAATTTTAATCTTTCTATAAATGGACCAGTGCTCAAATCCCAAGGGTCCTGGAGTTAGAGAAGAAGATAATTGCAAAAATAGATGTGAAATGTAAGATGCACAACTTGGAAAAGACTAGAACAAGGTAACTAAGGATGCACTCATTCACTCTCCAACTGAGCAGAATAATGGAAAAGTAAGAAGAATCAAACAAAATATTCATCAAATACACCATCTCTTAAAGACTGTATTACTGGATCCGACACCCAAGTGGGTAAGATCCGTGGATCCGCAGTTCTGATCCAGATCCAACCTAGGGTCCGTCATGTAAACAAATCCTCTTAAGAAGGAAATGGATCCTCATCCCAAGGGAACGGATCCTATGCAAAATCAAAGAAGTTAAGAAATTTTCAAAACAGATACTGAAAATTACAAGGCTTTTGTGACCCACTCACCCCCCAAGAATTGACTTTTTAATGAAAAGACTTCCAAAATGCTGAACTAATTACTCGGACTTAGACTTAAATGGAAATGTTAAATTCTTAAGTAAAAGTCATATTTTCCTTAATTTTCCTAAGGAAAATACCACTTTTACTTAAATTTATGACATTACCATTAATTGTTTCAGGATGTTTGAGAGTGGTTCCAACCAGTGTTACCAGACTTGGAATCGGCAATGAATCAGCGAGGCAAAAGAGAGAAGAGTTTTAATCGGATTGGGAAAAAATCGGAAAAAAATCGGGAAAAAGTCGGTGAATACAAAAATAAAGATATACATTGTATTTTGAATTAAAAATAAGATTTTTCATTCATATTCAATAATGCAATCTCCAAACAATGCATAATGATAATATCAGTAGTAAATACTAAATAGATGTCCGAAATAGTACAGACATCGTGGCATCCAAGCAGTAAATACATCAGCGACCGCCTTAATATACAAATAAAATATAACGCATGCTCTCAATACCCATGCATCATAGCATGTAAAGTGAAAATCAAAGCATGAGATTTATAAAATTAAAAACGCCTTCAGTCACCACATGGCATACACAGTAATGATGACAGCTAGGCTAACGAAATGCGCATGAAGTTTGAGTGGATAATCAAGACTTATAGTTCAAGTAGACAGAACATATCATAATGTATAGTGAAGCCGCCGGAACGATAGCGAAGCCCTCGGAACAATAGCGAAATGGTTTAATGTCGTCGGCTAAAGAGTACACCTGCAAAAATTTGCTGCCAATAAAGAACAAATTTCACCTTTTCATGCTGCCACCCAGTTAAAAAACAGGATTAATCGTACATTTGCAGAGGACGCAGATCACGTTGAATCGACACAGAATTAATCGCGATTAATGGGTCAACGATTTGACTTGGATCATTTGAGGAAAGACTCAATCGAGACTCGCGATTAATCGTGAATTGCCCCCGATTCTTGTTTCACTAGTTCCAACCTCATCAGACTTCATATGCAAAAAGCAGAATTTTAGATCCCATTCAGAATTCAACAAAATTAACAGTTTTAAGCTAAGTCACCTGACACGAGGACATGGGACACGAAGGACACTGNTATATATATATATATATATATATATATATATATATATTAAAAATATAGACATATAGATCCAAATTTTTACAAATATTCAATAGAAATCAGAATCAATGCAAATTTAAAATTAACATTAGTAATTACTAAATAGTATTACACATTTACAAATCAAAACAGTAATCACAATGAGATTATGAGACACATAGATAATGCATGATACAGTATACTCATGATAGTCATAGATCAAGACGTCAATACTCAAGAGTCAAAACCATATTTCTCATTAAGTCATCAAAATCAAAATGTATTACATAGATGTCAGAATGCCACTGGCAAGTGCCAAATAGACCAATAGTAATAGAAAATACAGAAAAGGGTAGATCAAGATGGAAGAATGAAGAATCTCATCTATCAATAGTCCTCCTCCATGCCTGAATCAACAAACTCATCACTGCTCTCTTCTTCCTCCTCCTCCTCCTCTCCGCCCATTTGAGGATTAATATCTGCTAGTGTGGAGGATGACCCCTCCAAAGGATCACTCTCATCAAACGTCACCAGCTCTAGCACTGGATCATTAAGGTCCAGGTTGGCTAATGCCAACTCAGTACTGCTGTCCAAACCCATATCATCAGGAAAGACATCCCACATCTTTGTCTTTCCCTCCACCCACTCCTCCCTCTTCCTGTAAATAAGACGAAGGTTGGTGTGCACATACACCATCGCCTCTGCTTTGGACTACTCAAACCTGCTCTTCTTCAAACTAGACAAGTTGCCATATGTGCTCCAATTCCTCTCACAACTAGAGGATGATGTAACTTGAGAGATGAACCTCAAGGCTAGATTCTGTAGAAGAGGGCATGTGGCTTCTTAACTCCCCTCTCTCCAACCACATCATAGCCTCCAAATCTCCTAGTAGCAGTGGAAAACTCTACAAACCCCTCTTCCACCTCATCAAGTAAGTCTTTATCCTGAAATAGCCGCCTAAATGCTATCTTCCTCCCCTGTGAAATCTCTCCATCCATGTGAGGAGGGACTCTATGTGAGGGCCCACCATTGAGCCATTCTTGACTGTAGAACTTGGGGTTCAAGGAGTGGGCTAAGCAATGCAAAGGTGTGCAATTCTTATCCCACCTGGAGATAAGAATATCCTGAATGGTGGACCATAAGTTCTATGTCGATGTCTGATACTCCGAACACTCATTCTCCATAACAATGGTCCTCATGGACTCAATCATGGAATCCCACCCCTCATAACATCAGCTAGGATGGGTTGGTCTGTGTCTGCAAAGCACAACAAAGAAATGAGTGGCTCCATGATCTTAATGGTAAGATCCACCCTCTCCCACCAAACATCATCTAATACCGTGTCCTTCACCTTTTTTAAAGCACTTTGACTCGTCTTTCTCCTGAAAGACCAATACTCTGAAACCACCATGTACCCAAGAGCGGTGTTGACCTCCCTCAACCTCTTGAGCTTGATGAATGAGGAAGCAAATCGAGTATCTGCAATCTTCAGCAATGAAATATGTGTGTACTCTTTGTAGATGGTGAGGGCATTTGTGTGGTTTTGTACAAAGTTACAAATATGGCGTGTATCCTCAATAATGTTTGTTGAAATATTGTAACTTCAAAGGATATTCTAAATGTATTTTACCGATGTAACCCAAGGGAGATGTTATTATTCCTTTGTCGGGGTGTTACTATTGTAATTGGTCATCATAGAGTCATGAGGTAAAGCCTCCATTGTAAGTCGGGTCAATAGTACCCCAATGAATATAATATAATATTGTATTGAGTCTTCCTAAGTGAATTCGACCCAGTCAATTAAGTGGGGCCAACTTGTTAGGTTAAAAGTCAAGTGACAAAAAGAGTATAAATAGAGGAGTTGTGTTCCTCAGTTGAACACATACTCACTTGTGTATAGCGCATAGGAGAGAAAGAGAGAGAGAGAGATATCTGCTGGAAGGAGGCGCACCTCTCTGGGGCCTTGTCTTGTACTTTTGATACATCTTATACAGAGAAAGTTTTGTTGGGTTTTCTTCCCCATGAGGGTTTCGCAAGATAAATCTTTGTGTTCTTTTTGTGTGGATGTGCTTGTCTATCTTTCAGTGATCCTTTTGCTTATGGTTATGTTGTTATGATGCTAAACGTTATAAGATCTGACATAACCATTAAAAACTTAACAATGTTGCCAATCCATGTCACATCTGAAGCAATGGATTTGAGTGCTAAGTTCAAGGAATGGGCAATGCAAGGTGTCCAAAAACTCTTTAAGAGCAATAAAAACAAGTATAAATGACTCTACAACACTAACAGCGTTACAACTCAAATCATTAAAATGACCTTTCCCCTAGATGAATCTTGTGATAAATTCAAACAATGAGCAAATTAGCAATGAAAGGTGTCCAAAATGAAAATACCTGTGGATATTTAGTTTCCACAATCATGCCAAGGGCCTTGCAAACAGGTGCATTGTCCGTGATGATTTGTACACAAGAATCAACACCTACTTCTTCAATGATTTTGATGAATAACTCACCCATAAAATGTGCATCCTTGTATGTCCCAAGAGCATCCACCGCTTTCAAGAACATCGGTCCATTTTGGGAAGATACCATGAAATTGATGAGTGGATGGCGTGTTGGATCCATCCATCCATCGAAAATAATACTCACTCTGGATGAGGGCCATGTTGATCTAATTGGCTCAAGAATTTTATCTACCTCCTTCTTTGCCTTAACCAACAATGTGGTTTTAAGCTTCTTTGAACCAGGAGGCACATAACCAGATGGAGCTCGTTCAATTAGACTTCGACACAACTCAATAAACAATGGTGATCGTGCAACATTGAATGAGATGAAGTTGAGGTAGAAAAATAATGCAATGGTGAGGTTCACCTCTTCTCGCACCTCTTGTTGGAAAATCTTTTCCATTGGACCACTTGAAGATGGCCTATTTCTTGTTGGATATGTATCACCTCTGCTAGGTGGACATGGAGGTCGAATGCTAGAGGGTTTCCTTAAGAATGGACAAGGATCCTCATTCTTTTTCTTGTTTGTTGTTGCTACATTGCCTAAGCTTTCTTGATCCTTTTTTCCCATATCCCTCCTTTGGGTATAACACTCACTGCTTTATATGAAGAAATCCCTCAAGAAGGAAGGGCCAACAAATGGCCCTTAACTCAGTAGTATCTGCTCTTAAACTCATTCTTGCAAAATTTGCAAGTCCAAGACACATTGCCTCCCCCACCTAGCTTTGCCCCCTTCTTTCCTAGTCACATACCTCCACAAAGGGTATTTTTTCTCTTGGGCTTGTTGTCTTGCTAAAACAAGGTTCAATGGAGCATGAGCTCCACTAGCAGTAGATGGAGCACTTGCAGGAGGAGTAGAAGAGCTTGTGTTTGGAGGAATAGGAGGGGAGACATTAGATGGGGCATTTCTCCCTTTCCTTTTCCCTTTAGCTCCTGCCCTAGCTGATTGAGACATTGTTCTTCTTGTTTGATGGTTGAGCTTGGAATCCAGCCAACCAAATCCACTCTCAATGCACTTGGAAACCCTTCCAAAGCCTTCAAATCTTCTTCACCTGCACAAATACACTACCTAGAGCCCTCTCTACAATTGCAAATGATCAAAAAGAAGTCAAAAATTGGTTTTAAAGTGGTCTTGGGCATCCATTCCGTAAAAAACGTGTCATGTTTTTGGGACATATCCTGACAGGCGTGGGACATGCATGTCCAAAATCGAGACACACCGAATGGGCATGTCCAACACGCTCTGTCAGCGTGTCCGTGTTGGACACGTAGACACGGGACACGCTGCCCCATATGAAAGTGTCTGATATCTTAGGTTTTAAGGATTTCAAGATTGCAACGTTTTTATTTTGTCTCTAATGGATTGTAATCTTAAAAATAAATTTTTCCCACTGAAATTTCAATATTCAATGTATTTTTTTAAAAACCAAATCATTAAATTCAAACTGTTGTGAGTCATGCCCGAGTCCTAGTCTAAGTCCAACTTGATCCTTGACCACGTTTGAGTTTGAGTTTTAAAACATTGTGTTGAACACCTAAAGGCTAAAACTCTAAACCCCATACTTGCTCAAGATCTGATCCATCCTTGTGTCAAGATCTACTTTCAAACTCTGATTAATCAAGGTCTTCCCTCAAGGTTTTCATTCAATCCATCTTTATGGTCAAGGCTTGTTGTCAAGCGTTGATCTATCCTTCTGTGCAATGTTGTTGCTCACTTCACCCACGCTATTATTTTGTCTTGCCATAGCCTTCAAGAAAACCACTTCATTCACTACTAATATGGGCATGTGGATGTGGCTCACAAAAACATTGTTATGACCTACTTCATGTTCATGTTGAGATGATCTTCAAAGTTATCAATATCAATCATGAATATAAATTATCAAAGTATCAGTTAGGGTACATGAATGCCTAATAGTGATATGCATGAAAACTCTCTTTTTGGCAATAACTAATAGTTATAGTCTTGTGTTTCATGAACAATTTGATTCTTCACTCTTGTTTTTTTTAATTTAACTTAAAAATATTTTTAAATATTTTTGTACTTGTCGGTTCCTCGTCATATTTGAATCTTGGCTTTTCAAAAATCTGGCGAATTCGTATCTAGATCCAAATTCGTATCTATATCCATATCCTAGTGTTACCAGACGAACTAGCAAGCTAGTGTCCAATATGCACATACGAGGAAAGTGACCCAATGTCACCTTAGTTGCGACTCACGTTCCTTTGATTACTTCAAAGGGAAGCGAGGGTTTGGTAGGGAAAAGGATTGTTTTAAGGCAGTTTTTAGTGTTTTACGGCAGATTTTAGGTTTTTTGGATTTTTTTGAATTTTAGGGCTTCCTATAATTTTGCCCTTGGGTTTTTAGGGTTTGAAATGGAGGGACAAATTTGTAGGAGTTAGGGTCGAAATTTTAATAAGGCCAAAAATTGAAAATAAAAAAAATAATTAGGGTTTCAAGCATAAAATTGAAGACCTAAATTTAACCTAATCTACCATAGCAAATGCAATAATTACACATGAAAATGCAAGAGCAATTTGACAAGAATGACAACTTAGGGTTTTTATGGATGAGACCCTTAAACCCTAGCCTAGAGGAAGGTGACCAACCTTCCTCTTGGAGATATTTCTCCTTGACTACTAGATTAGGGCTTCTTGAAACAACATCTAGGGTTTGTTTCAAGAGCCTAAACTAGGCAAAGTTGGAAATCCAAGGGTAAACTTTGTAAAAACCTCCTCTTAGGAACGTTTTGAGTCTTGACTATGCTAAGGGGATGTAAAGTAGATAAAAGGCCCTATTCAAAGAAAATGCATCCCTAAGGCTACCATTCAATCATTCAAGAAGCAAAATTTACCTGTCAATCACCATCACCAAGCAAGACCTATAATGGAGTAGACTTACGAGCATGAGTTCTTCTAACCATTCTAGCATACTCAAAGCATGTGAAAACAAAAAAGAGCATCCAAATTCATCCATAAGAGCAAGAGAAAAACCCTCCAAGAGGTGCACATCACTCCAAGAGACTACCTTAGGTAAAAAATAACATAATGAGGTTTTATTACATAAGTTGTGTTTTGAAATGAAGTGAGGAAAGCTTATTTATAGCCTCTCACACTCACTTTTACAATATAACCAGGCCACCATGCCTTAAAATGTCAATTTGAAATTATAAAATGTCAACTTTAAATTATAAAATAAAATAATCAAATATGTGGGTAACTTGGGGCATTTTCCCCAGAGTTTACCCAAAAATGACTAAAATAGGTAAAAATAAGCAAATTACTCTGAACTGAAGGTTGGAGTAAGCAAAGGGGGGTGCCATGCCCCATCTAACCCCAACAACGTTAATAATCCGTCAATAACCCCCCAAAACAAGCAATACGACCTGGTGGAGATGATGACATCATCAGTGGAAGAGGCCCCAGGAGAGAGGGCGCTAGTCTGCAGAGGGACCAAGAGAGTACCTCAGGTGACCTGGAAGAGAGACAAAAGCCTCACAGTTGAAAGAAAAGTCACCGGAGTAATGAAACAAGTGAGGGGTCATGTGACCCAGTAATCTGCCCCTATAAGCCCTAGACACCAACCCCACGGTTAAAAACCCCAACAAAGGGCAGTCAACAATGCCACTAAGCCATAGTACTCCTAAAGACAAAACCAAAGGGTCTAGCCATAACCATCCCTCAGAAAATGTTGGATAATACCCATCATGGTCTGAAAAAAATGACCATCTCTCCCTAGGGACCCATCTGAAGGTGTGCTGGTACTAGTACCGTGTAACACTTAGTAACATAGCTTAAAGACGAGAATCGAAATCTACAATAGATAATTATCCGGAATAGAATGAAAAGAGATGTGAAAATACTAATAGCACCAAGAAGACACCCTCTTGCTGCCAAATAGTGAGAAAATAGGCCAAGCTAACTCCAAATTGAGAGTGAGAACTTGTTGAGAATAGCCTCCTAGGCTAGCGCACTTCACCATAGACTAAATGTGAAAGCACAAGAATGTATGCATGGGAGGGTCTCTTTAAGAGAGGCGCACTTCTTCTAAGTGTTCCTAGAACCTACAAGAGATCAAAGTCAAGTGAACTCCACCTCCAATCAAAACGCACCTATTCTCATGACAGATAAGGATAACACTATTGCCAAGAATAAAATCGGAAGGAAAATAGAATAAAAAAGAGACAAGGATAAACCTCCAAGCCAAGCAAATTCACTCATGCATGCTAGTAGAAATGAATGGTGAATTAAAAGCCGAGATCTTCCTCAAAGCTAGTGAAATGCTTACGCTAAAGATAACCCATCTATATGACAAAATATCTCCCCCACTAACTAAAATTTTTCCTACACCAACATAGTTCCATCTTAAACCCGAATCTATCAAGCATGGAGAGAGATCCAATTTCTTGAAGTGTCAATTTTTTTTATGTCTTAAGAAATTTCATCGCTCTCATGCTTGATAGATCCATGTTTAAGTTTTAATTTTTTTAATTTTATAGGCCAACATGGATTTTTTAAATTATTTTTCATAATCTTTTATTCTATGAACCCACATGAATTTGTTTAATTACCTTTTATTTTTGGTAACGTAATGTTACGTTACATTACATGACAACATCTCCCTCATACTAGGTTGTAGAGCAACTTGCTCCTCTTGGTGCAATGAATTGATGTGTGGATTGGATGAACTATATATAAGACTCTCTCCAAGCAGATTGAATTCATCATCCATGGCGCATGCATGATAACAATATAACACTCAAAATATACCGTCCAACTAGTGCACCTTATCTATTGATGATGACTTAAATGAACTCAAACTTCCTGTTTCACTAAGCTGCCAATGATAAAGATAGTGTTTTCAAGCTATCTATTGATTATCTCCTCAAACATGTATCCTAGATGTTGTTAAATATGTCCTCTTTCATTGGTTAAATGCACAATATGAGTAAGTAGCAACACATGTGTCACTACCGCGTGAAATATGCTAGGACGGAATCTAAGAACAAAGCAAGCATTGTCACGCCACTCTTTTGTTGTTCAAACTACAATAAGTTTCATGACACTCCCGAGTTCATTGATATGCTTCCAACAAGCATTCATATGTTGTGTGTTCGCTACATATAAGATAATTTTATTAATATCGAACTAATGACCACAAAAATAGGTCAAAGAATCAAAGGGACTGCTAAGTACAATGATGCCAATACAATGCAGGAGTACCAAAAGCTCTCTTATAAATGGCGCGATGCAGAAAGTAAAGTGCAATAAGGTAGAGTAGTAGAAAATTTGCTCCGAGGCATGAAGAAACCTCTGCCTTGTGCTTAGATACCTGTGCTACTAATGGGGTGTATCGTAGGAGAAGAAGATCCAAGGACAAGAGGTACCAAAAGAAAGGAAGTAGATATGGCATGGAATGGATCCATCTCTCCTACCATCGGAGGCCAAATGAAGAAAGCTAAGTATAGTCGTTTGTCCTGAGGGGGACTTGGTGGGGTGCATAGATCGTTCATTGCATTGCTAACTGGTAGAGGTAGTGCACCAATGAGGTCTAGGGGATGTCATCAGTCTCTTAGAAGGACCTAGTCTGGTCATGTCACTAAAATCTCGTGGGACGAGGGAAGGTTCCATGGGTCTACACTAATCTAAAGTCTGAGGTTGTGCTAGTGTCAATCCGTCTCTTAGTGCCCCTTCCTTAGGGTAGCACTGAGAAGAAAGAGGTGATCCATCACATAGGGTCTAGTCTCATAGGAGGCTAAAGAGTATGGGCTTGTAGCGTAAGGGCCTCCTGTATGTATAAGGCCAGACACTGTTGATCTAGATATCTAAAGAAGCCCGTGAGGTTTTAAGTCCCCCTGGATAAGCAATGAAACCACCCTCTGATCTAATAGTAAATGGGGCCTCAATCTTAGTGCCCCTCAGTCTTGACCTCCTACAGCTGGCATAGCTAATAGATCTTGTCTGGTCGGTCCATCTAGTAGTTTGTCTCTACCCGAAGTCTATGAGATCCCACTCTGAACTGGTTGAGAGGAATGTGAAGAGCATGTACCCAATGTCGAAATTTATATTGTGGTTGAACGATGAGCCCATCCCTAAGCTCCAAGAAATGCTAAAAATAAAAGGCCATATTTGGGCGTAACCCACCAAGAGGGTTAACCCAAGTGATCTGGATAAACTGCTTATAAATGTCATCTTTGATGATCTTGTTTAGCACATGTCTAGTTGGTAGAAGATGGCCAAGTGCATTCAGGGAATCCCGAAATGGAGAGTGACGATCAATCTGAAAACCCATGGACCCTAAACGATCTGAAACCCCTGCAAACCAACCTCGAGCTCGACCCAACGGAATAAAGAGGGCAATGATTCCAAAAGAGCAATAAGCCAAGTACGAGTACCAATCTCACCCCTTTGCTGAGTTGGTTAATCCCAGATGCAATGTAAAAAAGAGACTAGTCCGAATACTGTCTCAAGTCAGAAGGGTCGAGCCCCAAACTCTGCTAGGATGATGTTTTGAGGAAATGTCTACTTGCGTCTAATGATGCATCGAAGGAGACGAGTTTGGACTCTCTCAACTGAGGCCCAGTTAGACTCCAATATGGAAAGCCCCCAAATCTCTGAGCCATAGAGAACAGTGGGTTGGATAAGGGAGTCCATGAGAGACATCTTGAATGAGATGTCCTGAAAATGGTGACAAAAACACAGTCCCTCGAGAAGGGCTAAAGACCCATAACCCTTGACAATTCGAGATTGGAGAGTCGATCACAGACTGAAGCGGGCTCCTAAAAATCGCACTACCAAGTACGTGTAGGCACTGGCAATATCAATCTCCTCCTCTCTAAGAAATAAATGAAGGTCTACGGACTTCTTCGACCCATTGAAGATTGTAATCTTGGATTTACCCAAGTTGACCTCAACTATCGAAGGTCATAGAAGAGAGCTAGAGCATCCAACTGTCTCTGTAATCCTATTGGAGACAAGGCTAGGACATCATCACCAAAAAGCAAGATGGATATCAAAACCTGGTGGAGGAGACACCCATCATTGTACTGGATATGCTGGTGGAGAAAGGCCTCTAGTTAATCAATATAAATCCCAAACAATGTGAGGAACAAGGGACAACCCTATTTAAATCTAATGGTAATCTTGATAAAATCTGATAAACAATGAACTGTGCGGAGGCGACCAAGAACCAACTCATAGAGGCGCATGATGGCAGTCAGTAAGGCATGGGAGATGCCAATATCTATGGGCCTCTAGTACAGGGCTTCTCTCGAGACGAAGTCGAAATCCTTCCGAAAATCTACAAAGCAGCAGTAGACTTTCGAAGATCGATGTCATGCCTCCTTAATGATGGCTTGAAGGGTAAAGATGTGATCAATGCTTTGATGAGCAGGACGAAATCATATATGTCCCTTAACTCTAAGCCTTCCGAGGTGTCTACGCATAAGCTCGCCAAGAGCTCCATATGGAAAGTCATAGCATAGAGCTTCGAGATTGTATGGCCCACCATGATCGTCCTGTAATTGTTGGGATTTGAGCTAGGGCCTAATTTGTGTATTGGGTGAATGATGTGATGTGACCGTTACACATAATTCTCGTCACCATCATGTACTGAGAACCAAAACACCATAAATTGCCTTAATTCCTCAAGTGATGAAGTTAGACCTTGGCCAAGACTCATATTTTCATACCTGAGTCCACCACCGCCTCTGCCCTTTATGCAAAAAGTGTTACCCTCTTCAATAACGCCTCTTGTCTCTTGACAATGAGCGGTGCCACAACATTTACCCTTTGATCAATAAGCGGTTCCACCCTGGTAACGCTCTGTCTCCATAGTGAAAAAGTGGTGCTCGAGTTTCAAAAGGAAAAAGAGAAGATTCACAAAGCTTCTCAAAGGAAAGCTTCGTGGCACCCTCATCCCTACTCTTGTGGACCACCTGGACTCAAGATCCCACCTAGTAAGATCTCCCTTCCACCTCATCCACCTTTTCCTCAACCATCCCTATCCTCCCAAGGGCTATAAATACTAGCTCATCCTCCATGGGAAGGAGGAGGAAAGTTATGCTGCTGCACCTAAGTTCTGGCCAAATCTAGGGTGAGCATAGAGAAGACAAGTTGGAGCTTTGAGGACAAGACATGGCATGTGAGGAGGCATCACAACGCTAAGGCAATGGTTGTAATCTCTCTTCTTTTATGATTAATGCAATGATGGTTTCTTTCCCATAAAATGTATTGTGTTATGATCACTCATTTTGTTATCAGATTCCTTAGTCACTGATATAAAGTTGTAGACCATTTTCTAGTACTTTTAATCTTGTTTGTTGTTTGATGTGTTTATTGCAGGAACATCTATGGAGACCTAACACCATAGAAGGCATATGCATCATACTGCAGGATAGATAAAAGACTCATTCCAGATATCTATCAATTATAGGGAAAGTACTTATCCTTGTTATCATTCATTTGTTCTAGACCTGTACCATTCAGATCTAGTGAAACAGCTCCTGTCAGCAGGAGCTGAGAATTTCCAGCAACAAATCTGGCGACTCCGCTGGGGAAGACATTCAGGATTTCTGATCTTTCTTGGTTTTCAGTTCTTGCCTTGATTCCAAACTTCAACTTTCTCAGTGATCAGATCTGCTAGTTTTGTAGTGAGATTTGGTTTCATTTTGACCAGATCTGCTTAGATCTTAAACATATATGCTTCATATGCTTCATTTTCCTGTAATTTTTGTGATTTGATGCCAGTAGTCTCACACTTAACTTTCTCTTTTTCGCTTGGATTTTTGTTTTGAAACCTACAGGAAGCATCGTGCTTTCAGTAGGGACATTAAGTGGTGGCACCGCGTATGCTCAGTAGACAACAGGCGGTGCTACCGCTCTGTTTCGGTGGACAAAAGGAGGTGCCCAGGCGATAACGCTCTGTCTATAACCTCCTGCAAGCGGTGCCAGGTAGGATTTTATCCCTGTATGATTTTGAAACTTAAAATGTGTTTTCTTTTTGTGAATCTATTTCTGGCTGTATCACCGATAATTGTACTGATTATTTGACCTCTAGAACTTATTCTCGAAAAGAAAACTCGATCAAAAAATTTATAAAAAAAAAACGAGCCAAAAAAATTTCTCATGGGTTCCCGCCCCCGAACCCCCATAAACCCTCAGGCCAGGAGGGGTGGACCACACCCTTGAACCCCCCTATAGCTCACAAGAGAATTCATAGGTGTTTTCAAGAATTGTGAGTGATGTTGGCCTTTAAAGCTTCATAGTTGGTTTTGACTAGAACTTGGTTTTTTGCTAGATCTCTAATTTATGTCTTCTTTAACAAAAAAGAAAAGATTCGATTCATTTTTTCTTCTTTTGTTACACATGATTTTTGTATGTTTTTTTCTTTTTTTCAAAAAATTGTGAAAAATCCATATAAAAGTTATTGTAGAATTTTGTGATTAGTTTATTCTCGCTTTAGTCAAAAAATCTGAACACTTTGGTATAAAAGTCATAACAATCTTTTCTTGCTTTTCATTAGAGATCTCACTTCTTTTTCCATTCAAAAAAGAAGATTTTGTTTGTTTCCGTTAGGAACGGACCATATAAGAAAGTTTGTTTCATTGTTTTATGGGGTTTATTCTATGTTTCAAAGAAATTGAATCTCTCTCTCCTTTCCATAGATAGTTTTCATTGAAAGAAAAGACTTGCATACTCATGCTTGCATATTTTTGGGTCAGGTCCAACTTTCCATGCATTCACTTAACCGTACAATAAAAAATTAAGCGCTAGTTTAAGTTTAAAATCTTTAGCAATTTGTGTGATAGGTTAGAGACGTGTTTCAGCGTCTTTAAACGTAGGAGTTGTGGTTTATTGCCTGCAGTGCATCCCGAGGGATTGTAGTTCTTCCACGTACCAACCAGTATATCGAACGACCTTTCACGTACCCTTGAGGTATATCAAAAGATACTTCACGCACTCAATAGTATATCGGAAGGCTCCTGTCGAACAGTTGTGCATTGGACAGCACTACTACGGAGTGGAGCTCCCATGTACCTTGCGTATATCGAGAGACACCTTTAGGAATCCTGAGACCATCCAAGTACAGCCTTTTGGTCATCCTATCATCGTAATACACTGAGAACAGCACTCAGGGAGATTACTACGCACATACCGTCCAGGTAGTCGGGTATTCAGGCAAGGGTACGATCCCAATCCTCCTTGTCGTGCTCTACTGTTGGACCCTGCGGTATATAACGAGTTGTGATGGTTAGACAATCCCGTGAGGTTCCAGACCTTTAATCCACTCCTGTCACATATTTTGCTTGCTGCTTTAGTTTGAGTAACGCTTGTTGTCTGTGCAGTTAGGATTTTTTAGAAGAGAGAGATAGTTTTGTTACATAGTTATGGCTTCGCCTTCCAAGACTACCAACCAAGAGACTCCTTTACCAAGCATGTCTTTTGTTTTCCCTCCATATGGGGATGTTGGTCCTCCTTTCATGGCTACGTTAAGGCTTCCTGGATTGACTATCGGATTACCTGTTTGGTTATTCTCCAATCCAGTTATCCCATGTACACCAATTGCTTCAGATCCTAACCCTTCCTCGCAAGAGCATCAACCTCATGTTTTCCCTCATCCACCTTCTCCCTTTTCTCCCTCTTCGCCTATTGAAGGTTGTAGTACTAGTAGTCAGGTGGATAAGAAGAAGAAGAAAAGGAAGATTAAGAAGAAGAAAAACAAACAAAAAACCAAGTCTCAACCAATTACTCCTCCCAGTGCGGAGAGTGTTGATCTACACACCCAAAAACTGCGTAAGCCCAAATTCCCTTCCAGGCTTTGCAAGGGTGATCACCTTCTGAAAGATTGTCATGGTTTGGCCCTGGTTTTAGAAGAATGGTCTAAGGTTTCCCGGCAATCAATGTCATCAACCTCTGCTCATCATACTGATGATATCCGCTCAACCAGTGACTATGTGGTTAAGAGTCGGAAGGGTAAAGTCAGAAATCCTTGCTTGCTCTATAAGGACATGCACTTTACTTACCTTTGTCCTCGTATGGATGAAGCTTCTAAGTGGTTGGAAGATATTACTGTTCCTCAGCAACGGCTTCCAACAGGTTATCGTAAGTTGTCCCTTGACCTATCATTGGTTGATAAAGTGGTCGATCCAGCTATGTCCTCGATTGATCCCACTCTTTCTCTAAAGAGTGAAGAACAAGTTGTTCGCGCCACTCTTCCTTTGAAAAGTGGAGTTAAAGTGGTCGAGTTGATGTCTTCTCCACCCGATCCCACTCTTTCGCCCCAGAGTGTTAAGATTGAAGTAGTCGCTTTGACACAGTCTTCATCTTGTCCCTCTCTTCCAGTTGAGAGTGAACTAAAACTTGCTGAAGTTTTCGTAGTTAGTTCCGATTGTCCTACGCAAGAGGAAATTTTGTCACTTTCGACAGAACCCTCTCCAAGTATTAAGTTTGTTTCCTTTGATTGGAGTAATCTAACAAAATCTTGTCTTCATTCGAGTGTTCCTTTCCAGATAGTTGTGCAAGTTACTGCTAGGTGGATCCTTCACACTATTGTTGACGAAGGGGCTTCTGTTAGTATTCTATCCTCGACTGCTTGGCAAGCTTTAGGTTCTCTTAAGCTTGTGCCAGCCACCGATCAGATACTGGCTTTTAATCGAAGACCTACTGCACTTTTAGGGATCCTTCCTCATTTACTTATTACATTAGGAGGAAAAACTGTCTGTATTGATGTTATGGTGGTCTAAGGTCCTTTAGATTTCAATCTGCTCCTTGGATGTGATTATGTTTACGCCATGAAGAATGTAGTGTCCACACTCTTTAGAGTGATGCATTTTCCCCATGCTGGAAAGATTGTGACCATTGATCAGCTTTCCTTTGTTACACATGACCATCGCATGATTCCTAGTAATTAGACTGCCCTGAATGTTCCGCATGTTCTTGTTGATGAAATTGTCATTGATGCCAACATGGACTTGCAGTGGCCCCACAGATTGTCATTGATGCCACCAAGTCCCACCTGCAACGCCTTGACCCCTTACAAAGTGGTCTTGCACCTTGTAGTGCTTTGGATCCCTTACAACATGGGTTTGTGCCTTGAAGCACCTTGTACCCAGTTGACAAGGTCCCTGTACCCACAAGGCTGGATTCTTGAAGCCACCACTTTGTTGAAGATGTTGAAAACCCTGCTGATGATGCTGAAGACCCTAGAGATGGTCTTAAAGCCTTGGTAGACGATGAAGAAGCCCTAAATGGCTAGGAGAAGCATTAGTGACCCATTCTATGGTCATTCATGCTCTGATGGTGTCATGGTACCCCAAGAGAAACCAAGCTACCCCACAGGTGATATCGCGCTAGATCATGTGGTTGAGGCGGTTAAAGAAGACCATGAAGCCCCTTGCTTGATGAAGAAGCCCATGAAGACTGTTGATGAAATTGTCATTGATGCCAACATGGTCTTGATGTCATTGATGCCACCATTTTGCTGAAGATATTGAAGACCCAGCTAAACCCAGCTAAACCCAGCTAATGATGCAGAAGACCCTAGAGATGGTCTTGAAGCCTTGGAGCATAAGGCTATATCAGGCTCTTCTGTAGTGAGAGGTTTGGTTGCTGTGGATTTACTTGCCTTTAAGGGTATATACAATACAGGGAAGGAAGTTTCATGTGATATAAGAAAGGTTTTGGAGATTTTAGTTACAAAAATCAAAACAAAGATTCAGAATGGAAAAGATAAATACCAATTTTTCCCTCTATTAGGGCAAGCAGCTTCACTGGAGGACATGGTTAACAGTTGGGCATATGCCACAAAGAGCTTGGAAACCAACTCATGCATTCCTGTAGTAGATCCTTCACCATGTGCCAAGGAAATGTCAGAGTTAAGTACAAACTGATATTAACATGATTGGTCATGGAGAAATGAATGTTCAAGCATCTGCTGATGCTTTCCCAGCATCTTATTTAAATAACAAAGAGGTTATTCTCAGCAACTCTTCAAGCCCAAATGTTTTCAAACCTTCTACTGATGGTCCTACTGCAAGCATTATTGGGACAGGGATACCATGTCCAAAATCTCTGCTACCAAACAATACTGTTTTGCAAGATGGTAGTAGATTGATGGTTTCCCCAGTTTGTGACACCAACGAGCTTCCTTTGCCTGGAGCCTCTGTAACCGAGAATAATGTGGATTCAAGTAAAGCTATTGAAAAAGTTGATCTGAAATCAACCATAGCAAGGCCGGCTAGTTTTTGCAGACTGATCAATGAAACAGTATCTAAGGCTGATCCATCTGATGGTTATGCTATCCAGTCAGATGTTAAATGCTTGGAGGCATTATCAACCAATCATCATCTTCATGAATCTGTGGAAGACATTCTACAGTTCCGTAGTGCCTCAACAGACACAAATGGTGGTAATATAAATACAACAAATAAAATAGAAGATAGTGATTTGCCTAATTCTCAGGTGAAGTGTGTCTACCGGTGCTGTTCTGAGTGCATACATAAAGTCCATTTGTTAGTGAAGCAGTTTGTCATGAATTGCTGGAAAGCTGATGGATGCTGTGCCAGACTAGAGAATGTCCATGATCTAGTGGCTTCATGTACATTACGTGTGCTTGCATTTGTATCTCAATTTGGTGTCTCAAAGAATACGGATGAATCAGGCAGCATGGAAGGGTCTGTGCTCCTTGGTCAAAAACCTTGTTCTCGTGAGGATACATGTGATTTTCGACCAGTGCAGACATTTTCTAGAGGGGAAACAAATATCAGGACTGAAGAAGTCCCTATAAGAGGATGCAAATGTCATGCGAGTCCAACAAAAAGGAATGCAAGATGGAGACATGGACATGATACCTCTTGGCCAGAAACAAATCTAGAGTTTGTTATTATTGACCATATATGTAACTCCAATTTAAATTAAAATTTTGATGTCGGCTTAATAAAGGTTATATGCAATGTCGGCTCAATCATTAAAAAAATTAGAAGTCGGCCTCATGTGCATGTCGGCCCCCAAAAGATGGTGAAAAATTCTTATAAATAGAGCATCGTGCTCTCATTTGCTAGATGAATTGGGTGGAATATTCGGTGGCAGTAGAGGAATTTTTTTTTGTGTGTGGCATCAGTGTGGAAATTTTCTTTTAGCGTGGAAATTTTTTTTCTTCTGTGGCCGCTGCTCATTTGGAAATTCACGAGCTGAACAGACATTTGGAAATTCACGGGCTAGTGAAATTTTCAGTCATAAATTAGCAGAGGACAGAGATCACGATGGAGTGAATTCGCTGAGGATAATCCCATGTATAAATCAGCAGAGGTCAGAGATCACGCCGCTGCTCATTTGGAAATTCACGGGCTGAACAGACATTTGGAAATTCACAGGCTAGTGAAATTTTCAGTGATAAATTAGCAGAGGACAGAGATCACGATGGAGTGAATTCGCTGAGGATAATCCCATGTATAAATCATCAGAGGGCAGAGATCACGCCGCTGCTCATTTGGAAATTCACGGGCTGAACAGACATTTGGAAATTCACGCGCTGAACAGACGTTTGGAAATTCACAAGCTAGTGAAATTTTCAGTCATAAATTAGCAGAGGACAGAGATCACGATGGAGTGAATTCGCTGAGGATAATCCCATGTATAAATCAGCAGAGGGCAGAGATCACGATGGAGTGAAATCGTTGAGGATAATAAGACCAGCAAAAACTCAGAGATCACGGTGGTGAGAATAAACCCTTGAATGTAGAATCGCTGAGTCAGTTACCCAAGCAGAGATCACGGTGGTGAAGAGATGCGGACTAGAGGAAGAGCCGCGGACTAGGTGTGCTGAGTTCAAGAAAAAGACTGCCTATAAAACCAAAATCGCAGAGAGAACTCTGCGCTACATTTATTGCTCAATCCCATCCGATTTTCTCCGTGAGAAGTTGCTGGAAACATGATTGAACAGATTGTAAGGTCACCAATGTACTTGCTGCAACATTTAGTTTTGGGTTGTGTGATGCATATTGGCATCCATCTAAAACAGTAAAGATTGGTGTTGCTGGTAAGTATTGGAGGTATTTATTGTTATATGTTGGAGCTAAGAAGATACAATTGGACACAGAAGAAGATCTTTTCCGTGTTATATTCAATGATCAGATCTTAGTGTTGCCGATTAATAGGTGCACTTAGAGTAGAATCTGTTAAATGCATGATCATCGGAGAATAGGAATCCCGACCCTTTTCTTTCAGCCACCTTGGTGGTAATTCACCTGATTTTTGTATTGTTGGTGTTGAAATGGAAGACTAATGCAGCAGCAAAGAAGAGGGCGAGCAAGAAGTTGGTGATCCTGGAAGCACAAGAAACAGCTACTTTGGCTGAGGGCGAGTGTGAGTACATGACTAGTAATTTTGTTACAGTTCTAACACCATCTCAGTATGAATGTGTTGTTTGTTTCAGGGCTGCTTCAAAGCATTGTGCGAGATGCAAAGCTTTGAGATACTGCAATGATGAACAGGATATGCTTTTATATACATGGAAGATGAGCCTGATGCAGAGGATGCAATCCGAGGGCTTGACAAAACAGAATTTGGCAGGCAAAGACGCTGACTTACTGTAGAATGGACAAAGTCTGATACAGGTTTGAAGCCAGCAAAGACTCTATTTGGGATAAACTTCGATCCAAACATTACTAGAGTCAGGGAGCTTGAAAGGCATTTTGAGCCTTATTCGCTATGATGAAGAATACAGTAACAGAGGTCTGAAAAGCTTACTGACAGAGGTCTGAAAAGTTTACTGATAGAGGTCTGAAAAGTTTATTGACAGAGGTCTGAAAAGAATTGATGGCAGTAATACATCTACAGCAGAATGGAATGTATTCTCAGCAGAAGACATGTTGACATTTTGAGCAGCAATGATCAACAGAGTTGATGTGATGGGCAGAGAAGATGAGCAGCTTTGATGTGTCAGAGATTTCTTGTGTATACTGTATTGTAAAAGCAAGCTTGTCTTGCTTCTGAGGTTAGGATACCTCAAACCCTTCTTAGCAGGGTCTAAGAAAACCAGGCAGGGTCCTGGATCCAGAGTAGGTGCTCTATGTATCAGTAGGTGCTGATTTCGCCTAACGGTTGTAGCCGGACCCAAATAATATAAAAATATTACAAATTTATATAGTGTGGTGTTCTTCTGTGTTATGGTGCTTTATGAATGAAATGCTTATGTTATGTGAATGATGTTTATGAAATGATTATGGTAAAGTGTTGATTTGATTAAAATTTGGCTTCACACTGATTCACCCCCCCTCTCAGTGTCAACAAAGACTTGGAACCCCTGATGAAGACCTTGATGGCCTTGCAAAGGTCATGGAGCCCACTATTTGCACTTACATGGTTAGGTGACATGAAGATATGGTCATTGATGACTTAATGAAGTCATGAAACCTTTATCAAGGCCCTTGAACCCACACTTGGTGAAAATGGTGTGGCTCATGTGTATGAATCTTTGATGTGTTGATAAAAGGACACCTAAAGACTTGCAAACCCTAAGGAGTGATGATGGCACTTGGACACTTATTATACCCTTGATATGGTGGACACCGTATGAACTTTAATGATGTGGCAAAGGCATACATGCAAGCCCTAGTGGGTTAAAAGACACCCTTATGATAAGGAGTGATTGTGTGACTTAAGTGTAGGGTGGATTTTGAATAAAGTGATTTAATAAAATTAAAATTCAAAGTCAAAACTAAAAATTCAAATAACAAATTTAAATTAAAAATTAAAATACTTACCACATCTTGAAGTTGGCCCTAATGTGAGTAAGTGGACAAACACTTTGAATGTGTATTTAAACACATTCTCACATACTTCAAATAACCAACGACTGGGCTACTTATGGACTGATGTGGAATTTGCTGACTGTGACAGCAGCAGACCCGAAATTGCAGAGGAGAGGAGCAGTCAACGAATCTACAGCAACATTTTCTTTTTGGTCTTGATCTATCCAACGAAGGAGAAGAGAAGGAGCTCGCTAGCTGTGAAGGACTGAAATTTTTGGTGATATTCAGTGGAGATATGACTGAGGATTTTCAGATGGATTTAGGGCTGCCTCAATAATGTTTTACTGTTTTCTCAGTGATCAGAATTCGGTGGTTGCAGCAGATAACATTTTTGGTTCTGGTTTGTATGTTTTTCCCTTGTTTAGGGCTCCTCCATAGCACAAGATTTGATGTACCAGCCTTCCGAATTTTTGCAGCAGCAGCATTGAAGTATGCCCTAACTCGTGAACTATGCCATGCTTGAACAGTCCCAATTTTTGGGTTTTTTACCAGCTCAGTCCCGAGTTTCTCACAGCCCTAATAAGGCAGCAGTCAAAGGGTTTTACCAATCAAGGATCCGAATTGTTGTAGCAGCAGTCCCGAAGTTGGATGGAGTAGACACTAGCATAACACATTGATCCGAGTTTGTTGGGCTTACTTGGGGGTATGTACAGTCCGATTTTGCAACAGAGGTTGATCTATGCTTACCACAGTCACGAATTGTAAAAGTCCTGAATTTGCATCCTTAACACAATCCAATGTTACAGCAACATCAGGCCTCAGTTGAATTTCAGTGGAGAAGAAGCAATGAACTGAGATTTCATGCTCAACCATAGGAAGAACTCGTGGAGCAAGCCTTATCCACAGAGACTTTTTGGGAGTATAGCAACAGCTACAATACAGTGGCACGTTTTTAAAAGAAGAGCAATGATGCACTCCTATACAGTAAAATGATCTTATGCTAGTGAAGGTATGTATGTGTGCCCTATGAAGTTTATACATTGAGATGCTAGAAATATATGATGCCTTAGAAATATTTGCACAGTGAAGTATGTACACCCTAGAAACGTTTGCACAGTGAAGTATGTTGCTTATAATGTGGAAAGAATAAGTTGTGGTAGTAAGCAAAGGGTATGAACAGTGGTAGTAAGCAAAGGGTATGAACAGTCCTTTTGCACAGGTGAACTATGAACAGTGTTCAAATCAGAAAAGTGATGTTATATACTATGAATGTGTATGATGTGCAAGAGTGATGTTATATACTATGATGTATATCAGCAGTGATGTCCAGTACAATGGTGTATGAACAAGTGGTATGTGTATAATAATGATGATGATAAGGCTTGGATGATGCCCTAGTTCCAGTGCATTGACAAGTTTGAATAAACAGTCTGTTTTGAGGGTTTTGAACAGTCTTGAGTTACAGCTCAAGCTTGAAGAGTGAGATACACAGGTAATGGCATGATAGTGTTGTACAGTCAAGTGTGTGAGCTGCCTGCAAAATATGATGATGCATGATAATGAACACTCCATGATTTTGATGAAAGAAGACTGATGTTTGACAGACCTTGTAGATGAAGCAATCTCCTTAATGATGAATTGTATGATGATGATCTTGTACACCCTCTATTACAAGTCTTGATGATGATCAAACCATGATGACATGTTCAGACCCTGATGTTTGATGACTTGACAAACAGTGTTAATAATGTGGTCGATGAGCAGATGATCAGCAGCAGAGATGAGCAGCAATGATCAGTAGTGCTTGTAATGAACAGATTGATATGATGTGTATGTACAGCAGTAAGAAATGATGATTGTATGATGCTGGTAGCAATTTGATGGACAGAATGATGTATTCGTGGTTATGGTCAGAATGATGATATGGATAGCATGATGATGAACAACCGATGATAGGACTGAGACAGTATGTTGATGTTGATTGAAGAGGTGCTAGAGATAAGTGCTGGTGTGATGTGACAGTGATGGAAATGTGTTGAGACAGTAAGCTTAAATTGTAAATGCAAGCTTGACTTGCATCTGAGGTTAGGATACCTCAAACCCCTTCTTAGCAGGGTCTAAGAAACCCAGGTAGGGTCCTGGATGAAGAGTAGGTGCTCTTTGTATCAGTAGGTGCTGATTTTACCTCACGGTTGTAGACGGTCCAAAACTAATACAAAAAGATTACAAAATTATATGGTGTTGTGTTTTTTTGTGTTATGGTTCTTGATGATTCAAATGCTTATGCTATGTGAATGATGAAGTGAAAGATGTTTATGAAATGATTATGAGATTGGTAGAATGATGAATTGGTAGTTAATTGTGACAAGCTAAGAAAAGTTTTAAAATTAGCTTTACACTGATTCACCCCCCTCTTAGTGTCTAACAGTTCTTGTGGTTCCTTCCCCTTCTTCTAGTTAGCTTCTTCCCATCATAGGTAAAATGGGGGGCATGGCTCCAGTCTATGGACATCATACTGGAGTTAAGCCGCTAGCTTTTATGTGAAAGGGGGCAACCTACCAACCTCTAGATATCATGTTGGGTAAGAACAGGTTTGTGAGCATAGTTCCCATTCTGTGTCAAGCTAGTTAAAAAATGAAACAGATGTCTGCGAGCATAGTTCTGATTCTGTGTCAAGCTCGTTAAAAAATGAAACAGGTTTGTGAGCAGAGTCCATATTCTGTGTCAAGCTCATTAAAAAAAATGAACCAGATAGCCCTAAGCATAGTTTACTTCTGGTTTCAAGCTCGTTAAAAAATAAAACACACCTTGAGCATAGTTTATTTTTAGTTTTAAGCTCGTTAAAAAATAAAACTGGCCCTGAGCACAATTTACCTTTTGGCTTCAAGCTTGTTAAAAAAATGAAACCAATCCCAAGCATAGTTTACCTTTTGGTTTCAAGCTTGCATAAAAATGAAACCATTCATGAGCATAGTTCCCTTTCTATGTCAAGCTCGTTAAAAAAATGAAATAGGATTTCCCAAGCAAAGTTTACTTTTGGTTTCAAGCTTGTGTAAAAATGAAACCATCCTTCAAGCATAGTTCTTTTCTGTTTCAAGCTTCTGTAAAAATGAAACAGGTCATCCCTTTGAAGCGAGTCTTCCATCCTTTTTAGGACTGGAACCTTCCTTTCATCTGCCTTTAGATCCTCTTTCTTCCTTCGTCCTTGGTGAACCTTTTCTTAGTAGTAGCCCGGAGTTTTGAGTTTGGTGAAGAAAAGAGTAGGCAGACGAAACGACACTTGGGGACATGCATTCAACCTCTTTATGATGAAGTTGAGCCACTAGATAATTTTAACTCGGGGCAAGTACCGACCTATGGCAATCATGTTAGGAAAATACTGTCGAAAAGACTCGTTTTGAGCATACTTTCTTTTACTTTCGAGCTCGTTACACCACGAAACGACCCTTCAAGCATAGTTCTTTTATGTTTCAAGCTTGTGTAAAAATGAAACGAGTCCCCACAAGCATAGTTATTTTTTATTTCAAGCTTGTGTAAAAAATGAAACATGTCACCTTGAGCAATGATTATTCTTGGTTTCAAGTTCGTTAAAAAATAAAACCGACCTTGAGTAGAGTTCCCTTTTCGTGTCAAGCTCGTTAAAAAATGAAGCGGATTCTTCCATTCTGTTAAGACTCAATATTAGAATCTTCATTTCATCTGCTTGTAAAGCAGACGAAACGAAGCTTGGGGGGCAAGTATCCTACCTCTTTATGTTGGATTTAGCTACTTGACAGTTATATTGGGGGCAAGTACCAACCAATGAACATCATGTTGGGAAATCACCCGTCAATGGGAGCCATTTTGAGCATACTTTCTTTTAGTTTCGAGCTCGTTAAACCACGAAACGACATATTGAGCATAGTTCCTATTCTGTGTCAAGCTCGTTAAAAAATGAAGCGGATACTCTGAGCATTCTTTCAACTGATCTTCAAGCTCCTTAAAAACAGTAAGATGGTGTTGAACTTACTTTTCATTTTTTGTGCTCTAGTTAAAACAAGAAAAGTGGTTTGAGCTTACTTTATCGCTTTTTCGTGCTCTGGATTCAAACATGAAAAAGGTTCTGAGCATTATTTCGAAACTTCGATCATGCTCGTTAACCCTAACACTAAGTTTTCGAGTCAAATTTTACCTCTTGTTTCGAACTCATTAAACCTTTTTACGAAAAAGAAACCCTAATAGAGTCCTCTTTAAGCTCTTTTCGGACTCTTAAAATGTGAAAAGATCGTCGACTGAACTTATCTCCTTCATGCTCGTAAAAGGACCTGAAGAGTCATCTTCCTGGTGATAGTTTACCCTTTTTCGGACAAGGGGCACTACTTACGAAAAAGACATACTCCAGCCAATCATGACTGGAAGAGTTCTCTCGAGCATTATTTTATACTTTTTTGGACCCTATGGACTAAATCATACGAAAAATGACCTTTTGGAGTCTTTTTCCGTTTTCGTTCAGACTCACTAAACATGAACAATACCGAGTTAACTTTCAATGGACTCGTTAAATTAAACACTGAGACACCCTTTTTGGGAACAAACCCTCATTTCTCAAGTTCGTGAAACATATGAGAATGGACTTATCTTAGGATAAGCTACAACGAGTGTTTGTTACCCTCTTTGAACTCGTAAAAACGAAAAGAGGCACTCATCAATCATGATGGGGAAATTAAGGGAAGGGAACTATCTCATTTGCAATAATGGCAGTTATTAGTCACCTTTGAACATGGCACTTGTCTGCATTGCATTCAGTCAATTGGGTATTCAGATTGTTCCCAAGTCGATCTGCGTTCATGAGTCATGTCACTCCTTTGAGTTTTTCAAAGAAGGCATCGTCCACCGTCACATTATGTCTTGGTGTCCGCCTGGTCGAGTCAATGTTGCCAAGTCTTCAATCGTGTCGCCCGATGTTCAAAGGAAAGTCATGTTGAGAGTTTACCTCTGCAGTCAAAACAGCCTTTCTATCAGTACCTTTGAGTCAGTCCTATGGTGACATCATACTCAAAATTCCAGAACTTTGTTCCGAGTTTCGTGTCGTCGATGTGGGATTCATCATGGCCCTCCTTCGACGAGACTATTCCTGTCGACTTCAACTCATCATCCAGGAACTAGTCTTAAAAACAAATTAGTACCTTGAGATCTGTAAGCATCAATGACAGATTCTCTTGCTTTCGACATAGGTTCACATCATTAACCTTTGATCGAAAGATTCAACTGAGTGTTCGACATCAAATCATTTATTCACACTCAGGAGATTGCACTAGGGTACCTTGGGAATCATTGACATTAATGGTGATCTCCCTCGCACTTGTTAACAATTCTCATCATTGACCGGTAGTCAAGTGGTTTCTACCATGTTCGACATCAAGACATTGTAATCACATGGATAGAATTGTACTTTGTGGAAGACGAGACGAAGACCCTGGGTACCTGTTAAGTGCTCATTGCTTTCCCCAGGTTGCGATGGAGTATTTGTATGAGTCCTAGCATGGATCCACATTTGTATGGTCGTGGTTGTGCTCAAATTTGCGTCCAGTTGACATAGATCTACATTGTATGTATGGTAGCTATGTCCAAGTTTGAGTCTCTTTCACATGGATCTACGTTGTATTCTAGTAGCCATGATTATTCATCTCTCTCATGGATCTGCCTTGTATTGGTCCGCAGCCAAAATGAGGAGTCATTTGGATATGAATGAAAAGTATTGATGTATTGCAGAAGCCAGGTTGATGATGATCTCCGATCAAGCGAGTTCTTGCCTCGAAGTGATAACTTGCTCTTACAAAGCTCTCACCTATCGTATCCCTCTAGCCTCATGCTTTGGGGGGCATTTTGTTACACATAATTCTCGTCACCATCATGTACTGAGAACCAAAACACCAGAAATTGCCTTAATTCCTCAAGTGATGAAGTTAGACCTTGGTCAGGACTCATATTTTCATACCTGAGTCCACCACCGCCTCTGCCCTTTATGCAATAAGAGTTACCCTCTTCAGAACGCCTCTTGTCTCTTGACAATGAGAGGTGCCACCGCCTTTACCCTTTGATCAATAAGCGGTTCCACCCTGGTAATGCTCTGTCTCCATAGTGAAAAAGTGATGCTCGAGTTTCAAAAGGAAAAAGAGAAGATTCATGAAGCTTCTCAAAGGAAAGTTTCGTGGCACCCTCATCCCTACTCTTGTGGACCACCTGGACTCGAGATCCCCCCTAGTAGGATCTCCCTTCCACCTCATCCACCTTTTCCTCAACCATCCCTATCCTCCCAAGGGCTATAAATACTAGCTCATCCTCCATGGGAAGGAGGAGGAAAGTTATTGCAGCAGTAGACTTTCTAAGATCGATGTCATGCATACTTAATGATGGCTTGAAGGGTAAAGATGTGATCAATGCTCTGATGAGCAGGACGAAATCATATTTGTCCCTTAACTCTGAGCCTTCTGAGGTGTCTACGAATAAGCTCACTAAGAGCTCCATATGGAAAGTCATAAAATAGAGCTTCGAGAATGTATGGCCCACCATGATCGTCCTGTAATTGTTGGGATCTGAGCTAGGGCCCAATTTGTGCATTAGGTGAATGATGTGATGTGACCAAGCCGAAGGAAAACCTATACAAACCACATGGGTGAAGAGATCAGCCAAGTACAAAACCAAAGCACGAAGATCGTGCTTAAAAAACTCTGCCTGAAATCCTTGTTCATGTGTTGCTTTGTTGTTGTTCATCACCCAAACGGCCTCTCTAATGTCACTGTCTAAAAATAAACAACATGAGGATGGTGGAGAGGTAACCTGAATCTGGGCCTGTCCAGGAATATCATAGAGAGTGGATATGTGGGAAAACATGGAGTCGAGGTAAAGGTCGAATGGGAGGGGGGAGTGCAGGGGAGGATGGTACACCAGAATTTTTTGGGGGAGTGAGTAAGGGAAATGGATAAGTTATACCCCCTTTAAGAGACAAAAAGGTGTTTCTTGTGGCAAAGGAGACAATGATACGAAGCTTTGAGGCTAGGGTAGGAGTGGTGAGCATGGGTGAATGCATGTCGAAGCTGACAATGGAGAACCTTGCATTCTTCATCATAGCATCGACTGGTAGGGTAGGATTTGTTTCTAATGTAGGTAGAAGTGGAGCAAGTGGTAGGTAGAAGTGGACCAAGCGGAGTGAGGGTAGGATTTGAGTGTTGCATCCCAAATGGTGGCTAAGAGGTAATCATACTTGGTAGAGGCAAAGTCAAGTAAGGAGAATTGAGTCTCAAATGGGAGCATCTATCGGAGGTGGGTAGAAAAGGCATTTGGGCCCCCCTTGTCGAAGCTAAAGATAGTGCAAGGTGATCCCTTGGGGGTGTGGAAGGGGAGGTGTTAGCCCAAAGAGAGAAGTAGAGGAGGGCATGGTCTACAAGGGGGGTGGGGGAAACAAAGAAATGATGAATAAAGGAGAGTAAGTTATGGCTAGAAAGGACGTAGTCCACAACACTCGCACCCCCTCCATGTGGCCAACACAGACTGAAGCAAGAATATGGGAAACCTAGGAGCCCGTTCAGAATCAACGACTCCTGAGATTTCCCTAAGTGTAAAAGGTGCCAACCATAAGCTATGAGAGGTACCAATGCATCGTCAAACATCCGATGAAGCCCCACAGTATGCAAAACATGTCATCTGGCCGATCGTGGACAGGAATTTGGAGGGCTCTAGTTCGGGAGTTGAAATCACCCAAGAGAATCACCTCACCAACCGCCGCGTACTAGGTGATATCGACATATAAATTAATAAAGGGGTCCTCAATAGCATTAGAGGAAATTTGGGGTCTAAAATAGGCCTCCTAAGGAAAATAATAAAATAATAGTTAAAATAATAAAATATTATTTATTAATTTTGGAAGAAGAAAGAAAAAAACTACTTTTTTTGTTCGTATTTTCAACATATCTCCCCGTGTTTTTACTCGAATTCCGAGGGGGAGCTCTTCGCTCGAAATTTGAGTAAAAATGCGGGGAGATATGTTGAAAATACAAACAAAAAAGTAGTTTTATTCAACCATTATGGTTGACTCATTTTATTGAAATTCTATTGGTTCTTGAATTCCAACTCATCAAGAAATTAGATTGGCTCGTTTTCTTATAAGGTCCATTTAGACCCCAAATTTCCTCTAATGGCCCATTATGAATGGCATACGATGAAGATACTAGAGGAAAATAACAAACCGCAATGTAGATGTCCCTTGGAAGAGGGGAAACACCATGAACCCGAACCCATAAAAACCTAGCAAACTTATTCGTGGCCACCAACGAGACCCTGCTCCGGAGGGACTCTCTAATGAAGCAAGCAACTCCACCTGAGCCTCTAACACACCCCGTCTGCATGTTGAAAACTTATGGCTTCGTGTAGTGTTTAAGAGAAGTCGAACAGGTCTCTCGTGCATCTTGGTAATGAATAAGATGTTTGATGACCCAAGAGCATCATACAGTAGACCCAAGGATGACTAGAAAGACCCCTTGTCGTTCCAAAAACTAATGGATATGCATGCACCCCATCGTCTCTCCCAACGAGCCCATCATTTGGAAGCCCCATCACGAGGTACCGATTCAAGTGGGAAAGAGTCTCTGATGACTGCTCTAAGGTTCCTAATGACTACCCATATCCCTGCCTGGTGTGCCGCTGTGACCTGCTCCGTGGAGTGTTTGAGATCTGCAACATGTGATGTGGTGAGATCTTCGTCAAGGAAGATTTTACTAGGAAGTGAAAACAATTTTCACTTGGCTCTAAGAGCCGAAATCCAATCATTTACATACCTGAATCAGTTAAAGCGAGTGGAATTGGACCCCATCTACACTCGATCGAGAGTCACATCCCGAAGATCTAGAGTATCCTCAAGGAACAAGGTTCCAATCACCATCGGGTTTGTGGATGGAAGAGGTAGAGGGAGCCCTCTCACTTTGAGATTCAATTCCCATGCTTGTCTCGTCTATTCCTCCATGAGTTTAGCTTGTACTACCTCTTCTACTGCTTCTAGGGGGTAGGGACTTCCTTCCTGCCTATAACAACATATGCCAATGAATTGACGTGTGTTTTTGTTTCATGTTTCAAGGAAGCCTATTGAGACCTGATCTCCTCATGTTTGTTTTTAAGATCAATAATCCCTACATGGAGGGAGTCGCTACAGGGGTGTAAGGCCTCTTCCTCCTTGTTGTCATTTAACTGCTACTTCAATGGTAGGTTCTCCTCTTCAATTTTTGTGACACTCTTTGTGAGGTCCCTGACCTCTTGCCGTAATGCCAAGTTTGACGATTCCAGCCGCTCTAGTCTCATGATTAGATCCTGAATGATCTCGTTATTGTTTAAACTGGTTGCAGATGAATTTGCACCCATTAGCAAGGGCTCAATCCGGATACTTTGTGTAAGGGCAATTAAAATCAGCTAGAGTGATGAGTCGCCCAGAGGCATAGGGTCATTCACAACACTGTTAGAGTTTGCACTTCAATTCAAACTTGTTAGATCTTTAATCTAATGTACTAGGATCACTGAAAGATAGACAAGCACAACATAAAAGATAGACACAAAGATTTTTATCCTGGGAAACCCAAACGGGAGAAAACCTAGCAACTTCTTCTGTATAGATTCGTCACTTAGTACAATGTCAGACAAAGATAGAAAACCCAAAGATAAGACATCTTTTGCAGCTTCTTCTTCTTCTTTCCAATGAACTTTTCTTTCTTTCTCTCTTGGAGCGAACTTGCTTGTTTGTTGTGTGCCCAAATGAGGGAGGGCGCCTCCCTATTTATATCAGTGTTACACGGGGATGCGTCTCGGGGACTCCAAAACTCCATCCGAAACGTTTCGAGACATCCCCCTTTTGGCGAAACTTGGCGAGACGTGGACCGAAACGTTTCGATGGGTGGCGAAACTTGGCGAAACTTGGGGGGACTTTCTGGCGTCCTGACCGAAACTCTGAAACTTCGCCGAGACTTGTGGCTGTCCCGCCCCGAAAGTCTGAAATTTTTTTTTCTTAATTTAAAAAAATTAAATAAATCATTAAAAAAAATTAAAACCATTTAATAAAACTTAAAATTTATTATTTATAAAGTTATAAACTTATATATTAAAATTTTAAATTTAAAACATAAAAAAAATATTAAAAACTAAATAATAATAAAATTTTAAATTTAAAACATAAACAAAAATATTAAAAACTAAATCTAATTTACAATGTCCAACCTAAAGTATATTATATAATTCTAAACTATCAATGGTCGTAAAACAAATACAGTATCATACTATCTAGTATCATTGATTCATTTTTTCAATCACTTAAAAGTCAAATATGAAGATTATCAAATATGATGTGCATGTTAATCATATATTCATATTGATATATAATATATTTATAGATTATTATTAATATAATGATAATCTTGATGAATCCTGTAATGTGTTTGAACCAGTGTAGTCAGACTTGGACTCGGCAAATACTCGGCTGGCTTGGGACTTGGCAGACTCAGTGACTTGGATAAGACTCAGATAAGACTCGGCAAAGACTCGGCAAATATGAAAAACATTAAAAATATAGTAACTTAAAAAATAATATATAAACATATATATTAAAAATTAAAATTTAATATATAAGCATATAACAATTCAAAAAATTGATAAAAAGACATAGCAATGCATTTTAACGATAAGTGTTTTCTCACTTGAAATCACAAAGTATAATTATTAATTACAAATTATAAAAACCATAAAATTATTAATAAAAAAGATAATAAGAAAATTTCATTAATTAACAATTATTAAAAATATTAAAAAAATGAAAAAGCAAATTGTAAAAAATACACTATCATCATCCTATCCTAACCACGAGCAATCACATTCTTCAACCAAACTACTGATGGCAGCGCCATCGCCTTACATTTATAAAATCCAAAGTATAGAAGTTCAATGAAAAAAAATAAAAATTGAAAATGCTCAGACCAGTGTTAGCGACCTTCCTCAATGCACGCACACTCCAAAATTCCGAACACACAGACAACTGATAAATTGATAATAGCTAGGGGGCAAAAGAGAACAACTCGGGGGAAGCCAAACTATTCAATGAGATGACAGGGGAGAGCATTGTTGTTTCGGGGGCTTATTCCCTCCCCACGTTCCCCCCAAAATGCAAAAGCGACGGTCAAACAGTCAACGGACTCGCGAGTAAGTGACGAGTTCAGCGAGTAAATGACGAGTTCGGCGAGTGGCGAGTTTACCCTGCGAGTATGTCACGAGTACTCGTCCTGGTGGTCACTAGGCAAGACTCGGCAAGACTCGGGAGTATTCAAAGAGTCTGACTACACTGGTTTGAACTTTGAATTTTGCATTTACATTGCATGATTGCAGATTCAGAATGATGAATGTTTGTTATTGTTGGGATTTATATTTTTCATATTTTTAAAATTTTTATGACTATCGCGTCTTGCCGTACCCGCTGAATTTCTCTAAAATTTGGGGGTGGTCTCCACACGTCCCGAATGTGCGTCTCCCCGAACCTGTGTCCCGCCGTCCCGGAACCTTGGGGGAACATTGATTTATATTGATCATGTGTGTGACATTTTTCCTCAACAGGGCCGACGTGTCCTTCTAGGAGACCAAAAATACATTTTACATTATTTTCTTGGGGACTATTACCCCGACTTACAAGTTACAACGGAGGTTTTACCTCGACTCTTTACATGACCAATTACAATAATGACATCTTCGATCGAAGGGAAAACATCCTCGAAAGGAGGGATAACAAAAGTACAATAAAATATAATAATAATAATACTAATACAAAGAATATCTTCCAAAGTTACATTTACAACAACAAACACTCCTGTACAACCCTGCACTCAAACTGTCCACGAAATCCATGCTCAATCTCTGCCCACAAAATCCCTACAACCACAATCCATGACCCATAATTCCACCCACTCATCTTCAGCATTGAGTTTGGCCTTCACTATTGGACCTGCTTGGATGGAGCCCACAAACCCATGGAATGGACCACAAACCAAGTCACAAATGGGGCACAAACTTTTGCGGTTCAGAGTTCAAAGTTCACAGGGCCACAAATTCAGAGTTCGCAGTTCAAAGTTCATGGACCCTCTTGTCCCAGTTCACACATCACAGTTTCAAAGAGCTGCAAACAGTGTCACAGGAGGCCCAAGCCACGGGGGTCGCAAACATAGCCTTGAAATCCAAGTTTCTAAAGATTGCAACTATAAGATAATCACCAAATCAGGAGTCCAAATATGCCCATATATTAATTTAGCTATCCTCCATCCCCCATGCATCTTCCGAAGCCAATATGAAAATCAGATGCATGGAGAAAAACAGTTAGAAATAGAATACTGGAAGCCTGAACTGAAACTTGCTAATAGCACAGGATGTGCTATCCCTCAAAAACAATGATCTTTAAGTTTTAACTACTCCCTAAAACTCATAAGGTAAGGTTGGAACAAAGTTAAGGTACTCACAAACCATTGATGCTAAGAGGTGTACTCTGAATGATATTCATGAATATATGCTGGAAACTAGCACTCAGATTTATTAAGTAAATCTGGTGTTAATAAGTCCCATTGACCTAATTTTCTGGTCATTAATAAAATTATCTTATCTTTATCTGCTCATATGTGTTGCAAAATCATTAGTGAATGCAAAGTGACCGAAAACAAAAATGGAACAAGTTAAATTTCTTAAAATATCTTCAAATCTACTTTAAGAGAGTATAATACTTCTACAAAAATAAAAGTAAAAATGCTAGATCTCATGCACTTGCCCCATATTAACAAAAATCGGTTATTTTGCTTGCTGGTAATTCTTCTCCCTGTTTTTGACAAATAAAAAAAAGGCAGCCAGCCAACTGTTCCATTGACCAGCACATACTGCAAACTAGGGCCAAAGCTGTTGATTTGATGTTTATTATCATTGTAGGCATCCTTTGCTTATGAAGAATCTCAAAATTATCATTGATATTATTCTAAAAAAAAAATCTCAAAAGTGTCTTTGTATTGAATTACAATTTGCCCTAATTGTGAATGGTATTGTTAGGTAGGGTAGAAGCTATTCTAATGTTATCAATTGGGTGTAGCTTGAGCAGTTGTGAGGAAAAGTTGTTACCCTGTGAGGAAAAGTTGTTACCCTCCCCACCCGGGTTCAAATCCCACATTGTGACATGTTTGCTATTAGTGAGCCTATTGTTCATGAATTGTATATGATCTATTCATAAGTTATTGACCTGGACTTGTGCTCTAAAGAATCTAGTGTTTATCTTGGGTACCATCCTCAAAATGATAGTAAGTGCTTGGGAGGTTTTCCCTCGGGATATATTATCTGGGGGAACTAAAAAACAATTGAGAGAGAGATATATGTGTCAATTGAATCTTGCCTGAGTGGTTATGCATTGGAGTGTTATACTCCCCACCCATGTTCTATTCCTATAAGTGACATGTTGAGCTCATAATGAGTATATTATCGCAACTACTTCGAGCCTTGTTGTTGATTGGCCTTGTGCCCTGAAGAATCCAAGGTTTACCCTAGGTACCATCCTCGAAATTAGGGAAAGTGCATAGAGATTTGCCCTGGGATATTGACCTCATATATATATATATATAGGGGCGACGGGTGTGAGAGGGATCATTTTTTATCCAAGAGGAAATACAGTCAACTCTTTTGCATGGGGACTCGAAATAAAAACCAATAATGAAGCAGAATGGATGGTTCTCTTTCATGGATTGGAAATTGTTTCTAAATTAAATATTCCTTGCCTTATGGTTATTGGTGACTGGAAGCATGTGATTCAGAAGATGCGTCAAGGGTATACAGAAGATAAATCAAAATGTGGAAGGATTTATAAACATATTGCACCTTGATAAACCATCCTCAATAAGATTTTACCACGTGAAAAGAGAAAACAATGGTATTGTTGAAAAAGCTCGCCAACAAAGGCTTAAGAAATAAGCAAGGAGTGGTAGTTTATGCAAACAATTCCAAGGTAACGAAATGTGTCCCATAACCTTGAGGACTAGGAACCTCTCTCATGGGTATAAGCAAGATAATTGGGAAAAGGCTAAAATTATAGGGGTCTGCCCAATCCATAGTTACAAAAACCGAACCGGTGGTCGAACCGGCCTACCTCGAAAACTGGACCTGACCAAAACCACACTAAAACTAGGAAAAAAACTGGATCACAAAACCGGTCCACCAAAAATACATAAAATATTCAAATTTTGAAAAATTATATATATATATATATATATATATATATATATATATTCATGTGAATCCAAACCATTATACACAAATTTGCAAAAAGGCCTCTTGCTACATGCCATACTGAGCATATTTCACTAGAATCTTCCCCACTCAAGCAACTTTTTTATTTTTTTTAATTTAAAAAATGCCCTATTATGTGTTGATGTATAGTTATGTATGAAACCGATCAAAACCGGACCGGAACCAATAAAACCAACCAAAACCGGACCAAATCCAAAAAAACCAACCAAAACCGACCAATTTCATACGAAACTGGTCATTTCTGATTTGAGACACCAAATTGACCCGGCGAGGCCTTGGAACCGGTCTAGCCGACTGGTTTTGCCAGTTCCAATCCAATTTTTGTAACAGTGGCCCCATCCCCACCTTCAAACCTTCATAGCTCCCCTCTTTGAGTAGGCAACCTGGTTTCACGCATGACGGAGAAGCCTCCAACTTGCACAGTATGGCAAAGACTCGTCATTTTGGTTTAATGAGCTCTGAACCCGCGGTCATTTCCCCATCTCTTGAGCAAGTTTGCACACTTGAAAGTTATTGTGCTTCGCTGGAAACAAAGATGAATATTGCCAGGGAGGAAATGCACTAGTATCATTCCTTGACGTGGAGAACTCCGAGAAGCAAGGACATCCTAAAGATAATAACCTCTCAGTGTAGCGGGAGGAGACCAGTCGAATCAGCATGCTCTACTTAAGATATCAGTCCCTTTCCTCTGAAAGGTCCCCTTTTGCTTCGGATAATTGTGGCTCTCAAAAGAACAACGAGCAATCGATCGGCATTTCCCATAGACTTTCCAGCAACGATCACAATCGCAAGTTGGACTAAGGTGTATGCAACCATCCAAGGAAGCATGGAAGATTTTAAGAAGAATTTGAGGAGGGTCTACGAAACAACAAGCAGAGTTCTTTAGAGTACCATTCAGTTTTTGAGGATGTCAAATACAACTTGCTTCAGATGTCCTACTTGGAATCTCAAATCGATGATTTGGATGGTAATATGAGGGAGCTCTTGGCCTCAATGGAGAAAATCAAGAAAGAGCTTGATAGGATAGCCAAGCTAAATCGGTGCAACCATTGCCAGAAACCCCCCTATGAAGATGTTCGCCCTATGGAAGAAGTTTCAGTCACACAGCCAATGGCCTCCCAGAAAGCATGAATAGAAGAAAGTCTCCTCTCTTCCAGTTTGTTTTGAATGTTTTTTTGCAAGTTACTGTGTAGTCAGTTTGTTCGGGTGTACTCCACCCAAGTCTTAGATAAGGATGGGAAGCTTGTGGGGTAATTTTGTAAATATATATAATAGCTTATGTAGTAGGGATTTTGCCTCAAGCAGATCTAACTCTTAGACTCCAGTCTCTCTTTTTGTATCTAAATGGCTGTGCACAGTCTTTTTTAATATAATTGTTGTTTCTTGTTTTTGTTTAGATATATATATATATATATTCTTGTAATGTCTTATATTATGTACATATGGAGATGAGGAATGCATCCCTTCTAGTAATACAAGAGTTGGGTTCTTAACAAAATTGCAATCAAATAGAAGACTAGCTCTATTTATCTATGCAAGCATCAGCCAACGGCTTTAGTCCATAATATCAAAAGACAAACAAGATAGTCAATAAACGTAAACTAGACTAGACTTCAAACTAAGGTTGAAACAGTTATTTTTTGGGGATTGACATTTATGCCATAGGATTTTGGCATGCTAAGCATTCAAATTTTGTTGTAACCCAAAATAAACTTCAAACTAAGGTTAAAACTATTGATTCTTTATGGTTGACACTAATGCCATATGGCCAACACTTAAGCATTCAATCTTTGCTGTAAACCAGACTAGACTTCAAACTATGCTTGAAACTATAGTACTAAGATTCAAGTACGAATACATTCGTACGAAAAAGAAAAATCATCACAAAAAAATATAGAACGACTAAAATATAGAAGTAGATATCTTATAGATATTAAACATTCATTTTTCAAAATATTAAAATGATGTTCTTTGTTGTGAATTTTAAAACATAACATATGATATAACAACTTGACATGTATATATATACACCATGTGATCATCCTCATTTGCTCACCAATCGCATAAAAATCACTAGTGTCAAAGAATTGAGTTTAACACATAAGTGCTTAACACAAATATAAATGAAACAACATGATATAGATAAATTTTAAATTAGAAGTTAGAATTCTAGACTCGTGGCCTCAATGTATGTATTTTTTAAGGTTGATTAAGTAACGTGTGTGACTTCAACATTCATTCAAAAGATTATGTGGAACAAATTACAATAATAAAAAAATTGTTTGAAATGATTCAAATGTTTTTGTCTATCCGTTTTTTACTTTGGCTTGCTATGCAAAATCATTCTCGCTTAAACCATTTAAATTTATATTTATTTATATGAAAAAACATATGGGCTGAAGATTTACGAGGATTTAGGAATGTGATCATTTTCTTGTTATAGTAAAGTTATGAACAATATGAGTTATCATTGGATATTCTAATGAAGATTTAACATTTAAATATATTTGAAGACACAGTAACATTTCATAAATATTTAAATATTTAAAATTGCATTTCCGTACACCAAAGTCCAATAAGGCCCCAATCTTGCTACTATGCATTTCATTAATATTCGCCAAATTTCAAATTCCGTGTGTATTTCAATACAAAGTCCAATACGCCCAAATCTTGTTATACATGCATTCTTGTGTGCATTTCATTAATATTTGCCAAATTTCAAATTACATGTACACTTTGTTAGAATTTGTGCAACTTCAGAAGCTATTCTTATTGTACTTGTATTGTACCTCCTACAGGAGTTGAACTTGTTGTAATTCATCATACAAACCT
>LPNX010351709.1:440938-717239 GCA_001517045.1 Pseudotsuga menziesii | reverse complement strand
GTCAAATGCCATCAAGAAAGGGCCGAAGCATTTAAGCCATAGTTTATTCCACCATGGTCTGGTTCGTATTTTGGTTGAAAGTGAATTGGTAAAATCGGGGAGGATACTATTGGGAACGCAAATACTGAACTGCTAGTTCTTACTGGTTGGGCTGCTTGGCGGTTTGCTGCCAGTCGTCATGATGTTTTGGACTGGTGATGTTGGATTCACGTTTATTAAGTTTTAAAACTTGTTTGCGTTTATGACATCTTTCAGTTGCTGGTATTTGTGTTTCTTATGTTTCTATTTTCGTTATAAATCGTTTTTATCAATTATGCGAAAATAATTTGTTAAGTATTCACTGCCTTGTTTTTCAGCTATATTGGTATAACATATCTTGCATTCAATAATTTATATTATTGGTACATGGCAGTTGATGGTGCGTGTATTAATGTGCAGTCTTTAAATTTCTTTAATATTCTGCAAATATTATCATACAATGCATTTACCAGTATTTGTTGAGATTCAGATTTAGTTAAATCGTGCTCCCGATCGGGATAGGTGTTAGATTAGAACTTAGGATTTATTTAACTCTCGTTTCTTGCATGATACTAAATAGTTAGTCTGATTACATACTTTCTGTCAAACACATCTTTAATTTATTCCTTCATGTAATTATTGTGTATTTGTATATATCATTAACAGTAATTGTAACATATAACTTTTGTTTATGAATTGTGCTGTATATATATAACAACAAGTTGTTTATAGTAATCTCACATAACAGTAGTTTCAATCCGAGTTTAATTCTTGTGATCATAAGATTAACACCCACTAATCAGTAGCACTAATTAGCCTCTTAGGATCTCAGGCCAACAGAGCCTCTAAACCTGTTGGGAACGACTACTTGAAACAGCTTGGAACCTGTCCTAAGGATCCCGGACTGGGTCGTTTTCCCCCGTTGCGGGCATTGTCAAATACGCCCGTCAACAAAACCCTAGAAAGAACAATGTAAACCTTGAGGTGAAAAGCCAGCAATAAAAGAAATAAAATAAAATTATAAAATATAAATTTATATTGCTCCCCCAAGAGAAGTCGGCCCCAGTTAAATTCCTAGTGAAAAACATTATAAATAAGAGGCGCCTCTCCTCATTACAACATACAGCTACACAAGTGAAGTTCGCAATTTTCTGGGAGAGAGAAGTTCGCACCTACTGAAGGAGAAGACTGTTTTTTGGGGTTTCTATCTCTGGAAGATATTTCCATCTTTTCTCTTTCTTTATTTGTACAATGATCTCATAATTATTATCTCTAGACGAAGGTTGTTGGATTTTCTCCCATTTGGGTTTCCCAAGATAAAATTACTCGTGTTATTGTTATGTGTTTTGTCTATCTTCTAGTGATCCTATTGATAATTGCAATTAAGATATGTTGCTATAATCTTATGAAAACCTAACATGGTATCAGAGCAATGCTAGAAGAAGCCATTGTTGGAACTTTGTCTGAAACCTGTCGGAACTAGGGTTTCATCTTTCAAAGCCTTCACTCAACTTTTTGGCGAAAAAAGTTCCTTGGAATTTCGCTCTAAGCAGGGCGCATCTTTTGGTGTGGACAGAATTCAACTCTGACAATTTTCAATTTTTTACCTAATTCTACGACTGCAACAGAAATTAGGGTTTCAATTTTTCACCTACTCCCTCCACAGTTTTGGTTCGACTCTACCTCTTCTCAACTCGCCTCTCTAGAGCGCATTTATCTGTGGAGTCAGTTTTCCAAAACCCCAACCTTCAATTTTGACCTAGTCTCTGCTAGGGTTTCAAATCTAGATCTACAATCAAGATGATCAGTATGAAGGTTGAAGATCGTCTGGAAGGAGCCTCCAACTTCATCCCCTGTAGGGTTCTTCTTCTACTAGAAGAAAATGACCTATTACAGTTTGTAAATGCAAAGGTCCCAAAACCAGAAGCCGAAGAAGACAAACCTCACTGGAGGAAGAATGATGCCAAAGCAAGAAGGATTTTGGTGAACTCAATTAGAGACCACTTGGTTCCTTAGATCTCAGAAAAGACAACAACGAGGAAGATGTTCAAAACCTTAAAGAAGTTATTTGAACACGGTAGCATCAATGTGACTCTCACATTGAGAAATAAACTGTCGAATATGAAGATGACGATGTCCGAGAATATTGCCTCATATTTCATGAGGATCACCGAGATCCAGGACAAGCTAAAGTCCAGTGGAGACAATCTTGAAGAAAAGAATCTTGTTATGACCACCTTAAATGGTCTCCCACCATCCTGGGAGTCTTTCATCCAAACTATAAGTGGTCGAACCAAGTTGCCCAAATTTGATAAGTTATGGGCAGAATGCACTCAGGAAGAAACAAGAATCGCAGCACGCCAAAGACTTCATGGCACTCAACCTGAGGAAAATCAAGCGTTCATATCTCATGCCAAGAAAGGCAAGGGAAGGGGAAGGAAGCCATACAATCACAAGCATCAAGATAAGAGATCAAGTCCTCCCCCAGATCAGAAGAATCAAAAGAAGGATCTATCTCTGATCCAATGCTACAGGTGCAAGAAATACCGCCATTATGCTAGTAGTTGTCGAAGTTCACACAAAAGGAAGCATGAAGCTTCAATTGTTGATGTAGAAGAAGATCATCATCACAAGAAACAAACGAATGAAGATCTTATAGAATTCTTCTTCATATCAGGTACTGTTCCGACCACTAGTGATACTTGGCTCATAGATAGTGATGCATCTAGACACATGACAGGATATAAAGAAAAACTCTCAAAAGTAGTTGAGAAGGATTCTCGTCTCCGATTTGTACTTGGAGATGATGCCAACAACACTGTGAAGGGATCTGGGGCTACCTCCCTTCAGCTAGAGTCTAATGATACTCTACACTTAAGTGATGTGCTCTACGTACCTGATATGAAAAGAAATCTTGTATCAAGCTCAGCCTTAGAAGACAAAGGATATAAGGTAGCATTTTCAAACGGAAAAGAACTTGCTTGGCAAAAGAACTCAAGCATTAACACTGCCAAAGTAATTGGTATGAGAGAGGAGAGCTTGTATCGACTGAACACTCTACCAGTCCAAGCCCTAGTCCATGAATCTGCAAGCATGGGTGAGCTAAGGCACATAAGACTAGCTCATTTAAATTACAGAGCTCTCCCAGGAGTAAAGAACATAGTTACAGGTATACAGTTACAGGTATACCAGTGCTACAGGTAGACCATGATGGAACATGTAGAGGATGTGCACTTGGCAAGAATGCCAAGAAATCCTTCCCAGATAGTGAGAGCAGATCCAAAGAAATCTTGGATCTAGTGCACTCTGACTTGTGTGGCCCAATGACAGTTTCCTCATTGGGAGGATATCATTACTATGTGAGCTTCATTGATGACTACTCACGGAAGACTTGGATCTACTTTCTTAAGACCAAGGAATCTGAGGAAGTACTCAGTAAATTCAAGGAGTTCAAAGCACAAGTCAAAAATTTGTAAGGGTAGAGGATCAAAATTCTAAGATCAGATAATGGTGGAGAATACACCTTTACAGAATTCAATGATTTCCGCAAAGAAGCAGGAATTAACAGGGAGCTTACAGTTCCCTACAATCCCCAGCAAAACGGGGTTGCTGAAAGAAAGAACAAAACAATTGTGGAGGCAATCAAAGCCATGATACATGACCAGAGTCTACCCATGTTCTTATGGGCAGAAGCATCCGGAACAGCTGTATATGTGCAGAACAGATGCCCACATAAGATAGTGAAGAACATGACTTGTGAAGAAGCTTTTACAGGAGTAAAACCAGAAGTAGGTCACCTCCGAATCTTTGGTTGTCCAGTCTACATACATATGCCCAAGGAGAAAAGGACGAAGTTAGAACCTTCAAGCAAGAAGGGAACTTTTGTGGATACAGTGAATCTTCAAAGGCCTATAGAATCTATATCCTAGATCCAGACAGATTGAAGTTAGCAAGGATGTGACCTTTGAAGAAGAAATGGTTGTCAGGAAAGGTAGAGGATCAGACATGGAGATCGATGATGAGGAAATGGAGAGGAGATCATCTCCCCCTCCAATTCAGAATGAATTAGCAGAGAAAGATGAACCCTTCAATCCCATTGATCCAGTCGTGATAGTTGATATTCCCGAAGATATGGCAATAAGCCAGAAAAGACTTAGATGGGCACAACAGACCTTACAAGATGCTGAGGGGCATGAAACCCCACATGGTACTATCCGAAAAAGTAAAAGACCTTAGAGGTTCTCCAGTTATGTAGCATTGATAAGTCATATCATTGACTCATAACCCACCACTTATGAAGAAGCATCCAGACACCAAGTTTGGGAGGAGGCCATGGTGGAAGAATATCAATCCATCATGAAGAATGATGTGTGGGAGATTGTACCGAGATTGTTGATGTATTTGTAACTTCGGAATGTATTCACTTGTATATTTTATATTATATTCATATGTCATTGTACTTCCGACGAAGAGGTTTCATTCCTCCGATTGGGAATGTTATTATTGCATTTGATAGGGTTATTAGACTCTCTAGTGGAGTCGGCCCAAAGTTAAGTTGTAGTGGGTTATTAGACTCTCCTAGGAGAAGTCGACCCAGTTAGGGTAAAAGGCAAGTAAAAGTGAAGTATAAATAGAGAGGAGCACCTCTCTATTTATTCATTCACTCACTCACTCATTCGTATAAGAGAGAGAGAGACAAGTTCACACAAGTGGAGGAGGAGGAAACTGCTGAATATCATCTCTTTGTTTTGGGGTTTTGTATTATTGCTCATTCTATCTCTAAGGAAGTTGCGGGGTTTTCTCCTTTATGGTTTCCCCGATGAAATGCTTTGTGTCTCTTGTCTCTTGAGTTTGATTTGATGTGCATGTTGTTCTCTCAGATAAGATCCTAGATCATATTGAATTAAATTGTGAAAAACTAACAGACCTGAGGGGAAGTCAGTTGTAATTTCCAAATGGTTGTACAAAATCAAACATGGAGCAGATGGGAGTATTAAAAAATACAAGGCCAGATTTGTTGCCAGAGGGTTCTCTCAAAAAGAGGGAGTCGATTATGATGAGACATTTGCTCCTGTGCCTCAATACACTTCCATCGGATCAATAATTGCTATTGCTTCAGCTATGGGATGGAAGTTGCATAGATGGATGTGAAGATAGCCTTTCTCAATGGTATTATTGAGGAAGAAGTATATATTGAACAACCAGAAGGGTTTGTTGTCCATGGAAAGGAGTCTTGCGTATGCAAGCTGAAAAAAGCTTTATATGGACTCAAGCAAGCACCCCCTGCTTGGTATGGACGAATAGACGGATTCCTGGTGAGTCTGGGATTCACCAAGAGCGATGCAGACCCCAACCTTTACTACAAGATTGTGAATGTTGAGCCATTAATTTTGGTACTATGTGTTGATGACTTGTTTCTCACCGAAAATAAGAAACTTATCATATGGTGTAAGAAGAAACTCGCCTCTGAGTTCGAAATGAAGGATCTTGGATTGATGCATTACTTCTTGGGATTAGAAGTATGGCAAAGGCAGAAGGAGATTTTCCTAGGTCAAGGAAAATACACCATAGGTATACTAAAGAGATTCGGAATGTTGGACTGCAAGTCCATAGCTACTCCGATGGATGCAAACTTGAAGAAGCTGAGGAATTCTGCTTCATATTCAAATTTGATTGATCCCACCATGTATCGTCGGTTGATTGGGTCCTTGATGTATCTGATGAACACCAAAGCAGATATTTGTTTTGTTGTGAATGCTCTCAGTCAGGTTCATGTGCGAACCGAGGCAGATTCACTGGATTGCTGCAAAACATGTGCTCAAATACTTACGTGGCACTGTGGGATATGGTCTACGATATGATTTAGAATGTGACTTAAAATTGCAAGGGTTTACAGACTCATATTGGGTCGGATTCACTACTGATAAGAAGAGTACTTCAGGATGTTGTTTCAGTCTGGGTTCTACAGTAATTTCTTGGTGTAGTAGGAAGCAGAACTCAATAGCTCTTAGTACTGCAGAGGCCGAGTATATGGCTGCTAGTTCAGCAGCCCGAGAAGCAGTTTGGCTTCGTAAACTTCTTACAGGATTGTTTGGCCAAATTCTAGAGCCAACCGTCACTCATTGTGATAACCAGAGTTATGTGCAGATGTCAATGAACCTAGTTTTTCACAAGTAAAAGCACATAGAAATTCGGTATCACTTCATACGTTATATGGTGCAGAAAGGTGTAGTCGAGCTACAGTATATTCCGACAAATGTCCAAACTGCAGATGTCCTCGCCAAGCCTCTTCCTAGGGTGAAATTTAAATACTTTCACGAAAGACTTAGAGTAGAAGAGAACACATCTCTCCTTAAGAGAGAGAAATGACTGAGAGACATTTACTATAATTTTGCCCGGGTACCTCTACTCGTCCAGGTTCTCAGCCAGGTATGGGAGAAATCCCATCGGCAGATGAGACTGCCAGGTAGTAGATGGTCGGGTTCACACAAGTGCCTATGCTCGTCCAGGTGCTCAACCAGGTATGGGAGAAATCCCATCGGTAGATGAGTCGGGCAGGTAGCAGATGGCCGTGTGATTGCACAAGTACCTCTACTCGTTCAAGTTCTCAGTCAAGTATGGGAGTACCCCATCGACAGATGAGACGAACAGGTAGTAGATGGTCATACACGTGTGCTCATCCAAGATCTCTAGCCAGGCATGGAAGTATTCCATCGACAGTATAGACGGACAAGTAGCGGAAGATTTTCTCTCAGACATCCAGATAGAACAAATTCATAATAACACTTCTTAAAGACAACCTTCAGTACATTTAGAGATGATAGAGACAGTATAGATGTACAGATCAAATCCAAATGATCGTCGAAGAATACCTTCCTTGTTGAGAGGGAGTGTTAGAATTTGTGCAACTTCATAAGCTATTCTTATTGTACTTGTATTGTACCTCCTACGGGAGTTGAACTTGTACTTCATCATACAAACCCTAGAAAGAACAATGTAAACCTTGGGGTGAAAAGCCAGCAATAAAAGAAATAAAATATAATTATAAAATATAAATTTATATTGCTCCCCCAAGAGAAGTCGGCCACAGTTAAATTCTTAGTGGAAAAACAATATAAATAGGAGGCGCCCCTCCTCATTACAACATACAGCTACACAAGTGAAGTTCGTAGTTTTCTGGAGAGAGAAGTTCGCACCTACTAAAGGAGAAGATTGTTTTTTGGGGTTTCTATCTCTGGAGGATACTTCCATCTTTTCTCTTTCTTTATTGTACACTGATCTTAGAATTATTATCTCTAGACGAAGGTTGCTGGGCTTTCTCCCATTTGGGTTTCCCAGGATAAAATTACTCGTGTTATTGTTTTGTGCTTTGTCTATCTTCTAGTGATCCTATTGATAATTTCAATTAAGATACACTGCTATAACCTTATGAAAACCTGACACACTTTGGTACAAAGTCCAATAAGCCCAAAGCTTGCTACTATGCCTGAAACGAGGTTGATCATCAACTTGGGATTGCTAAGCACTCAGGTTTTGTCGTCAACCAAACTTCAAATAAAAGTTGAAACATATGATTGTTTTATAGTAACAATTATGTCATATGACTTCGAGGATGCTGAGCATTCAAATTTTATTATGATTTCTTGAGGGAAATTTTATAACTAATGATTAGATTATCATTTATTATAACAATTATTAAATTGTGTCATTTACTTTGTTTTTCTCTTTTTGCACTTATTGTATTTGTTCACTCCAATGTTTTTCTCCACATTTGAGGTCCACTGTATCGTAGAAAAGTTGTGACTATATTTTTAGTAAAAGGCAATATAATGTATAGTAGCAAGATTTGGCTGTATTGACAATTTCTGTATGGAAATTAATACGGCGACTATTCGAAATAGTTAGGATACGATACATTCAACAAACACTTGACCAAATTCTAATATAGCTAATTTATTTATTTACAAAAACACTCATTTAAAAACACATTTTGAATTTTTAATTAAGTTCTACTACATTATCATGAGTCTTGTACACTGTGGACTGTAGAATAGTAAATATGAGTCTGCAATTTTTAATTACTTTATGTTATGTTTTTTTTTTAATGTAGTCTGTCATTTTAAGTTTTACTTTTTACCAAGTTGAGGAACTTAAAGTTTAAAAGCTAAGATTACTTAATTTTCTTTGAAAGTTAAGGCTCACATCCAAGTTATCTATACAAATTTCCATAAGAAAAATATTTATATGATTATTTAAAAAATTATAGATTTCAGATTAAAAAAAATGTCACAACCATGTAAAAGTGAAGGCTATAGTAGATTTTACAATGCATTATTTGTTGTTTTTGTTATTTATATCCTTTCTTTGAAGTTCTAAATATGGATGATGACATCTTAAACATTGTTATATGACATGATATGTTATGTTTCAAATTTGAGATATATTTCAAGTTGTTTTCATTAAATAATGAATGCATAAGTTCATTTTTTTTAAATTAAAAATGCACTTTTTTGTATTTACAAGATGCCTACTCTCATATTTTTCATTAAGTATTTTTTCCATATCGTATCAGAATCGTATTCAAATTCATACTAAAAACTTGCTACTATGATATAATTGTTAGAGATAATGTTTATCTCTTGATGACCTGTTAGATATGACAAATATACTCTCCTAGTTTGGTGTGTGGTTGAGATATTATCTCAACCTTCAGTCATCTCTCATCTCTATATATAAGAGATATAATTTGTACGTGAGATATGTTTTAGTTAATATATTTCATATTGTGTTACAATGTCTCCTCTCTCCATTCTTAATATGGTATTAGAGCTAGGTCGAGCATTACTCCCTCACGGGAGTGCTCAAGACTATGAGAGAGGAGCATTGCTTTGTTGCCTGAGTGAGATCCGCCCACAATTGAAGACAATTGAAGACGTTGCTACCATCAGATCGCTGCAAGTAATTGCTGCGTGAAGATTGTTGCTCTATATCGCTTAAGGGCTGGCTACCACCATCTGAAGAGAACGCCACCCAGCTGCAGCGTGGGAGCTCATTGAAGAAGAATCGCTGGTGTAAAGAGCGGATCGTGGAGGAGCTCCTTGCCCGTCTGAAAAATTGGTGAGAGACCGTTGTCCGCCTTGAACGGATTGGATCGTTGCCCAATCACTTCCTTGTTTGCAGAAATTTGTTCACTGCCGGAGATCATGAAGGTAGAACGCTGCCAGTAATTGTTGATTGTTGAAGGAGTTGATGTTGTGGATTGAAACACTATCATAAATCGTTGCTGTGGGTGGAAGAGAGAGTCGTGTGGGGCTTCCCATTGGATCGCTGCCATATACTTCTAGCGATCTTGCTGCCATAGAAGAATTGAGATCGATGCCATCCTGTGACTCTAGAGATCGCGATCTATGTGGAATAGCTTGGATCGTTGTTGGTTATAGAAGGTCGCCAGTCATAATTGTTTGCAGAAGCAGTTGTTGGCAAGGCGTTCCAGCTGAGGTGAGAAGGCGGACTCTGTTGGAATTAACCTGAAGTCTGATTCTGAATACTACTACCAATGTCCAATTGTTTTTTGCATTCACGCTGCCAGATCCAATCCAAATCGCTAAAGTGTGTGCAAGATCCACAGCAAGGGACTAAAACCGTGGTCTTGAAAACGTGGAGATTAAGATCGCTAAGGCCAAAAGGGGCTGACATGTATTGAAGGGAGATGCCCGTGTGTTGTTGTTGTCGTCATTTATGAGCCTCCGTTTCATTTCTCAAATCATGTGACAGAGGAACCGCTCAATGAGAAAAGACTGTGCTGCCAAAGGACAGTGTGTAGAACGAGAGAGTCCTCGCTGAATATATATGTTAATTTGCGTGAAGAGGATAAATATTGATGTTGGAGGCAGACCACCAATTGCAGATATCACCATGAATATGATATCGTAAGCATAGTGGAAAAAATCAGCATCGGCAAAAAATCGGCGAGGGTTTAGAAAACATCTTCTCGGCAACATCGACGAAAAAATCGGCAAAAATCGACAAACCACGGCAAGCATTAAAAAATGCAAATTTTATACTTCGATAGGGTCAAAATTTGCTTACCGATTTTTTCCCTTAGTTGCCGATTTTTCCCGATTTTTCTCGATCTTTCCCAATTTTTGCCGATGTTCGCCGATTTTTCCCATTTTTTGTCGATTTTTCACGATGTCCGAATTTTTGAAAAAATCACGATTTTTTCAGGCCGAAAAATCGGCAGCCAAAAAAAATCGCGATTTTTTCCACTATGATCGTAAGAAGAAGAGCCACCGTGTAATAGATCCGGCGTGAGATGGATGAGAAGAGGGACATACAACCACCAAAGAGGAGCTGCAGATTTGGGTCTTGTTGCTACCATGGCAAAAGACTGTGTTGTGCACAGTATCATTGGCACCGAAATTCATGGCTCTGGAACCATAGATATTTATTCTTTTCGCATGTGCTTGCTAGAGATGGCTACTTTGGAAATGTTTCTATGAAGAGATTCCAGGAGGAGGATGCCTTTGGCCTACTGCATGAAGGAGTTAAAGCGATGTGAGGTGTACGGACTCACACAATGACAAAATAAGATTGAGTTGATTATTATATATATATATATATTTAGTTTGTTCAATTTGTGTGAGTTTTTAATGATATGAAGGAGTTATATTTGTCTTCATATGTAAAGTGTTATATTGGTCATGTTTATGCAATGTTATTGGGTATTTAGTAAAAGCGTTTGGAATGCTGGTTGTACCTTAGGGGTGCATGTTCGGTTGTACCCGACACCCCAGAAGAATTCTTGGTCCATGTTGTAAAGCTTAGCCATTGGCAAGCTGATTTCCCGTTTGTTGTAAGACCTGTTCAGATGTTCAGGCATACATGTCATGGTGCAAAATGGCACCATGTGATCCCTCTTATACAGAGACTGGATGTCGGTCAAGCTATGGCTTGATGTGAAGTTGAAGGGAAAGTTGAGATAAAATATTCTCAACATATGAAGGACCAAAACATTGATGAACCATGTAGAAGAAAATGATTCCTAGAGAACTGGCCGGTACAGCGGCCGAGGACCCATGTACTCCAGTAGATGGTTTCATTTTCATATGGACGTCAATAATCAGATGCTGGTACAAGAAACGTTTGTGATAAAATCCCAAAGTGATGAATGCTTCAGCAAAGAACAAGACTACTCTTAATAAGAGATAAACATTAAGGGAGGATGTTAGAGATAATGTTTATCTCTTGATGACCTGTTAGATATGACAAATATACTCTCCTAGTTTGGTATGTGGTTGAGATATTATCTCAACCTCCAGTCATCTCTCATCTCTATATATGAGAGATATAATTTGTACGTGAGATATGTATTAGTTAATATATTTCATATTGTGTTACAATGTCTCCTCTCTCCATTCTTCTTAATAATAATGGTAAAGAGATTTTGCAAGAACAGCTAAAAAAAATGGAACCCACGTTGACAAATGCACCAATAGTAGAAACTAATGGAAAATAAATCCAAACGAAATAGAAAATAAATCCAAGCATATACATTCGCATCAGAAATTAAGACAATAACTCTAACCCTCAAAACCCTGACCCTCACCTGGTGTCTTGGAAGTCATGGCAATGTCTTTCTTCCTGACCAGTGAATTGATGAGAGAAGACTTGCCAACATTGGAGCGGCCCATCATGGCTATCTCAGGCAAGTACCTCTTAGGGCAGTCTTTGGCCCTGCTGCTGCTCTTCACGAACTCAACCTGCTTTATCTTGGCATCCCCTGCATACGGACCCACTACTATATTCGACCCTGGCAATATCATCTCAGCCTTAATTTTATCTCTTTCAACCCCAGGGGGAATGAACAGTCTGTCCACAGGGAGTTTGACGGGCCCTCCCTTGGGGTTAGAAGAGGGGTGTGCTGTAGCGTCTGATTCTTTGGAGGGCAATGCCTCTGCAGCCCTTGTGCTGGCGCTGGCGGCATTGAGGATGATATTTGGGCGCCTGGTGGTCACGGTAATGGCGTTGATGGGACGGTGGCGGGTCAAATTGGTGGCGGGGAATGATGTTGGTACCTGGATTTGGAATGGCCAATGCAGATACAGGCGAGCTCTGAGGAGCATTTTTTTTTTTCAAGTATGTGTGAATTTTGGATGGGAAGGGCAGGGAGGTGAAAATATTAAAGGATAGAGTTCTGTTAAAGGGATATTATTTTTGGTGATAAAATTTGAATGGGTTGTCGTAAAAGAGGCTAAATAGATAAATATTTTTTTTTTCCAAAGAAAAAAATTCGTAAACATTTTATTCACATTCAACAGATGGCCCTCAAGGTCCATTATACAAAACCAACTAAGAAGTTGTCATTACAATCAGTTACTTGCCTCATAGCACAATAACCATAATCATGTCATAAAAGATACCAAATACTTTTCAGCAGAATAAAGTTAAAAAATGAACAGCCATACACCAAAAATAAGTCTGATCATAGCAGACTTTTTTCATCATTCCTGATCACTAAGGTCAAATAAACTATGAATCTATAGGTGATCTCAAGCAAAAGCATACCCAAGCATAACTAGCTGGCTGATAAAGCTTCTATAAGTAAATCATCGCTGTTGTTTTATTTTTATCAGCATATGACTTTTCTGAGACTTCTCCGGCATGCTAGTTCTGCTCTGATATCTTTGCTTTTGATCACATTCACATTTTGATCTGACCTGATTTATCAGGAGTGATGATATAAGTCTGCTAAGATCAGACTTAGTTTTTTCATTTTCTATTGTTTTCTTTCTGTTGGAAAGGACTTTAGTGAACATTTTGATCTGATGATGTATGGAATGTACATTAGATTTTGATTGTGGATTTGTGCTCTTTTTGAGGCAAATTTTGTAATGACAACTTCTTTGTTGTATTTGTAAAATGGACTATGAGGGCCATCTACTAAATGTGAATAAAGTATTTACGATTTTTTTCTTTGGAAAAAAAAAAAGTAAATCATCGCTGATCAAATAATCAGCAGCTAATAAACTGGCCAAAAGACCATCCAAAAAATCATTTCCATTTCAATTCCAGAACATAAAGACCATCAAAGAGACCATCTGCCCACATGTCATGCTCATAGAATGTTTGCTTGATCTCACCAAAAGTGAAGCAAAAGTATATCAGCCGGAGCATCATGAATCAAGCATCGAGGAATCACCAAAATGAAGCAAAAAATATATCAGCGAGAGCATCATGAAATAGTGCTGAAAATCAGAAATGCCCAAGCATAATCTCCAAAAATAAACATAAGAATCTGCCAGAAATATAAATGCCTGAATCCCTCAAACAGACATGAATTGCAAATCAGTCACAGAACATATTAGAAGACCTGAAAAGTTTCCACAATATCTGCCCCTCTCTGTTCACATATAACCCAAGATCCTTCAATAATGCTGCCACCTGCTTTAGCCAATGAATCTGCGTTGAAATTACGTTCCCTATAAATGTGTTTGAGAGACACATAATTATGACTGTCAACTAAACAATGAACATCTTGAAGAATCATGGCTAATTCAAGATTTAATAAACGATACTTGCTCGAATTCCAATTGATAACTAACTGAGAATCCCCACAAACTTGAATTTTATCCAAATTATATTTCCGAGACAGCCTAAGGAGAAGCTTAAGTGCACATAATTCTGCATAATTATTAGTACCCAAGCCTAAACCTGCTTTGAAAAAAACATAATGACTATCAGATATGAACAAAATACCTCCAGCCCCACATATCATTGGATCCCCCGCTGCAAATCCATCAAAGTAACCCCAGACATATGATTTATCAATTTCTTCCACAAAAATTGATCTAATAGAGACCACAGATGAGGACTGTGGTAAATTCTTCAGCAAACCCAAGCTATAGCTTGATACCTGTGCAGGAGATGTGACAAGATCCTCAAAACATGATCGATTTCTTGCTTTCCATATAAACCAAAGAACAATGATAGGTAGGGGTTTGATAAGTGCCACTTGAGATAGAAAATACCAGTTTTTAAAACAAGTAGACAGAGATTCACCATGCCATAAATTATTAAGTTTCAAATGATCCTCAATAATTGACCAAACAGATTGAGTAAAAGGACATTCTACTGCAATATGGTGATTGGATTCACAGCTCTGTTTACATAAAAAACATCTTCCAGGACCTTCTCTGCCCCTCAAGCAAAGAACATCCCAAGTCAAAGCTTTACCAGAAAGTAGAAACCAACTAAAGACTTTAGTTTTTAGGGGACACTTCATCTTCCATAAGACCTTCCACCACCAGACCGATTCCACTTCTCTATTAATAAGTTCAGCATAACCCTCTTTAGGAGAATACTTGCCTGATTTAGATAAATTCCAGATAAGACAATCCTCTGCATCAGAAAGTCTAACATGGCTAGACTTGAGAATGGCAGTATATCCATTCCAAGCAGCAATCTCATGAGGGTCAATAAATCCAATGGATTTAGCAGAAAGCCATTTTTGAGACATCAGAACAGAACCTAGAATTCCAATATCAGAAAGAAAATGAAAACCAGACAAATGTAATCTTTCTAACATAGGGATAGGAAGAGCATGTCTCCATTTACAGCCAGACCATGGATCTAAACCAATACGGACAGCATTACCAGAACCAATTTTCCAGACCAGAAAATTTCCAATGAGATCGAAAGCCCAAATAACAGCTTTCCAGCAAATAGAAATATTCTTTTTCTTTTTAATACAAGATCTTATCCATTCCTGAATATTCATTGGATAAATATATTGCTGAATTGCTATCTTAACCCATAAACCCGAACCATGAATGATGTTCCAAACATTTTTAGCTGCAAGAGCCTTTGCAAATAAGACAGGAACTTTAAGTCCCCATCCACCCAAAGATTTAGGCAGAGCAAGAGACTTCCATGATATCCAAGGTAAACATGAAGAATTCTGAAAACCAGCCCAAAGAAAATTAAAACAATGCTTTCTGATTTTATCTATTACCCCCAGAGGTACCCAGAAATGCATCCAATAAACTGGAATAGCCTCTAAAACAGCTTTAATCAAGGTCATCTTTCCTCCTTTTGACAACCAACGGAAGCTCCAATTTTGAATCCTTTGTTCAACTTTAATAATCAGCCAATCCCAGTCCCTAATAAGATATCTGCATGGTTTAAGATGAAAGCCAAGGTACTTCATGCCATGTTCAATTCTATCAACAGGGAAACTGAAGATATTTTGTAATGTAATAACTTCAGAATCTTCCATACAGGAGAAGTATAATGAAGATTTATTATTATTTATTTGCATCCCAGATGCCTTACAGAAATGCATCAATATCTCATAAAGAGTAGAAAGAGACAGTTCAGAGCCATCATTAACCATGACAATGTCATCCACAAAGAGAACATGGGTTAAAACTGTATTATTACCAAAAGATAAACCATGATAAGTCTCATTGAGTTTAGCATGAAGAATAGCCCTCCCAAGGCCTTCAACCACAATAAGAAACAGAAGTGGTGCCAAGGGACACCCCTGTCTGAGTCCCCTACCAGATTTAAAAAATTTGGTGGCCACATCATTGATGAGCAAAGAAAAAGAAACAGAAGAAAGACTGCTCATAACCCACGCAATAAAGTTTCCTGCGAAACCCATTTTTGCAAGTATAACCTGGAGATAGACCCAGCTGACTCGATCATAGGATTTAGAAGATCAATCTTAATCATAACAGCTTTTAGGGATTTAGTATGCATAGTATGCATACCTTCCTGAATAACACCAACAGCATCGTGTATCTGCCTTCCCGGCAAAAATCCAAACTGTTCACCAGAAATACATCTACCTAAAACCTTTCTGATTCTGATTGAGATAATCTTACCAATAATTTTGTATACAAAATTACACAGAGAGACAGGCCTAAAATCCTCAAAAGATGAAGGACTATCAATCTTAGGAATAAGAGCAAGAAAGGTAGAATTAAAAACACCTGGAATCTTTCCACTTACCCTGGACAATTCAATGACTCTTAGAAGGTCTTCCCCCATAACATCAAACAAGCATCTATACACCTCAACAGGAATACCATCAGGTCCATGACTCTTATCATTCTTGCTGATGGATAAAATATGCTTGATATCGTTAATAGTAATAGCCTGCATAAGCTCATCATTTTCATCCTCTGAAACAGAAGATGGAAAATGTGCAGAACTTTGAACAATCTCTGGAAGATGAAGGTCAACTTCTTCTTTAAAAAGGCCTTCAAAATGTTGAATCCCAGCCTCAGCTATAGCCTCAGACCCTTCCACAAGATTTCCAGAGTCATCATAAAGTTTCCAAATAGAATTACGCCATTTCCTATGGGCAGCAAATTTGTGAAAGAAAGGAGTATTATCATCACCACAGATCAACCATAACGCCCTACTTTTCTGACGAGCCTCCTTTTCCCGAAAAAGAAGAATGGCACTCTTGCGAGATTCAATTTCAATTAATAAATCTTTATCAGCCACTGAAGTAAGACCAAAAATATGCCTATCATGAAATCTTTTCAGCTCGAATTCAATATCAACCAAATCTTTAATGTTCTGAGCTTTTTTATTCAAAGACCACCTAGTAGCAATTGCTTTAATCCGCTTAAGATTCTCACTGAATTGTGACTCAGGAGATAAAGCAGCCCTAGCATCAAAAGGAACCCAGGAATCTTTTAAAGCTTCAACCAAATCAATATGATCTAGCCATCCAGCATTAAACTTGAAAGGACTATGGGCCTTGGGAGACTGAGAAGAAATATGCATGAAGACAGGTTGATGGTCAGAAACACCTCCACACCCAATCCATTGTTTAATAAGGAAATTACAATCTAAAAAGTCAGCCGAGACTAAAAGACGATCCAACCGTTTACAAATACCCTCAGAACCAACTTTGCGATTACTCCAAGTAGGAATAGCAACCAAAGGGTTGATGTCAACCAACCCCAATCTCTCCAACATATTACGAAAAAAATTGGTTAAAGGATCCACTTGAGCATTAACCCCCCCGGATTTCAGAAAGACCCAAAGAAAAATTAAGATCTCCCCCAATAACTAAAAAAGGAGTCAAGAAACAGTCCATCTTGATCAAATTATTCCAGAAAGTTTCCCTATCCAGATAGGGCGCATAAGGATTAACAAAGGAAATTTCCTTGTGTAAATCATACGAAAATAATACAGCACACAACCCTGCTTTCATAGCCCATGCATTTTGAAAAAGAAAATTACAAGATTTCCAGCCCAAAATAAGTCCACCTGATCTGCCCTTGGCATCCACCGAAATGAACTGCCAACCATGAATCAATCATTCCAACTCTTGAACCAGAACACATCCCTCAATCATAGTTTCTTGAATAAAGATAACATCAGCTTCATGTTGCTTGATAAGTCTAATTACCGCTAGTTTCTTGGTAAGACTAGCCAAACCCCTAACATTTAAGGTCATGAGAATCATAAGGAAACCTTGTTGAAGGCAGATGCTCTAAGCGCCCCAATACCACTCATCATAGGATGTGAATCAATTTCATCTCCAATCGGATCCTTATCTAATTCATGATTCCCAGGTTTATCCTTGACAGGTCTAGAAATCTCCTGAACAGATTTCGAGCACGAGCGTAGAAAGTAACCCTTGCTAAGAACTGGAGATGCCTTACAAGGAGATACAAAACCCAAATTCTTCAATGATAAATTCGGAACAGAAGGAGACAAAGCCTCAGGAAAAAGGTTCAGAGAAGGAATGTTAGCAAGATCATTCATAGAATTGGAAATGCTCAACGATTTAAGATTGGCAAGAGGTTCAGATTCAGATTCACAAGAAACAGAGTGCATGTCCAAATTCTCCTCCACAGGCTTTACAGCCTTTGCTTTAGACTGAAACCCACCTTTTTTTACTCTCCAAACTTTGGAAAAGGAATGCTTATTGAATGAAAGAGAGCATTCATTTGCCAGATGTCCAAACCCATGACATTTAAAACATCGAAAAGGAATTCCCAAATAGTCCAAAGGCTGAATGTAATCCCTATTACCCTTTTTAATGACCAGTTCAGCAGGTTAACCCAAAGGAAAGTCTAGCAGAACAAGAACCCGGCCTACGCAACATACCTCAGAATGTAAATAGGTAAAATCAGTTTCCAAATGGGTACCTAAGGAATTCCCAGCAAGTCTGAAGAAATCAGCAGACCAGAATTCAAAGGGTAAATGTGGGAGTTTGACCCAAATAGGAACTTGGTCATACCTTTCCTTTCGCAGATCAAATAAAGGAGTCCATCGTTTGATAAGAAGACCTGCGTTATCCCATTTCCAAACACCAGCCAAAATCCTATCGGCATCATCAACTGAAGAAAATTTAAAGCTATCCATCCCCTTGGAAGCATGAATATCTCAGGACTAGAACTGATAAACTCAGACCAGGACTTATCATCCCACCCACTCAAAGATTCAGCGTTATAATTACGCTTTCCAAACCTCCCAACCAAAGTCAAAGCATTGGTGAGAACTATATCATTTAAAAGCACGTCTTCCCCCAGAGTCATTAAAACCGGATTAATCTTCTTAATAGGTTTAGGCTGCATCCTCTTAGACTTAGAAAATCCTTTGCTTACATCTGAATGAGAATCATGCACAAAGTCATTATCAGAATCAGTAGATTTGATAGAGACATGGTTTTCATCAGATAAAGGAATAAATCCCAGATGGTGATTCAAGCCATCATTAACTGCTTGAACCTTTCCAACTGCCAGGAGATTAGCCAAACAGCTGTTAGACTTGTCAACCTGAAAACCAGAACCATTCTGATTAAGACCACTAATACCCAAGTCGCATGACATCATTCCCATAAAATCTGGTTGGTTACCCAATTTTAAAGCCGGAGGCACATCCCCATCCAAAATACAAATCCCAGTCGCCTGAGAAATTAGAGAAGAATGCCCGCAATTTTCCAAGCAAGTGGAAATCTGATCCGAACAATCCACAACCTTAGGGCCCAGACACGAGATATCCCAAGTTCCCAAAACCTTCCCTGAAGGGTAGTCCACAGGGACATAAAAGTCTTCTCCTATATTCTGTCGAGAACAAACCAGATGTCCCGAAGGAACAGAATCTACAGGACAAGAAGGGAAAGGTTTCAACATTGGTCGCCCACCCAAACAACCTCCATCCAAACAGTCCACAGAGGATAAAACCTTATCCAAATTTTCATCCTGACCAAGTACAGACCCCAACTCTCCCAAATTAAAAGGCAAATAGGAAGCAGAAAGCCTTTTCTCCACTCCAATACCCTGCTTGATACAATGCAAGTGCCCTGGTGCGCGTATGGTGAGTAAGTTTGATGTATCACTTGGTCAATGTAAAATGTTGACATTATAATTGGTGGTGACCAAATTATAAAGATTAATTTTATTTTTATTTGATGAATTTGTTAAGGAGAAGAGGTTGGTTGGTGTTAGTCGAGTTAGTTATGAAAGTATATAGTTTATATTTTCAAAAGTATTATAAACAAGAGTCGCGTGGTGGTAATGTTTTTTACATTGTCATTAATTTTAAGGGTATCTATGAATATGAGTTTTTTAATATAGATAAGTAAATTACAAGGTATAAAAATATAACAATGATTCAATTGAAGATAAATACACCAAAAAGGTTGAAAAAGTAAAAAGGACTAAAATATCACTATTTAAATTTTGGGCTTGCTCACTTAGTGAGCACCACTTCATATTTAATAAAATTGTAAAATATAGAGTCCGAAGTCATTAATGCTCACAAAATTTCACGGGAAGTTGATAATTATCACTTTGGTGTATTTCTTTTGGGAGATTTTGATTGGCAAAACACCTTCTTGTGGATCCACCAATGATGATGGAGCTGATCTTCCATGTTATGTGGAGTCCCTCATTCATGAGGAATGGATTGCATGAGTGTTTAACATACAACTTCCAAGGCACCATAACTTTGAAGAGATATGGGTTAGTTACTATAAGTTGCACTTAATTGTATTGCACACTATCTATATCAAAGGCCTGACTTGAAGGAAATAGTCAAAATGATTGAAGATTGGGGTTGATATATTGAAGATGATGATCAGCATTGAGTATTGATCTTGTTGTATTGAAATTCATGAGTTAGAGATGGGATCATTGATAGAGATTAATTAGAACCAACAATTGCCACAATGTCAAATCTTGATTAGAACCATATTTTATTTGTGATTTTAGTTTGATTTGTTTCATATTGTAGAATAACCTTTTTTATTGTATTATTTCAATAATCTACAAATTACCATATTATGCTATTGTTTTCCTTCTCAATCTAAAATTGTTTCAACCTCGTTTCATTTGTAGACAATGGAAGGAAACTTGAATGCTTTGTAACATTTTGGGTAGTGCCTAAAGGAAGCTACCTATCTCTCATCCCAATAGCAACAATTAGTTGATTATAACATTTGTTGGTTTCCTTATTTTTTCATTACTTGTGATTTTCGAAAAATAATTAAATAGAAAATGAAAAATGCTTATTCTTGAAACCTTTTTCAAACCAATGTAAGGTGGTAACATAAGAAATCAAAATGATCCAGGTTTGATCTTTATTAAATGCTATAAGTTCAAATGTTTTAATCTGTTGATAACATATGGTTGCTCATTATAACATATATTTTCTCTATATGTTAATAGGAAACTATCTGATGGAAAGGATCATGCAAGTGTTGGACCTCCTTCTAGAGTAGAAGCCTCAAGAAACCAATATGAACTCCTAAGTGTACAGGATGCACAGTCTGAACCAAAGGATAAGGACAATGAAGAACAGTTGGAACATCAGGAGAAGGAGGAAGGGGAAATGTTGATACACCCACAATCCAGCACCTTGAACCCTTCTTCCCCTCATAAAAGAGGGTCCTCGTCGCCCTCATATGCTGAAATTATAAAAAGAAAGCCCCCAGAAGCAGTTTATTCCTCCGAGGAAGACAATTTGGAGAGGTCTACGAAGAAAGTAGGGAGAAAATCCAATAAAGAAACATGATAAGAGGAAGTTGAAAGACAAAAGATGCAAGGAAGCCAGAGTACCATAGATATGGCTTACAACAGAAGCACCGAGGAAAAGGCTCATGAAGGAGGTCCACCTCCTTCTTTTCCAAGCAAGTAATGATATTGGTCTCTTGGAATTACATAGGACTGGGGAATCCCTCGAAACCGGACGTAGTAAAGATCTTCTCAAAATAGAACCACCGGATATCCTTATGCTCCAAGAGACCAAAATAGATGAGGAATCACTTCTTCTCTTAAACAGAACCAAATGGAAAAAGAATGTTGTAAAAGTGGTAAGTGCAAGAGGTTCCTTAGGAGGGCTAGCAACATTGTGTTCCGAAGAGAAAATCTCCTTGAAAAACTCTTTTGCAACTCAGCACAGGATTTACACAGAAGTTTACCACCTGCAAAGCAAAGTAACTATCGCTCTTTTCAACCTTTATGTGCCTATTCATTATTTAAAGAAAAAAGACTGCTGGAACACTCTAGCATATTTTTTGGAGACCTACACTCATGTGAACATAATTCTAGTAGGGGATTTCAACCTAGTGATGCAACCCAAAGAGGAAAAAGGAGGAAACAACGGACGAAACCCCATGCTTCACTTGGTAGAAGATATGATTCACCATTGGGACCTTGTGGATATTAAACCCAAAAGAGGAAGCTACACCTAGTCCAATAACCGAATAGGAGCTCATCATATAGTAGCACGTCTTAATCACTTTTTAATCCAAAGCTCTATTTTTTAGAAAGAAAAATGATCTTCTTAGCTATTATGCCCAAGCTTGCTTCGAATCACAAACCTGTTCTCTTGCACTTAAAAGGTGAGGAAGATCTAGGACCAATCCCTTTTCAATTCATCCCACTCTAGATCAAGAAGGAAGGGTTCTGGGAAATATCCTCCAAATCTTGGGCCTCTCTTATCATAGGCTCCCCGAGTTATGTTTGGGAACAAAATCTTAAAATTACAAAACAAGCTTTAAAGGACTGGGTCAACAAAACTTTCAACACCCCCTTCTCTTCTAGAAAGGAAGCAATTCACGATTTTTCCTCTCTACAGATGAATTTAGAAGACAAAGACATCATTGTATCCGATTTGATGAAGGAGCAACAATTGCAATCCATTGTTTTTCGAACTTCTCATCAAGAGGAAGAATATTGGAGATTGAAGTCTCGCAATTTGTGGTTACAGGCAGGAGACCAAAATACTTCCTTCTTCCACAAGAAAACCAAAGCTAGACTTTCCCACAACCATATTTATGAGATTACCAATTCAAGGGGAGACAGAATAAAGGGGTTTGAAAAAATCAAATAGGTTGTTGAAGCTCACTTCCAAGACTTGTACACAGAGAATGGTCAAACTGATGAGGAGGTGGATGTTGTTTTTCATGCTAACATTCCTGCCTTGATAAATTAAGTTGATAATCAATCTCTCTTGAGTCCCTTGTTTGAAGAAGAAATCATCAACATGATTTGGTCAATGGAGCCAGACAAAGCCTTGATTCTAGACGGATTCTCAATTTATTTTTATAGAGCTTGTTGGCATATAATTAAGACCAACCTTATTCAAAGGATAAAAGGTTTTCATCAGAAAGCAAAGATCGTAGGTTGCACCAATTCCATCTTCCTCGCTCTGATACCCAAAGAAACGAACCTTGGTTCCTTCACTAGGTTCAGACCCATCTCGCTTTGCAATGCCTCTTATAAAACTATCTCCAAACTTTGTCCTAATAGAATAAAACCCATGTGGGACAAGTTGATCTCACCATACCAAGCAGGTTTGATAAAAGGAAGACAATCTTGGATAATGTGATCTTAGTTCAGGAAGCTTTGCACTCTAGCAAACTCATAAAAGAAAAAGGTATGCTTCTAAAACTAGATATGGCAAATGCCTTTGATCGAGTGAAGCATTCGCATTTATTCAAAGTTTTTTCCTCATTTTGCTTTAGTACAGATTTTATCAATTTGATCAAATCTTGCATTGATAAGCCTTGGATCCCTCCTTTAGTAAATGGAAGGCCTGCAGGTTTTTTCATGCTTTGCGAGGAATTCACCAAGGGTGTCTTCTCTCCCCCTTCCTTTATATATTGATGGTAGATTCCCTTAGCAGAAAGTTGGTTGCAGATAGAGAAATAGGGAAGATCCCAGGGATTCGATTGGAAAGAGGCCTCCCTCGATTGGAAAAAGGCCTCATACTGAGAGGTGCCTCCTTAAAGATCGCCAAAGCTTTTAAAGACCTAATTCATAATTATTGTCAAGCTTTAGGAGCTATAGTAAACAACAAGGAAAGTGCAATTTATGGATGGAACGTTGACCAATCAACAATTATGTAAATAACTCATCTTCTATGCTTCTCAGGGTATGCTTCTTGGGAAAAAATTAACTATCTAGGCCTCCCTCTTACTCTGGGATCAACCAAATCCATTCTTTGGATAGAGGTACTTAGTAGTATTAAGACCAAAATTGTTGCTTGGGGAGGTCATTGGCTCAATTATGCAGGGAAATTGGTTATGATCAAATCAATGCTTTCCTCTCTTCCCATTTATCAATCCTCCATGCTCTTGGCACCCAAGTCAACGATGGACCAAGTCTCATGTCTTCTCAACGATTTCCTATGGACGGGAGGAAAAGGCAATCAAACCAAATTACGCCCTGTAAGCTGGGATACCGTCAAAAACCATTGATCGATGGTGGTTTGCATGTAAGAGACCCTCTCTTGGTCAACCTGGTGCTGGGAGGAAAAAAACTCTAGAAGTTGTTCTCCAACCGTTCCCATCCTGTAAGTAACTTCCTCTGAAAAAATACTTAAAAGGGAGATCCACGCGTAATTTACAGGCTGGTATAATCCACAAAGGCACTACAATATGGAACCTTTGCAAAGCTGGTTTTTTTTTTTTTTTATATCAACAGATGTATCGCATCCTTGGAAACGACTAAAAAACTCAGCTTTGGACGGATAGCATCAATGGTCTCCCTCCGCTTGAGAAATCAACCTCTCTCTCTCTGATCTCGGGATATGGTTTACTCAAAGAGGTTTGACAACTCTTGCTGACATTTCCCATTGGGATGAGCTTGGGAATTGGCTGGAGTGGTTTCTTCCAGAAATTACTGATCGTCTTCTTCCCCATAAGAACTCTCTCCTCTCGTCTCTCATAGGATGGGCCCCTCTCCATCAGCATGCCAAAGACAAGTGGGGATGGGGGTAATCGGGCTTCTACTGAGCAACCCATGGCTTCAAAGTGTTACAAATCTAGTAAGGCATCTCTCCACACTCATTCTCTCTGGAATTCAATCTGGAACCCTTATGGCCTCCCCAAAATCAATTTCTTCACCTGGCTGTTAATGCAAAGGAAAATCCTAACTTCTTGGGACCCCATTAATGCCCTTTCTACTGCAATATCATAGAAACCATTGATCACCTTTTCATTGACTACTCCTTTGCACTCTTTGTTTGGACTATTACGCTTCAGGATCTAAACATCCCCCACCTTCTCATGTTTTGATTGTGCCTATGTTTTCTACTTGGAAAAACCGTTCTCCCCCGTCTCTATCCTGCAAGCCTTTCTGGAAAAATTCTTGGTTGACTCTCCCTAAAGTAATATGCTAGAAAATCCGGCTAGCTCGGAACAACATCATCTTCAATGATCAAATACAAACTCCTTTGCAAGTGGGTTCCAAAGCTAAGGCCTTGCTTCTGGAGATGATAAGGAGCAAGTGGAAAGACCTGGACACCCATGTAGATCATCTTTGGTTTGGCTCTTTGAAGGCTGGTAAAAGGATAAACATTGGTAAGTGTCCAACTTCCAATCCAACTTGGATTCTCAGACTTTCGGACATGGATTTCCATAATTGTTGGAAATTCCAAAATATTGTAACTATCTTCTTCGATGGAGCTTCCAAAGGGAACCCCGAAATCGTTGGAGCAGGCGGTGCAATCTTTTCCTCGAAAGGAACTCTTGATATAGGTTTTAGTTGGGGTTCAGGCTACTCATGTACAAATAACAAGGCTAAAGCACTTGCCCTTCTCAAGGGTTGTCAGATGGCTTTGGATGAGGGTATCACTCGGGTCCAAATATTTGGGGATTCGCAAGTGTTGATCAAAATTCTGCACTCAGGTAATCACTTGGGTAATGCTAGCCTCAATATGACATTAAATTGGATAAGAAGAGATCTTCACCGCTTCTCCAAGATCCAAATCTATCACATTCTGCGCGGTTTAAATCATGAAGCTGACAGGCTGGCTAATAAGGGTTGTAAGCTAGATTGTGGCTTTCTAATCATAAATGATGAACCTATGACCCTCTACCCCATTCCTTGAACTAACAGCATTGTTGTCCCTTGAGCATTTATGGTATTGGCTGAAGTAGAAAGTTGCTCTCCTCTGAGACAGAGAGACAGATAAAATCCCATGTAGGTTATTTGGATTCTTGGCAAATCAGACAGTGGTGCCAAATGGTGTTACGGAGAGAAATTCCTATGGCTTGGGGTACCACAACAGACAGCTTGACTCCAGAAATCAATCCTTTCCAATATGCAATAGAAATTAAATGTCTAGCACTAAAGGATCGGACCTCGTACCTTATTCCGGACGGTTGAAGTAGATCCTCGTTGAGCTTTCCAATCTTCAACTTGAATTGATCTATTACTTCCTCAACAAAGACTAAAGACTAAAGAATCCTTCGATTTTGCCGAAACAAACTCGAGATCAAATTCTTGTAGAATGACAATCCATTTATTATACTTTCCCCCAATCATCCTTCGGGTGAGGACGAATTGAAATGGATTGACATGGGCCACAACCAAGGTCTGGCGAAGGAGAATATAATGTCTCAAACGTTGAACCGCATGTACGGTAGCTAAAGCAAGCTTCTCGACATGAGAATAACGAATCTCTGCGTCAATAAGGTTTCGGCTCAGATAATATATGACATGCTTTTGGAGCTCCTCATCCTCTTGAACCAAGACAATACCAATCGTCTCTAAAGACGCGGCCACATATAATAAGAAATCACGGCTATAGTCCGGGGGACTAATCACCGGGGTCGATGCTAGGGCTCGCTTGAATGCATTGAAGGACTCCTGGGCTCGCTCATCCCAATAAAAGGGAGTATCCTTCTTCAAGAGACGCATAAAGCCTCCAGTCAAATTGGCAAAGTTGACAACAAATCTTCGTAATAAGTTTGCCATGCCTTGCAAACACTGAAGATGACGAATATTCTTCGGGGGAGACAACTGAAGTATTGCCTCAACCTTCAAAGGGTCGACTCTTATACCCTCTTTCGAAACGATGAATCCTAACAAACGGCCTGACTTCACGCAAAAGATGCACTTATGAGGATTTAATCTAACTGAATAGTGCCGGCATCTTTCGAATACCAATCTCAAGTGATAGGGATGACGCATTCTCATACGAGAATGAGTAGCGAGATCATCCAAAAATACTTTGAAAACTGACTTGAGATCGTGGAAAATCAAGGTCATTGCCCGCTGAAATGTAGCTCCGACGTTTTTAAGGCCGAAAGGCATTTTTCGATATGCGAACGTTCCCCAAGGACAAATAAATGCAGTCTTATGTTGGTCCTCAGGTTTAATCTGTATCTGATTATACCCAGAAAAGCCGTCCATAAAGGAGAACACCTCGCTACCCACACACTCATCCAAAATCTGAGCTATAAATGGTGTGGGGAAGTTATCCTTAGGACATGCACGATTCAAATCATGGAAATTAGTGCATATGCGGATCGCTCCCCGCTTCTTATCCACCGAAACGAGGTTTGAAACCCACTCCGTCAAGGGAACGAGATAGATGAAACCGACTTTCAACAGTTTCTCTATCTCTGCCCTAATGGCGGGTGCTTTCCTAGGATTCACCGCACGTAAACGTTGTCGAACAGGCTTAGCATTGGGGTAAGTCTTAATCTCGTGCTCGACAATACGGGGGTCAATACCTAGCATCTCGTCGTAAGACCAAGCAAAAATATCACAAAATTCCTTGAATAGCTCGGTATATTCCAAAATCTCAGCATGGGAACATTCCGCCCCAATATAAACATTCTCTATTGTGCCAGGATTGTGAGAGATGTTGATAGGGATCGTTGAAGATATGTTTGCCATGTTTCCATCAGCCATTGGACCAGGAGAGCTTAATGGAACCACAAGACTACCAACTCTCTGACTAAGAACCGCCCTAAAATCCTCACGCTCCAAACAGTCAAGCTCTGGGAGAAAGTATGATCTATGATGAAGTTCCTCCCATGGTGGCTCAACTCCCGACATAGCCTTAATAATCGCTTCATCCGAAGGGAAAACCGTATCAAGGTAGTCGTGGGCATGAGAAGACTGTACTACCCATGCTGGCAGCACATACAGGTCCTCCTCCACCGTCCATGAAGAGGAAGGACTAGGCTCTACAACACTCTCGAGATTAGCTTGATAAGCTATCATGGCTGCAGGCAACGACACGCTCGTCTCGACAGGCTCACTCGAGGTACTCGGTGTAGGAAGAATCCAAGGGTCTTCCATATGATTCGTGCGAAAAGACACCAATGTCATAGAAGTCGAAGCTCATCGGAACTAGATCCTATCATGAGGATCGGTGCAGGACAACTAAAGCTTCCCATGAGGGATGGATACATGCCTACACCCACACTCCAGTTGCTGGCTAAGAGTACTCAACGATCGGGATCGAAGCTCCTGAGGATGCGGTAATAGACGGATTCTTGAATGTCATCTGATCAATCGTTACGATCTTCCCGTTATGTGGAAAGCATACAACGCGGAACAAGGAAGAAGCAACGGCTTACATACTATACATCCAATTCCTACCTAGCAGGAGATTATAGTCAAGGGGCGCATCAACCATCTCAACCTCTATCGCAATGGTCTTCCCCCCCAAATGGACTTTAAGGGAAGGAAGGATGCCGTGCGGCTCGGGCATTTGGATTATTCCCTGAACGCTTAAGAACTCCCTTAGGAATGTCAGGTGCAGCCTCAGGTTTATCCATAGGTTTCTCAATGCGCAAAGGGGATCCTAGTGGATCAGGCTCTTTGCCTGGGCTGGGTTGTGACGAACTATAATCTTTTGCACGAGTCACAACTTTCGCAGCACGGACCATGTTAATGCACCCACGACCACTACCCTCCGGTGGATCATCATCACTAGACTGGTCATGGGACTTTGAGTTCATATTTTGATTATGCGGTAAAGGGTTAGTTAGCACAGCTGGGCCTTGTGCTAAGAATCTCAAAGCTTCTTCAATCTGAGGGCACAAGTAAGTGAGGTGATCGTCCTTACATAGCTTGCAAGGGAATTTAACCTTACGTTTCGATTTCTTGTCCCCCCCAACATTTCTACCCTTCTTGTCATTATTGTTAGCATTCTCACTCTTATTCCCACCCTTTCGATTATTATTTTTACCCTTTTTTCTATTCCATCCGGGCTGTCGGTTACACTTCTGGTCCGACGATTGCACAGAAAGTACATTCATCGTTTGGGCGGGTTGAGACGAAGCCATAGCTTGTCCCGAAGCAGATTGGTTGAGTGACAATTGACTAGCTTGTTTTGCAACCGAATCTGCAGGTTCCGCACTTGCACACCCCACAATGCCATCGGCATGTGGTCCAGGTTTGACTTTGGGATCGAAACTGGAACAAGGAGCATTGGCAATAATCTCATACAACAAACCGGACTGAGCATAGATCAAGTCCAGTTCCTGTGCCCTAAAAATTGCTTGTTCCTCATTCTGCACTCCAGATTTGGAAACATCCTTCGCTATATATGGCAATAACGACTTGAGGAACCACTCGAGGAGGAATTCTGGCGGTATAAAAGCTTTAATTAATCTCTTCTGTCTATGCCACTCTTGAATATGATCAGAAATATGTGTGGCTTTATCTTGCCGAAATGTCGACAAGAGTTCAGTACCAATGTCATAGCGCATTGGTAGCTGGAAGTGATTAAGAAAAGTCATCGCAAGGTCGTTGAACAAAGCGAAAGCTCCCTTAGGTAACTCTATATACCATTTCGCAGCAGGCCCTGTGAGGGTGCGTTGAAATAGTCACAAACGGACTAAGTCCTAATGTAATGAATTCGAAGAGCACCAAAGGTGAAACGTAGCAACGTGTTCGCTCGGATCCTCTCCCGGTTTTCCTTCGAACTTAGGTATGTCCGAAGGAAGCTTGGTAGGGACAGCCGGCTAAGCCGGGTCATGAGCCACAGGATCGTTTGTAAGTCTCGATAAGTCAGGAAGATTAAGCATCGCAAGGAAAGGGAGCCTAGGATGATGAGGTCAATGGACTGCTCCCTGGTTCATATAGGGTTGATTACCACCATGGCCTTGGCCATAGTGTCCTCCTCCTGTCTGGATTGTATAGGGTGGCGTGGAAGTACCATAGTATGGTGGATCTTGACTAGTAGGAGCTACAAAGCCATAATTAGGAGAGTAAGTAAGTTGTTGATACCCGCCTCCATAAGGTGAAGAAACTTGTCCATATTGCGTCCCATAATAAGGTCCATAGGTCATCGCATACGATGCCCCATGAGACACTCCGTAGGTAGGAAGATACGCTTCGAAAGTAGGGATATACGCCCCGAAAGTAGCAAGATGACCTCCAGAAGCATGAACATAGCCTCCCGAAGCAGCGGGCGGTATGTGAACTTGAGACACAATCGATCTAGTAACCGCAGTACGGACCTAACTCGTAGCCATATACCGGCTCAAAGGACCACGTGAATAAGGTGGAGGATGTACATTTGAAGAACTAGGGACCGAGGATGAAGGAACCTAAGTAATAATATATGTATTACCGCCTATCGTCACTCATCTTGGATTTGGTATCCTAATCGGATTGCTAACCCTAGACCTAGGAGGGAGATATGATGTAGATTCCACCACTGGGACAGAAGGTGCAATGTGACTAGTGCTCCCAAACCTCTCCTCATGATAAGGAATGAGAGTGTCCCCAGGCATAGTGTTAGGCTCGAAATAAGATTCGACATGAAATGTCAAATCATGAGGGAAACCAGACGTAGCATAACTACCATAGCTAGTGCTGGCAGGTTCAAAATGAGTCTCGGCGTCCTCCGGCATTCCATACCGGTAACGTGTCAATGGGGAATCAGACCTGGAGTGAGTAGGCCTATCGTGCAAGGGTCCTATGTCAGAAATCACAGGACCTAACTCAGCTAAATCAGGTGAAGGATCGTAAGTAGGAGTAAATTCCCCATCGTCTACACGAATGGGAGGAGGTGGTTCAGGAATATCCTCTAAACGGTCTCCCATGGTGTGTGAATCAATGTGTGAAATAGTCTGCCTGCACTGTCTAGGTCTCTCTCCCAAAGGAGGAGGAGAAGTAGAAGGCGGAAGTCCTGCTAAACGACGAGAATGACAAGGAACCGCACTCGAATCCACAATGACTCAAAAAATAGCAAAGACTCTCTATTTACGTAAACCTTAGGCCAACTATCGTCGACAGAGCAATCGCTAATAAAATCTAAAGCCAAATGCAAGCAAACAAGGGTTGGATAAGTGAGCTCCCGAATGAAGCAGGTATGTCTCGCCTAGGAGAGGCTTGAGACTCCCATACACAACAAGCGGAGGTACGTAACCAATTATTGTGGCCCTCAGCTTCAACGCATACAACGACTGTGCTGTCAGACCCCAACCTGGTCGGGACACCTGCAGAATAACCCCTGCGAAGTACCCCCTCGATATCCTAGGTAAGGCCACTAAGGTCACCTAAATATAATCAATGCTCAGGCGGACAGTCGCATGCGGGATTGACCGTATGGGCAGGGTAGCAAAGCCCAAAACTCTCAAAAGAGCCCCCAGATACGAATACAATCCTGGAAATATCTCCGGTGCTACTCAGTTATGAGTAGGGGTCATCCCAATCAATAACCGCTCACACTGCCTCGTGCTTAACTCCCTTTTGAGAGGAGGATCCTGAGAAACACTGGTTATACCAAGGATTTCACACACTCACCTAGAAAGACACCTAGATGTTGTTGTTTAGTGATCTTGGAGAATTAACTTACAATGAACTATTCCAAGATCCTAAAACCTAAGCTTGTTGGTGCACCCTAGAAAAGAAAAGAGTGTAATTCATTTTATTTAGCGTTGATTTTAGTTGGCTTTATTACTCAAAAGGGGATATGATCATGCAACTAGTGGTGTTATGACGCAACAGGAAGTAAAATGCACACCTAACAATCAATGCAAATGCATTGTGTCCATGAAAACAGGGTATGCTACTACGTGAAATGCACAATTCTTCTTCAAATGATAAATGCAAATTTCCTATATGAAGTCCTAACTAGTACTCCAAAGCAAATCTATCTAGTGCAAGTACAATGCAAAGTGCAAAATGCAATGCATGATGATAAGCAAATGTTTTTGGATTTTTTGAAAATAAAAGAGATGCAAAAGGCAAAAGAATGATTCTACGACCCCTAGACTCTGCAAGCACACCCAAACAACACTCAAGCAAAGCACTAAGGTAAAAGAACTCTAATGCACTAATCTCAAACAAAAAATCGAAAATACCATGACAAGAACTTTCTTAAAATAGAAAAATTAGCCTAAAAAAAATAGTTTCTGGTCAGGAACAGAGGTCAAAACAGACTCAGGCAGTGCCAAAGGAGACTCAGCAAATATTAGAATTCACCCAGCAACCAACTATCTTCCCCAAAAAGGAAAAATCAAGGGCATACGCGATTGTTCGCAGTAAACCCGTGTGTATACGTAGAAATCTCAGAAGAAACCGCGTCTATACGCGACTGTAAATCAAAAACCCGCGTACAGGAAGAAAGGTGTATAAAATCAAGGCAAACAGATAGGCTGAGACAAACTTCACACCAATCAGACTCTACCAGGCATACATGCCCGCAGACCCGATGCAGAAACAAGAGAGAAAAAGCAATTCAAATTCATTGAATGCCGAGAAAACAACCCCCAAAGGACAACTACTAGGAACTCCCCAGTGGAGTCGCCAATTCTGTTACGGAGAGAAATTCCTATGGCTTGGGGTACCACAACAGACAGCTTGACTCCAGAAATCAATCCTTTCCAATATGCAATAGAAATTAAATGTTTAACACTAAAGGATCAGACCTCGTACCTTATTCCGGACGGTTGAAGTAGATCCCCGTTGAGCTTTCCAATCTTCAGCTTGAATTGATCTGTTACTTCCTCAACAACAAGTAAATAATACAAACATTCTATATATCATGGTGTTAGATTTATTCTAGCATATATAATCAATAATGTAAAAGCATTTGACATGATCCCATGGATAAAATATTCATTCAAACACACATTATTGGACAGGAAAAGATATTTCTATTAATATAAATCAGAGATTACAAGATACAACCTTTGACGACACGTCTGTGAACTGGAGAAACTGAATCCGCCACTTGGGCCTCCACCACTTCAATCCTCCATCTCTCAATAGCAATCTCACAAGCAAAAGGCAAGCTTGGGAAGAACACAAAAGTGCTCCAAGGGACAAAGGGATGCAGACTCAAGCATAAGTTCCAGCAACAATGGACTATAGTTTTGTTGCTCTCAATTCTCTCTTATGCCTTCAATGTACTAAGGGGTTCCTTATATAGCTTTTCAAAGGGGTAATGAAAGATCGAATCCGAGCGATCTCAAGGCATATGGAAGGCCAGGAGTCAAATGAGTCGGATCCATGTCAAGGAAAACTCCAAAAGGATTTGGATTATGCACACATCTCGATGTACGCGGTTTTAGTGGTCAAACCCACGTATGTACGCGCTTATAGGTTTAAAAGTCGCATATGTCATTTTTCATATGTTTTTAGGGATGATCAAGGAAACATCAAAGGACAAAAAGTGGTCCATAGGGTCTAAGGAGTCTGCAGCGGGACAGGGGAAGGCCATACAAAGTGTGATTCACCTAGAGTGGTGAAATCTGCTATGAATGTTAGTTTAAGAGTAACAGTAATTCAATTAAAGAATGTGACAGTTCAAAAGTAATAATGATTCAATAAAACCTTAGAACAATTATGAATGTGACAGTTCAAAAGTAATAATGATTCAATAAAACCTTATAACAATTATGAATGTGAGTAATTGTAATCCCATTTATGAACTATCTTATTTCCACAATAATGGGTTGACATAGGTAATAACTTTTCATCATCATAACACTGGACTTCTCTCGACAAGTTTTCCATGTTGATAGAGGATTAGGGTTTCCCTGTGAGGTTGAATGGTCACGGTCTAGTGTTGGTTGCGACTCCATGGCAGCTACACCTTGGTGTTGTAAACGGTAACCTTATCGCTTCCTGGTAGCTTAGGTCTGGGGTATTTATCCTTTCTTCACTATTTTTTATTGCGGTTTTTACGTGGAGTCTGCCCTCCCTACGAAGGGCTTAGTACCAACCATGTTTTTAAAAAAGTAGGAATTAGATCCGTTGTTTATTACTTCTCGGCTACGTTTTTCCTCTATTTTGTACTGTTGTTTGTGCTATGTTTGTCTTTTTTCTCTGACACTGTTGTGAGATGTGCGTTTTCTTTAGGGGATTTAGGTTTCAAGGTTGACGTTTTGAGCGACTTTTATAGCTATTATCGGCTGATCATTGCAGTACTTACCTTTGCTTTTTGTTTTGCTCTGTTGGTTGTCGAGTGTACCTTTGGTCACCCAGAGAGAGTCAGTTTTTTCGATTTTCATGAGCGCATTTTTTCTCATTATTTTTTCTTTCTTAGCGAGCGGATTTGTTGGAACCCTTCCTTGTCTGTGGATAGGGTGGCAGGCTCTCATCGACATCGCTCTCACCTTAGGTTCTTTACCTCCATAGTTGGGGTTTTACCTTTGTTACTGTTATTAGGGTTTTCTGTTTGTAAGCGGGTTATTTCTTCTAGAGACAAGTCTCTGATAATACCCATCGTGTCTTCATGTTTTTCGGCTTCGAGGTTGCCTGCTTTTCTACTTTCAGGTGTAGATTTTCTATTTCTTCTTTCCTGTTGAGTCTTTGGTTTATTGGTTCCTTTCCGTTAAATGTGCCCATCTCCTCAAGGGGAATTTTGGCATCATCGCATAAATGTGACTCCTTCCGTTCACGTAGGAAGTCTAAAGTTGTTAAAGCTCTTACGACGAAGCACACTTTTGTCTTGGGTAGGGATGTGTACATGGATAAAGTTGAAGCTCTGTGATGCAGAGCACTTGTTGGCAGGTTGGAATATTGTAGATTGAGAAAAAGCAAATGGGTTGAATGGGAAACTATCCATTGGAGCCTCTTCTCGACAACATTCCTACTGTTAGTAATCTGGCCAATAGGTGGTTGGTTTTTGTTTTCCTGAATGATAAAGACGCCTCGTTAATCCTTGGCTCTCTTTGGACCATTCAAAAAGGATCCTTGGTTATGGGTCGGTGGCATACTAGTTTCGATCCTCTTTGGTAGTGGGTGATGAAACAACACCTTTGGGCCCTTCTACATGCACTCCCCTTCCCTCTTTGGAGCAAAGATTTCTTGGTGGGTATTGCCAACTCCTTGGGTCGTTTTGTGGCTGTGGAGGATTATTTTCAACGTATATTTGACAAGTCTATGGCAAGGTTCTTAGTCGAAATGGACGTATCTAATGGATTGCTTGCAGAGATTGATATTATCAGTAATGATTCAATTATTTGTCAAAGAATTGACTACTTAAATGTTCCCTTTCGGTGCAATTTTTGTCACGAAACTAGCCACCTTCGACGCTCCTGTCCCTCTCTCTTGCACAGTGCGCCTCAGCCAGGAATAAAAGGAAAGTTGGCTCTTCCCTGGTGATCACCTTCAGGTGAGGATCCCTTTGTTGAGTTTGTCCCCACACCGTGTCGTGAAGGTATGTACGACTCATTTTCTCCTACTTTTGAAAACCTTACAAAGGGTGAATTACTCTTTATTGAGGATGTTGAAAACTATGTTTCTTTGGTTAGAGTATATCACACTGTTATTTCAAAGGAATCTCGGGCAGTTAAATTGGTCTTGGAAGATATTATTTGCCCTCTGGATGACCCCTCTGCTAGCTGAGTTCTTAGCTCCTTAGATCCTGACCTCAAACCCATTGCCTCCTTACCCTTGACTGGTGTTGCGTCTCTTTCGTCTTTAAGCCTTGGCTCTCCTGAACAGCTGACTTCCTCTTCCCCTTTGCACTGTATTGAGGTATCTGTTTTCTCTCTGGAGGATTTTCCTCCTCTTACTAGAGTCACAACCGCGAGTGATTCTTGTGTTATCCCCCCTGTTATCCCAAGAGACTCACCTGCCTTTACTGATCCGTCGCTCATGAAATCTCTTTATATCTTCTATGACAAAACTACCTTCTCTCCTTCCACTCTCCCATTGGAATCGATTAGATATGAAAATGTCACTATTCAAATATCCAAAAAACAAAACCATTCTAGGCCTTTGGGGGAAGCAGGGTTTTTTGAACCTTTTACTCCTCTACCTGTTAGGATCAAGAACACGGCCAAGGCCTCCTCATCCTCCTTCTATCCAACCTCTTCTCAAGTGCTTAGAGCAACGTCACCTGCTGGTTTAAGTTCCTCATGAAACTCCTAACTATAAATATATGTGGTTTTGGGGGGCTTACCAAACAAAAATCCCTTCGTTCTTTACTCCTAGATATTAATCCTGATATGATCTTCTTTCAGGAAAATATGTGTGATCATTAACAAGCTCCTCATCTTTTTTCAAAAATTAAATCCGGATGGGAATTCTATGCCACCTATTGTGCGGGCCTCTTGAGAGGGCTCTTAACTAGTTGGAACCCTTTGGATGGTTGTTGTAAAGCCTTTGTCTCTTTTGTTGGTATCCTTGTCAAGGCCAGGATTAGGGGTATTAAGTCGAAGCTCTCTATTCTTAACTTCTATGGTCCTTATTTTAACAGAGAGGTTTCTTGGAACAATGCTGTAGTTGGGGGTATTTTTGAACTTCCTAATTTGATTATTGCAGGAGATCTAAATTTACCCTATTCGACACTCAGATTTGGGGAGCAAAATCTCGAATTGACCCCCTGGCTTCTTACTTCTCTCAACTTATGGCTAACACCAAGATGGTGGATTTGGCTCCTACATGTTCGAGTCCTACATGGAGAATTGAGCGGGTGGAGACCGAGGGCATCAATAAAAGACTGGATAGGTTCTTAGCCTCAGACCGTCCTCTACCTCTCTTTCACAGATTCAGAGCTTGGCCTCATCCCTCGGAAATATTGTATTACTTTCTGGTATGCCTGGAATGGGATGATAACCCCTTCTCGCACAATTACCCCTTTAAATACAATCGAGCATGGCTATTGGAGGGGGATTTCTCTCATATTGTTGGCTCCTATTGGGTAGTTGAGTCCCTCCTTCCAATTGGTGATGATATGTCTCTTTTGAACTTCAAACTCAAAGAAGTGGTGAAATTTTGGGAAAAGAAGCAAGTTCTTAAGAGGGGGGAAGTTTTTGTTGTTATAGAAAAGGAGATCCATTGCCTCCTTTTGTCTTGCACCTTGGGTATTCTCTCTAAGATAGAAGCATCGCAATTAGCCTCTCTAAAATGTTGTAAGGAGAAGTTGTTGGCTCATGAAGTCTTGACTTGGAAATTGAAGAGCATAGCTAGCATGATTAAACAAGGGGACGCCAATACACAGTTCTTCCATAGTTATGCTTCTACGCAAAGAAATTTCAATGCAATTTGGGCTCTATAGAATGAGGATGGTGTTTTGGTTGATGAGGAGGCTCAACCCATAAGGCTGGGGAAAAATCATTTCCCTGCATTGTTCAAGGATGATGGAAATGCAAGTATTGTGGATCAATTAAAGGTGATTAAGCTCTTTCCATCCTATATTTTGGAAGAGGATGCCGGTATATTTTTTTCAGAGGTCACATTACCTGAAGTTGAAGGGGATTTAAAAGGATTCAAAAGGGACAAAATCCCCAGCCCCGATGGATGTCTCGTGGAATTCTTTCTCTGGCGTTTTGATCTGGTGGGAATGGACCTAATAAGGGCAGTGGAACAATCACGAAAAGATGGGAAGGTTATTAATTTAATCAACTCCACCTTCTTAATACTTATTCCAAAGTACGGAAAGCCACAATAGTTTCCAGACTACCGTCCTATCTTCTTATGCAACTTGATCTATAAACTTATCTAAAAAATAACTGTTACTCGTCTTAAGCACTTTCTGGATAAGGCTATCTCAGTTGAACAGTATGGTTTCCTGAAGAATAGGCAAATACTCGAACTCATGGGCACCACATAGGAATTATTGCACTCCATCAAAACTAAGAAGTTGAAGGTGTTGGTACTCAAACTGGATCTTGCCAAAGATTTTGACAAAGTGAATTGGACTTTTCTAAGGTTCGTGCTCTTACAAATTGGCGTTCCTATGGACGGGGTGAACTGGATCATGGGTTGTGTCATATCCTCAGTTTTTTTCGGTATTGGTAAATGGCACCCCACCTGATTTATTTACTGCTTCTCGTGGCATCCCTCATGGCTGCCCCTTATCCCCCCTCCTCTTTCTCCTGGTTATAGAAGGACTCAGTCTCCTTATTAATGATGCACAGATGAAAGGAAGGATAAAAGGGATTAAAGTTTCTTAACTAGCGTTAACTCATTCACTCTTTGTGGACGACGTGGTACTTTTCGGGTTGGGGACGGTGGAAGAATGGCAAGGTTATAAAGAAGCTCTGGACATCTTCTTCTCAACCTCTGTAATGAGTATTAGTGAGGGAAAATCATATTTTCCGTGCAATGAAGTAGATGAGGGGATAAGGGATGTCATCTCATCTTTTCTACCCTACAAAATGGAACCTATTGATGAAGGATTCAAGTATTTAGGGTGTAGACTTAAGCCTTTGGGTTATGGAATAGATGACTGGAGATGGATCATAAAAAGTTTTGAGAAAATAAATAGCCTTTGGTCTTACAGATTTATTTCATTAAGAGGCAGATTGATTCTTATATGTTCTGTATTGTCGAGTATACCAGTTTACTGGTTTGCCTTGGCTACAATATCCAAGTCTATATTGAACCGTCTTCGTCAATGCATGTTTGCATTTCTCTGGGGAATCTCGAGCCGCAAGTGTAGGATGAACCTGGTTGACTGGATTACTATCTCTAGACCCCTTGACTATGGGGGATGGAACATTAAAAACTTGGATTGGTTCTGCACATCTCTCAGACTCAGAAGTCTATGGCTAGTTTTGAAAGGTTCGGGAATATGGAATCAAATTATTCGTATAAAATACCTTAAAAACTAGTCGATCAATGAATGGTTGCGTAAGTAGTGGTATACTGTGCAAGGAACCTCTTAATTTTGGGATAGATTCATCAGAGATCTCTCTTGGATTAGCAGAAAGCTGGGATGGAAAGCTAGAAATGGAAAAAAGATTAGATTGGGTATTGACCCGATCTCTGGACTGAACTCATGCTATGTTCTTTCGGAAGAACTGTGAGAATATTTAACTAATTTTGGCATTTGCACACCTTACCATGCTAAAAAAATATGGAGAATGATCAAATGTACAGTCCTATTGGCTAACTATAGAGGATATAGACTTGGACGAGTTATGGAAGGATGAATGGACCTGTTATATCAAAGGTTTGACTCATGGGGGTATCAGACTAAGTGATGATCAAGATTCCTTGCTTTGGATGCACAATAAGGTAAATGGCGAGGTCACTACCAAATTGGCATACAATCTCATTGTTTCTTCAATTCTACCATTATCTCTTATTAGAACTCATTCACTGATTTGGGCCTGCGATATTCCAATAAAAAATAAGTGCTTCATTTGGCTTTGCACGGAGAACCGTATAAATACATGGGACAATTTAAATAAGAAAGGTTGGTCGGGTCCTAACAGGTGTTGCTTATGCAAGGCAAATGAGGAATCTGTGAATCATATTTTTGTTTGGTGTCCATTTGCTCGAGCTATCATTGATTTGTTGTGCAGGAACTATAAATTGTTTCTTCATTGGAAAAACCCAACTCTCCTGGAAAATTTAAAGAGTTGGTTTCAGCAGGATCGGGTTAGCCTCCATCTGCCCTTGTTTTTTATGTGGAATATCTGGATATCTCACAACAAATGTATATTTGAAGATAGATAATTAGATATTGTTCCTCTCTACAACATGATCTTGGATCATGTTTTTTCATATCCCGTGGCTTTTCATAAAAGAGAAACTAGGGTTGCGGGTCCAGCTCCGGATATAAGGTACCCTTCTGGTTTTTTTTTTATGGGGCTGCAGCAATGGAGATTGGAGGAGCAGGTATTACACTTGCAATTAATCAGTCCCAAACTTTCAGTATCAAAATGGGTTGTGGGAAAAGCACCAACACTAGGGCGGAACTGCTTGCGCTTTGGACATTATTGTATTTTGCAGCTGCCATTGGCCTTCCCACACTCCATGTGTGTGGTGATCCTTCAGTGATCATAAACTGGGCTAATGATAAGGCAACTATTTCAGCGCTTGATCTGGATTATTGGTGTGACAGTATCTCAAAATTGAAAGCCTCTTTTCTTCCCTTGACTTCCAGCATGTCTACAAGGAACACAATAAGAAGGCAGATTGTTTATCCAAGGAGGAACTTCCCATGGATTCGGGCCTCTTATCCTTCATAGAGTATTATGAATAAGTTATTATTGGGAGAGGTAAGTTACAACTCTTTTAGAGCTTTACTGTTTGAGTAGGCTACTCATAAACCTTATTGTTTTTTGTGCTTTTATTGAGTATGGGAGTTCTTAGCCTCTTTTTGTTTCATGGATGAATGATGATGACTTTTTGATCTCCTCAGAGGCAGAACATATTTTATGTTGTCACTCCCACAAGTGCCTCCTTGGATAAGCAGGCTGGGTTCTTTTTGTCTTCTCTTTGGAGATGCTTGGTTGGTCTTCTTGAAGAAAAGATGGTGATATTTCCGATGTTTGGTTATGGATGCTTCCCTTAGCACCCTCTATGTATTTTGATCAGTATTGATGTGATATTTTGATATCACTGCTTTGTATCAGTTACCTTTGATTCTCAATGAATAACAAGGAACAACTATTTTTCTTCTTGAAAAAAAAACCAGTAATGGGTCGACAACTATGCAATAAAATGTAAAACTTAACATTTACCTATGTCAAAACATAATGATCATTCACCACACATAACTGGGAGTTATGTTTAATTCAGTAAATATTATCAAATTACACGATAGTACATTCAAGAATCCAATCAATTAACTAATAATTAAAAAAATGTTTAAATTACTAAACTAATTCATAACAATTCATTATATTGCTATGTTATATCTTGGTTGATGAAACCATATATTTAGTAACTTTATTATCACTAGGTTATAAACTTATCTTTAAATTTTGGTATTCCCTTTATATATATAAGGTCATAATTCAAACTTGTTCCTAAGGATTTTCTATGCCTTGTGATGAATGATATATGTGTTATTTGTCACTTATTGAATGGAGAATTGTGTTTTATATATGTGGTAATAATACTATATATGATTCTAAATCCGGCTTCAAAGTTCAATAATCTCAGTTTGAATGCGACAATGCAAAGGACGCACTTCATTTTGATAGATTATGATTTTGTCTCCTCCTATCGCATTCTTAGTGACTTGAATAAGCTGGCAGATTACAAAGTAAATCAGTGTTGCCTTCTTCCTCCTGGAGTGTTAAGCTTGAATGAAGGCCCTAGCTCGATGCATCCCATTCCTTAATTTTGAAATGAGAAGATTTGGAGTCATGGAATTGTGTTAAGAACCCATGTCAACCTTCCTCTTTATTTTGTTAGTATATTTTATCGGACGCATATGCTTTGTAAGTCGTCCCATCAGTATGTTGTATTATCCCACATTCATGGGGAGTAAGTAATAGTTGTTAAGTTGACTAGTTATTATGTTGCATTATCCCATATTCATTGGGGGTAATAGTTGTTTAGATTAGACTTAGTATATAAGTATGTGTTGAGGCTAATGAAAGCATCGAAGAGTTATTTTGTATTGAGCTTGCTCAAAGGAGGTTGCCCCCTCGAAGTGGTCTCCGATCAATAAAATATCTTTTGTGCTCCAATATTTATGTTATATCGTGCATTCTCATTTTTATTACAGGAGGTTCTCCAGATCTGGTATCAGAGCACTTTCCTTGGCACAAATGGGATTTTTTTTTTGGGGGGGAAAAAAGGGGCAAATTTGGGCGGCGACTTTCACATCCATTTTTAAAACTTTCTGTGCAGATTCAAGAAAATCATGTTGCATATCTGAATTCCTCTTTCCAAAATATGCAGTTTCAAAAATAAATCATCTCATTTGGAGTTTCTAAAAGTGGAGATATCGCGGATTTTAAATCAACAATTTTTCATAATTTCAGTGACGGCCGTGGAAATTGCAGAGCGAAAATCTTTTAAGCGAGTGCCCAGATTTCTATTCTGACATCGTAGGTAGAAGCAGAGTGGTTGTTCCAGTTCCATAAACAGGCTGTAATAGCGATTATGAGCAATATAGATCGAGTTATGCTCATTTGAAAAGTTTTCGTCTCAAAACCCTAGCTCTAATTACGGGTTTTTGGGCATTGGGTGGAATTTCTGCCACATTTTTTCTGGCACTGTGATTATTGCAGTAGTTCTTCTTCTTATAGCAATATTTTTCATTCGGATCAGGGAATAAACCCTATCCGCTTAACTGTGGGAAGTACTTGGGCATAGCCCTAAAACTCATTGTGAGGAGTACCACAGGAACCCCAAAGTAGCTGGCCATTGAGAGGACCTGCCAAGCGAAAAGGGCAACGACCCCCACCAGATTGACTAGATTCTCCTCCTTCAGGAAAACCAAAGAGTTGTCATTTTTTACCAAGCGGTTAGCAGTTTTACCTGCGCCATGAAGTGAGGGGTACTGCCCCAATACTCAAGCCTGAGATAGCCTTGGTGGCTGAGTGACTCCCTTTGAACCATTAGGAAGTTGAATATACCTGGAGTCCATATCTATTTACAGTTGATAATGTGCAGAATTCTAGAATTGTCACAGATCATTTACTCCAATTCAAGTTGATAAAGCACAACTTTCTAGCACCGCCACAGATCATTTCTTCAAAAAAAAAAGTATAAATTTCTGTTTTTAGCCATATATTCCTTGATTTAGCTCTGTTTCCCTTGAAAATTCACTGTAACCCCTGTCATTCCATTCTACATATTTCATTCATTAAGGACCCTGTCCCAAGTCCACTTCCCGAAGCCCGGAATTCCGTCTCCTTCTTTCACCCCGCTTCTGAAATTCACATTTTTTGTTTCCTTGTCCCTTAGAAAGTGTCCATAACCTAGTTACCCACTCGCGTTTTTCCCAACTCAAAATTTTCCTGTTCTAAAACCCTCTCTATTTTTGTTTTTCCATCTATTTCCGATAAAAATAAATAAATAAAATCTTGCTTATGGTTGTCACCCATGCAGGAGCAAATAGACAAATGGAAGAAGAACTTGTCACCCTCAAGACCAAACTCGAAGATCTGGATCAAAGATTTCTCGACCTCCATCTTCACCATTCATCCATGAGCAACCGACAACAGCCTGAGTCTTCTAGAGACACTGAGTTCTCTGCTTCCAGCAACTTTTGTGGGTCGAATATTGAATTCCCTCGCTTCAATGGTGACAATCCAAGTGGATGGATACACAAGACATAACAATACTTTAATATGCATAACACTTTTGATGTCACCAAAGTCCCACTTGCATCATTTCATTTGGAACGTGAAGCCCTTCAATGGTTCTGTTGGTACATCAAGGATCATGAAGAGCCCCAATAAACAAATTTTTTCCAACTCCTTTTGCATCGATTTGGCCCTAGTGGTTTTGATGAATTCACAACAGCACTCACCAAACTTCGCCAGACTGGCACTGTGAGAGAGTATCAGACAAAATTTGAGAACTTAGTAAAGCACACAGAAGGATTTTTTGATGCATTCTACAAGAATTTTTATATCAGTGGTCTTAAGGATACAATCTGATCTAACGTTACAATGTTCTATCCCAACACAATGATGGAAATCCTAGGGTTCACTAAGTTGGCAGAGGACAAGATTAGGGCTCAGCAACGCTCCAAATACACTTTTATTCCATTCAGAAATATGGTTCCCCAAAGACATCCAATCCCTCTAACTCCTAGAACCACTCCTATCAAGCGTTTGTCTGAAGCTGAGATGCGGGCACATAGGGAAAAAGGACTTTGTTATAATTGTGATGATAAATTCACCCAGGGACATCAATGCACTGAACCCAAGCCCTGTTTATTGGATGTGGCTTCTCTACTTGCACTCGCAATTTGTGATGCTGCTTAGGATCCAGTAGATGATCAGGTCGACATTTCGCAGCCGCCTATTGACCCTCAGATTGCTAAACAAGTTGAATGTTTTGTCCATCCTTGCTCCAGCTTTAAATTCATGGTTGCCAATGGGAGCACCTTACCTTGCAAAGGAATGTGCCGCAGTGTGTGTATCTCTATTGGAGATTATAAATTGCGCTCTAACATGTTTGCCATACCCCTAAGAGGTTGTTATATGATTTCGGGTACTTGATGGTTACGCATACTTGGACCTAACTTATGGGATTTTGCTGAACTGTGGATACATTTTTTAGTCAATGGAAAAAAAACACACATTCAATGGCTTACAACCAGGGTCTCTCAGCATCATCAGTTTACTTTGCATGGAAACAATCCTTAAGAAGAATTCACATGGTGTCATCACTCAACTCCATTTCATTCAGATGCAACCTTTGGCAGTCTCAAATACTCCCTTGGATCTTTCATTACGATGCACCCTTTAGATGCCTGATTTTTCCAAGCCCTTCACTCTTGAGAGTGATGCTTGCGACAATGGACTTGGTGTTGTCCTCTTTCAAGATGAACATCCCATGGCATTCACCGGTAACTCCCTTCCTGGAAAGAATTTATCCACCTCCACATATGAGAAGGAAATGATGACTATTTTGGACACAATACAGAAGTGGTGGCCATACCTCTTAGGGAATCCTTACTGCAATAAGACTAATCACCAGAGTCTGAAATATTTCTTGGAACAACGAGTCTCATCCCCAACAGAACAGAAATGGGTTAGCAAACTAAGGGGTTATGACTATGAGATCAATTACAAGAAGGTTAAGGACAATTTTGTGGTGGATACTCTTTCCCACACATTTGATGCCCCTGTCTCTCTTTCAGCTATTGCTATGCCTATTCCAACTTGGTTACACTCTGTTCATCAATGCTATGTCAATGACTCCTCATTATCTGAAATCATCCAACCGTTGGCCAGTAACCCTTATGTGGTACTGCATTTCTCTTGGGATGGCTCTTCTCTGAGATACAAGGGTCGTCTGGTGCTTCCCCAAAGCACAGATATTAAATCGACAGTCTTTTATAAACTCCATGCTTCTCCATCGATAGGGCACTCTAGGCTCATGAAAACATATGAGAGGGCACAATGTCACTTCTTTTGGAAGGGAATGCAATGCGAAATTCAACAGATGGTTTTCGAATGTGCTCCTTGTCAGCGCCACCAAGGTGAAACTACACTCCTTTCCAGATTGCTCGAACCTTTTGCCATCCCTACAAGGATTTGGACATACATTTCGATGGATTTCTCAAGGGCTCCCTAAATATGGAGGGAATACTGTAATCTTGGTTGTGGTTGATCGACTCTCCAAATATCATCATTTTTGTGCTCTCAGCCCTCCATATACCACCTCCTAAATCGCACAAAATTTCATGGACAAGATATTCCTTCTTCATGGAATCCCTTCTTCCATTGTCTCAGACCGCAACGCAACTTTCACAAGTCATTTTCTCCTTACTGACACCAAACTGAATATGAGTTCATTTTATCACCCACCAATAGATATTTCGAATGAAGTCATCAACAACTATTGGGAAACTTATCTTCGTTGTTTCACCTCTGAAGAACAACATATGTGGGAAAAGTGGTTCCCTCTCCTTGAATGGTTGCACAATACTTCCTACCATACTGCATCTCAAATGACTCCATATGAAGCAGTTTATGGTCACACACATCCAGTACTCCTTCCATACACCCCCAGCAGTTCACCAGTTCAGGTAGTTGACATGGTTCTTCGAAACCGACATCAGATTCTTCACATTCTGCAAGACAATCTTCACATGGCCAGAACTCGCATGAAACACCAAGCCAATCAACATCGTTCTGAGCGCACTTTTCAAGTCGATGACATGGTTTTTCTTCATCTACAGCCTTACAAGCAATCCTCCTTGAAACTCAAAGGGAATCAAACGCTCGCTCCAAATCTCTCTAGTCCATATACAGTTCTTCAGAAGATTAGGTCTGTTGCTTATAAATTGGCACTTCCTCCTTCTTCTCGCATTCAGTAAGTGATTGGCACCAACATCAGAGAACAAATTGTTTTACTAGAACGGGATAATGAAGGATCCATCATTTCAGATCCATAGGCCATCCTCAATAAGCAAACTTGTCATCTTCGCTCTCAGTCCATCACCGAGGTCTTAATTCAATGGCACAACATGCAACTAGAGGATGCAACATGGGAACCACTCCTTCAAATTCAACAACAGTTTCCACATCTAAAGCTTTGAGGATAAAGCTTTTTTTTAAGAGGGAGGGGATGTTAAGAACCTGTGTCAACCCTCCTCTTTATTTTGTTAGTATATTTTATCGGACGCATATGCTTTGTAAGTCATCCCATCAGTATGTTGTATTATCCCACATTCACGGGGAGTAAGTAATAGTTGTTAAGTTGTCTAGTTATTATGTTGCATTATCCCACATCCATGGGGGTAGTAGTTGTTTAGATTAGGCTTAGTATATAAGTATGTGTTGAGGCTAATGAAAGCATTGAAGAGTTATTTTGTATCGAGCTTGCTCAAAGGAGGTTGCCCCCTTGAAGTGGCCCGCGATGAATAAAATATCTTTTGTACTCCAATATTTCTGTTATATTGTGCATTCTCATTTTTATTGTACGAGGTTCTCCACAAATTATATATTTCGAAATATTTGTAAATGGGTGAAGGCCCATTAATTCTTTATCAAAATATATATATTAATCGTTTTTGTTAAAAAAAATACTATATTATTTGCTAAAGGATTAATATTATCCAAATTCATTGGTTTGATTATAAGGAAATCATTGGTCATGATTCCATGTTTGCATACTTCAAACAAGTAATTATAATACTTTGGATAAATTAGAATTCACTTTATTATAAGTTATACGTGGAGATATTTGATCGAACACAAAAGGGTATGGTTTGAATGTGTTAGTTATTGGATGAACATTTATTATCAATTGTTTACGTGCTAATCAATATCACGATGAGTGAATTATGGTTGAAAGAGGTGAGGTCAATCCAACACATTACTATCTATGTGGCACTCATAATTTATGAGTCCCCTCTACTCGAGGTTAATGCGACTCTTAGATAGAATTGGTAATGATGTCTTTATACCGTCTATTATTTCTATTTGGAATTTGGAATAATTAGTGTTTAAAACGTCATTATAGCGAACATTGGAAGTAACTTCAGAATACTATTTTAATTATACATGAATGAATCTTTTTTCCTTTTACTGTACCATTTCAGTACTAATTGGACAATAACATCGGCAATGTCATAGTGGACCATAACAACTTTAGATTTAATTCAAAACTGGCAGTGGAAATTCCAATATAATCTTCCAAAATTTCAAATTTGGGCATTTTAAAATTATTACATTCTTACAATCTAAACATAATTCATGGTTTGTGAATCCACCCAAATGATCAAAATTGCAATTAGATTTGGGTATAAGGAAAGAGAGATTTTTTTGTTTAAAACTACTATTACATATTCTTCTCCCGATGTTTAAATCCTTGTATACTTAAGTGTTTAAATACCTATATACCCAAACTCAGTGGTAATGAAGAAGAGAGTTGTGCTCTTTATGTTCAGAACTCTATAAACAAATATTGTACTCTTCAATAATTTTTTTAATAACATTAAAGTGAAAGATTTTATAAAACTTGATAAACTGGCCCTAACTATTTAAGAATGCCAGAAAAAATCGAGCATATTAAGTACGAATAACAATTCTAAATACAACACCCAGAATCATAATGAGAATGATTATGCAAGAGGGGAGGAAATGGTGAAATAATTCAAAGCACAGGAGCCATAGTGTACAAGCATCTACCTTCCCATTCCACAGTCAACTCGGTTTCCAAAGAATTGATTTGCAATTTCCTCCATTGTAAAACCTCGCCAAAAGAGTACTATAGTCTCTCTCCACTGCATACATCAAACAAACTTAGAAAAACTACTAATTAATATAAAAGCCTTGACGTTATTGCACATTGATAAAAGCATATCTATATGTGTTGAGGATAAATATTTTACCTGGGCAAATACCACATCTTCAGTACTTAGAGTTGTAGCAGATCCACCGCCAACGACCTCCTTTCCAATGGAGGCTAAATAAAACGAAAACCTACCTTGTCTTTGTGCTTCATAAAAGATGGTATCTATAACTTGAATAATCACCATGTCACTGTACATTTTTAGTGTGAATTTCTTGTCAACCTATTTATAAAAATAGAACCATTATGTCTCAGTTTCGAAAGTGACAACAAATAGTTAGAACATAAACGAGGACAAAATCACACATATTAATCTGCGCAGAGACATCAGTTATATATTCGACATCAACAACTGCTGGGGAAATGGGTTTACAATAGATTATTTTTTTTGAAGTAACAAACCTCTTCCAAATTAGTCCCTACAATTTGGTGACCATGGTCATCCAAAATCCTATAACATGGGAGTTCTTTGTAAGATGTTTCGGATAAAAACTCCATATTGTATGTATATCTCACCTTTCCCATTCCAGTATTCTCAATCTACCACATCAGAACAGATAAAAACAATAGATAGAAGAACTATAGATACAGATATGCAGAAGGTGGTAAAGCAAGCATCGCTTTTAGATCCGTTCAATTTAATCTCTTGGAGAAACGATTGAAAGAAATAGTTAGTTAAGAGACTAATTTACCTGCGTTTCATGCATTTCATCCTCCAGTTGTCTAACTGTTTTATCATCAGCAGGATGCCTTCCAGATTCAGTATTTAGAAGTCGGTGATTGTTATAGATTTCCATAGCAAGCCACCAATATGGTGATTTTGAGCCAACAGAAGGCCTAGATATATAAATAAGACCGTGTTTAACAGATTAACTAACAGATGGCCTTGCTACAACGAACATCCTTAACAAACATGTACCTTTAAGCTCAGGTTGCTACAGCCTGGAAGTAGCTCAAGTTCAACTTGAGTTCATTCAAAGCCATGGTTGTTTCCTTCCTATGTAGAAGATCTACAAGTCGGTTGAATTGGCTTCTCAGAGTCAGCTACTAGGCTGTAGCAACCTGAGCTTAAAAAACATGTACGACAAGCTGTTGGTCTGTTGGATGGCTTGAAAGTACATGTTTGTTAAGGATCGCTACATAATGGTTTTCATTGTTTGATGGCTTTGAATGAATTCAAGTTGAAGTTGATGTGAACAACAATCCGTCATAACAATATTTATTGTAATGTGGTGGTTTGCATTAATGTTATGGAGATATATGGCAGGTAGATAAAAATTTGGATAGAATTCCAAAAATCATATCATAAAAATTTGTGAAAGAGAAGAAATAGTTCACTACACCATATGTGGAACAATGTGAAAGCTTAGACTGCATTTAAATGGGTTGACGTCTGTCGGCCAGCGAGGGGTGGGCAACACAGAACGAGGAAGATGTCAGCCTCTGGCAACCAATAGTGGTGTAAATAAATATGCTTTTAAAAATTATTTTTAATTTAAACTCTAAACAACAAAATTAAAACTATAGTCCATTGAAAAATTAATCACCTGAATGCTAAATTAATGCCCTCCACGGAATACTATATATCAAGGACATAATAATATTTAAAAAAGTATATTGTTTATATTCTCAAAAGTATTATAAATCAGATTAAAATAAGTAATTTTGTATTTGTTGAACTAAAGGACTCTTTCAAAGTAAAATGGTCAAAGCATGCTAAGACCAAATAAATTGAACATGGGATCTAAAGAACATTTATATTTTTATCTTTGCGGTGGTTGCAAAAAACAATTATGGGAATTATTCTTTAATGAAAGTTTATAGGCCAAAGTAATCAAGTCCAAATATCTAAGAGATTACTTAGCTAAATATTGTATCATAAAAGAAAGAAAAAAGTTTTAAGGGAGCTTTTATTGTCTATAAAGGTTTGTTTAAATCTTTCCTTATCATAGGCCACTAGGTGGCCTGCAAAATTGGTAGAGGAGACAATATGAGATTGGGAGAGGATCCTTAGATAGGGTGTAGAGGTAATTATGGACTTTTTCCATGTACATACTCAAGGGCTAATTAACAAAGCTTTGAGATATTGCTTCTTGAGGGATACTTGGTGGGTGGGCTCGGGATTGGAAAACAATAGAAGATTTTAACCTTCAAGGAGACCAGGTAGTTGGATGGAGACAATATACATCACTCATAAAACATTACGCTCTAGTATTAACTAATCAAGAAGATGAGTTGAAATGGTCTAAAAATAAAGCAATAGGGATCCTAACAACAAAACTAGAATATGAAGCTAAGATTAATAAATCCTTTAGGGAAGAGAGGGTTTGGCAATGGAAGTTGATATAGAAGTTAGAAAATCCATTGAAAACAATAATTTGTCTTTATCTATCCTTATCTAACAAAAACCTTGATTAGGGTGATGCCCAAAAAAGGAACCATAATGGGAAAAACATGCGTGTTCTTTGCAACGAAGATCATGAATCAGTGGATCTTTGTCTATCACCTACGCATTCTTGATTTATGTGTGGAAATAAGTATTGTAATTAGTAAATGGTACAATCTCTTGGGATAAAGCCACTCTTCTACATAGCTTTGAAAAATGGATAATAAAAACCTATGGTATAGGCCATAGAGCCTTACCTTGTTATGTGCTTTGGTATTTGTAGTTAGCCATGAATAAGATGTTATGAAAGACATGAATTGACAGTTGGTCAAGTTCCCCACAACATTAGATTTTCATATCGTGAGTGTTGGAAGCAACCAAAACAAAAGGCAGCAATAATTTTAAGGGAACTTGTCATATAATCCTCTCTTCAATTGGGGTTCATTTATTGGGCCTACTAAGGTGGTCTAAGTATGTGTTAATCAGGGGCTATTTTTTTTATAAACAAATATCATTATTTTCATTTGAAGTACAGTGTAGACTTGGGAACCAACAATAAAGTTGAATTTTATGCATTACGACTCTTGATGAAACAATTGAAGACAAAGGATTCAAAATATTACAAGTTTAAAGAGATTCAAAAGTGTTGATGGATTAGGCTAATGCCATTTGTTGGATCGAAAGTTGGCTTTTGGACCAATCATGCATAGAATACTGGAGGTAAAAGAAAACTTTGATTTTATCTCATTCACTCACATCTACATAGAGTTCAACACAAAAGAAAAATATCTCTATAAGTCAACTATATCATTGCTTGACAACACTTTGATCATTCAAGAATGGAAGGATAATGTTTATCCTTTGAATATATTATTTATCTGTTTTGGTTGTTTTAGAACAAGGACATTCTAGTTCTTTGAGAAACATGTATTTATGTGGGATTTGTATCTAAGAATTTTTTGCATTTGTTGATGATGTTTTGAAGGCAATAATGAAGGTCATTTGGGCCTAATCTTTTTAACGGGTGATTATAATAAGTAGATTATGATAGGATATGAACCAATACCAATTCTAAATACAATTTCAAGTAGTCTTAGAATCATAAGTTAAATTTAACTAAGGGATGATAGTTTTCATAGCATAGAAGATGTAGGTATTAGGGGGAACCGTTTTTAGTTCTACACCATGGAGTCAAACATAGAACAACTAGATTTTAGAGAAGATGAAGGGTGTAGTCCTGAGTCCATTTTCTACTCTCATTGAGAGTTATTGAAGGTATGCAATAACTCTAATTTCCATGACACGAGATTGTCAGAAGCAAGTCTAGAGGAACTTGAACTATCGAGCTGGACAGATGGCAAAATCTAGAGTAGAGGTAATGTCTAATCCTAATATGTCTCTCCTCTTTCAAGAGCTAGACTATAAGGGGGCATTGATTTCATCTATACCCCTTCAGTCTCAAGGTACACTCGCCTTTACTCTCCTAACCAATTCTTCCTTGGAATAGAGCTATAATGTTAACACTTATACAATAACTGTCCAAACATGGAAACCTTCTCGCAATCTTGGAGTAAGAGATGAGGAAGTTTTGAATGTGGTGAAGCTAAGTAATCCTATGGGAGTTTGAAAGGTCCAATCGAAACATTACATAAGGTCTCAACTTGATTGGGTAAAAATGATTATATAGGTCATTATGTTCAATTATAGAAAGTAGAATCCTTGATTAACCGAGATTTAGTGGGTAGATTTATGGAAAAGATAGTGAACAACGAGACCTTAAAATACTTTCTAGAGAATTGGAAACCCATATTAGGGTATTTACCTACTTTTCACATTTTAGTGCATGAATAGATTTGCTTTGTCTTTAATTGCAAAGAAGACGTTAACTCGATTAAGAACAAGAATTAGATGTGGCTCCCTTCAGATCTATACTTGAAATCATGGGAACCTAGTTTCAATCCTAAGAGGGAACCTAGCTTCGTGTACAAGGTTTGGGTTTTGATCCTAGGTTTACCCTTGTAACTATGACACAATAACATCTTAGAAATGATTGGTAATGCAATTGGACATTTTATTGCCCTAGAAGAAGGGTAGCAATAAAAATTATACAAAAGGATGTCAAGAGAATCGTCTTTCATCACTGACAGTTCATATTGGCATAGCGATTAACTAGTCATATATGTTTATCCATAACCTATGTTAGCAGTTTATGGTAGTAATTTCTAACAAAGTCAATCAATATGTGTCAACATTGTTTAAATTTGCTAGTATATAGCTTATAATAGATGTCACTACTAACCATTTTGGTCGTGTAGTCACAAATTGTACTAGTGCATCCAAGACCAAGGATGAGTTATATGAGTGATTGGTTATGCTATTTGGATTGACTTATGCACCTAGGACTTTCGTGAGGCCAATGAAAAAAGTATGTAGTTATTTACTTGTATATCATTTTGATCTTCAACAATAGTAGAGTGGATAATATACAATATTTGAAGTTGGTGTTTGAAGCATTAAGAAAGGATGAGTTGCTCATTAACTTTGAACAAACATGACTTCTTCAAGGAATAATTGGTGCACTTTGGTTTCATTGTCTCATGGGAATGGTTGCATATGGATTGAAAGAAGTGCAGGTGATTTTGGAAAGGGAAATTTTGTGTAATATCATTGGGTTAACGAGTTTTCATAACATTGCTAATTTTTATAGGATTCAATGTATATTCATGTTGATAAAAAAATATGAATGAAAGCACACAGATTTAGGTGAATTGTAGTGGTGCAACTTGAGTTTAAGTTGTTGAAGAAAAATATTATTGATATGTTGTTGTTAATGTTAATAGATGTTAGTAAAGTGTCCTAAGTTGATTTTGATGCAAGCATGATAACTATTGGAATAATACTAAGTTGAAAAGGAAGGCCAATACCATACTTCAATGGGAAGTTGAACTAAACATAGGAATCATTTGACATCTAATATGTAATTCTATGTTATCATGTAGTGATTAGAGCATTGGAGGCATTACTTGCTAGAGATAGAATTTGTTTTGTACACATAACATTAAGAGATGGCATTCATTAACATACAAGTGAATTTGTATCAACAACATGTGAGATAAGTGAAGTTCTTATAGAGCTACACATATGTATGCTTAAGAATAAGGCATAAAAAGATAATAAGATCACACGTGCTTTAAGTATAATAGTGCCAATATTAGTGACAATTAAGAATGATATTGTTGAATTTGAGAATATGGCGGATTTGAATTAGTGCACCAAGAATCTTGCACGAGTCACATAGATGTGTGGGAACTTGTAATACCCCCATTTGACCCCTAGAATGTATTGGATTTATATGTAAATGTTGTGCATATGCGATGTATGATTTCTTAGCATGGAGATCAAGACCAAGGCCCGGCTAGTGAATGCTCGGGTTTAAAGGCGAGTATTTTATATTTTGCTAGCCATGTGCTAGTAGGCCATGGAAAATTGTAAAATCATGTAAATATTTATAATGTAATAAACTATCCATAATGCAATAAACTATCATATATGTTTATCCATAACCCGGTTGTCTTAGGCCCGAGTTCATTCTAAGAGGCTTGCTTCTTGCTGCTCCTGGTGTAGTGCTCAGTAGAGGTTAGTCTATAGGTGTTGATGATGGCTCTTCACTTGCTCGTATCTGCAAGATCGGTTTCTATCTCATTGTGAATTTCCTGATTGATTTTCTCGTGTTCCGAGTCAGGTTCCTATCTGAGATTTGGTTTTTGGCCTCAAGAAGCTCCTGTAGCATGGAGGACCTGCTCTCTTGTCTTTGGCAAGAGAAATTCTGGTTCGAATTTTAATTTTTGGGTGTCTTTACAGGATTTCCTTGATTATCTCCCTCTCCAAGTAGTGTTGGTGTCCTCTACTTTCATGTTGTTGTTATTCTAAATCTCTTGTTCCTAACAGATTGATCCTCTCTTTGGTGGTCTGATCATGGATGTTGGAGGGGACCCTCCTCCTCCTCTTCCTCATGAACTTGTTGCTTTTAAAAGACTCGTTGCATCTTGTGGCAAACAGAAAGGGGGGCCATCGCAGAGATTTGTGAAGAAGGTTGGCATCCCCTCTGTTGAATTATCCGCTAATAGGATCTGCCGATTGACTCTCAATCTTGTTGAGCGTGGGCTCATCAGGCAATTCACTGGCCTCTGCCCTTCTCCTAAGGTTATAGATAGTTCGGTCCAAAGAAATTGGAGGGCCTTAATAACTGAAGGCATCTAAATCCACTTTGTTGGTAGAGGCTACTTCATTTTTGTGTTTGATTTAGTTGAAGATCGCGATCTCATCTTTCGCAATGGACCATACTTCATGGGTCCTCAGGGTATTTACCTAAACAAATAGACTCCTGATTTTGACCCTACCCAGGATGTTCCATCCGCTCTCCCTGTCTGGGTTAGGCTCCCCCACCTACCTCTTCACAGCTGGAACTCAGATTCTATGGAAGCCATCGAGAACAAGCTTTGAAATTACATTGACAGGGTAGAAAGGAAAGACCAATATTCTTGTGCTATAATTTGTGTTGAAGTTGACTTGGAGGTTGGACTTCTAGAGGCGCTCAAGCTTACAGTAGCTGACTGGTCTTACATACAAGAATTGAACTATGAGAAAATTCCTTTTAAGTGTCGATTATGTCATGAATATGGTCATTTTGCATGTAACTGTAAGAAAAAATATGAAGAGGAAATTCAAATTAAAAAGGATGACCAATGGATTCAAGCTAAGAAATCTGGTAATTCCATCAAGGATCCTAGAAAGAAAGGTAAAGTCGAGAAGACTACAAAAGGTGTCATTGTTGTTGGGAAGAATCTCCCCATTCCTCAGGCTGTATAAAATACATCTTCCAATCATTTTGTTGTTCTAAGCACTCCTGGAATTTCTTTTCTTGAAGAAGGCGAAATGCAACAACTAGAAGGATAGGTCGATGTACCTAATTTCAATGATGGTCCATTGGAACAAGCAGTAGCTTCTAATCTGGAACTTCCTATGGAAGGTGAACCCTTGCAGCTGAATTCTCCATAGGAAGCCAAAGCTTCTCCTTCTTATGCTGATATAACTAGGAAGAAGCAGGTTGTTTGCTTTGACTCCGCTGATGAAGATTCAATCGAGCATCTCTTTAAAAAGGCTGGTAGGAAGACAAAAATGGATACTTGTGAAGAATAGGCTGGGAGGCTTAAGATGCAAGGATCCCAATCCACCATTGAAATGTCATATGGTAGGAGTAAGAGGTCAAGGCCCCCAAGGGGAGTTATCACACCCTCCCACTTGGGTAAATGATGTAGATAATTTCTTGGAATTGCAGGGGATTGGGGAATCCAATTAAAGCTGAAGCAGTCAAAGATCTGTTGAAGATGGTTTCTTCGAAAATTATCTTGCTCCAAGAGACTAAGATAGAGGAGGAAGCTCTCCTTCTCCTCAGCAAGACAAAATGGAAGTTGACAGCCGGCAAAGCTGTCAGCGCAACAAGCACCTCCGAGGGATTAGCTACTCTTTGGCATGATGAAAACTTTTAGCTCAAAAGATGGTTTGCCACCCAGCATTGGATCTTTACAAATCTTTTCCATATCTCTAGCAAGACCTCGCTCGCTCTCTTTAACCTATATGTTCTTGTCAATTTCATCGAAAAAAAAACTATTGGAAAAAGTTATCTGAGTTTATAGGATTAAACTCTCCTTCAAACATAGTAATTGCTCGAGATCTTAATATATCTCTAGCCCCAAGTGAGAAAAGGATGGGCTCTACGGTAAAGACCAACTCCAAGATACGGTTGGGGAATTGATTCTTCCCTGCGATCTGATCGATATTAAACCCAAGTCTGCACGCTTCACGTGGTTCAACAACAGAGGTGGTTCAGCCAATATTTCTGCCCATCTCGACAAGTTTCTAGTCCACAACACTCTGTTGGATGCGAATTCCATCATTTCTTCAATAATTTTGCCTAAACTCATCTCTGACCATCATCTTGTTTCTCTGCTTTTCAAAAAAGAAGAAGATCTCAGGCCAATACCATTTTGATTCAGTCCTCTTTGGATTGAGAGAGATGGATTTATGGATATAGTTTATCATGCATGGTCACAATTCATTGATAGATCACCCAGCTACGTATGGGAACAAAAGATTAAAAACTAAAATTGCTTTGAAAACATGGGTGAAAACTCCTATGAATACTCCAACCAGGATCAGAGTGGTTGAGTTATTAGCAATCTAGCTAGGTATGGAAGACAGAGTAATCACAAAATCTTAGTTATCTCTAGAAGAGTCTGCTCAATTTAGAACTTCTCAATCCTTTCGTAAGGAAGAGGAACATCTTCGGCTTAAGTCTCGCAACCTCTGGTTGCAGGCAGGTGATAAAAACAATGCATTCTTTCATCGTCAATACAGAGCCAGACTGTCTCGGAACCATATTTCAGAAATCTCTATTGGAGAGGGGGTCACCATTAAAGGTCAAGAAATTCTAAAACAAGCTGCAAGTAGGCACTTCCAACTCTTGTTTCAAGAAGATGGCCTTGCATATGGTGAGGTGTCTGTTGAAATTTTGGGCAATGTTCCCTCTCTTTTCAACATAGAGGATAATCAAGTCTTAATGAAACCCTTTTCTGAATAGGAAATCTTGGATGTCATCTGGGCTATGGAGCTGGACAAAGCTCCTGGGCCCGGTGGCTTTTCCTTCCATTTTTACAAAGTCCGTTGGAACATAATCAGACTAGATCTGATCCGTATGGTGACAAACTTCCAAAAAAAAGGTAAAGTCGATGGGTGTACAAACTCTACATTCCTTTCTCTAATTCCAAAAGAATTTAATCCTTCTTCTTTTGACAGGTTTCGACCTATTTCTTTGTGCAATACCTCTTACAAGATTTTAGCCAAGCTTCTTGCCAATAGATTCAAGTTATTGTTAGGTAAGTTGATCTCTCCTCTTCAAGGGGGTTTTGTAAAAGGAAGACACTTGGTTGATAATGTCATCCAAGTCCAAGAAGCACTCCATTCAAGTTACCAAAGGAATAAGAAAGGAATGTTAATTAAGCTGGACATGAAAAATGCATTTGACCATGCAAAACTTCCCTTCCTCTATGAAGTTCTTCTTTCTTTTGGATTTAGCTCTAAGTTTGTAAATTTGATCAAAGCCTGTACATATAGGCCCTTGATTGCACCCCTTCTCAATGGTCGACCTTCATAATTTTTCCAAGCCGCTAGATGTCTTTGCCAAGGATGCCCGATGTTGCCCTTTCTTTACATCTTGATGGATGAAAATCTAAGCAGAAAACTTTCAACTGAAATGGAAGTTGATTACATCTTGGGCATTAAGATCGCCAAGGGTGTGGACCCAATAAACCAGGCTCTCTTTGTGGATGACTCTCTTCTTCTTAGAGGGGCCTCATTGAAGATTGTCGGGGCCTTCAATGTTATTCTTCAAAATTATTGTCTAATTTCACGCGCCTTGATCAACAATAAAAAAAAGTGCATCCTATGGCTGGAATGTAGAGCCTTCTATCATTCTTCGAATAGCAAGCTTCTTAGGCTTCCCTGGCTTTGACAAGTGGGAGAATATTAAGTATTTGGGGCTGCCTTTAACTCTTGGTCCAACCCCTCCTTCCCTCTGGCTCGAAGTACTTACCAAGATGAAAGTTAAAATTGTTTCTTGGGGTGGTCAATGGCTAACTAAGGCTGGTAAATTGATGTTGATCAATTCAGTTTTATTAGCTCTTCTTATCTTTCAATATTCATTGTTGCTTGCCCCCAAGTTTATCTCAGCTCAAATCTTTAAGCGTTTTCATGATTTTCTCTGGAACGGTGGTAAAGGAAGTCAGAATAAGATGCATTTGGAAAGCTGGGAATTTCTTAAAAAACCTTTTTCAGAAGGTGGTTTACAAATTCGGGACCCCTGTCTGGCTAATCAGGCGTTGGGTGGAAAACTTATTTGGCAGCTCTATGTGGACAAATACCACCCTGTCAGTAAGATTTTCAGAATGACATATCTCAAAGATGGTTCACTTAGAAATATAAAATCGTCTAATACTCCCTCAGGTACATCTATTAGGAATTCCTGTAGAAGAGGCCTTGACAAATTTAAACAACAGCTTTATCGAGTCCCTGGAAATGGGAAGAAGATCCTCCTCTAGGAGGACAAAATATTGGGAAATCCTGCTCTTTCCTCTGTCATTTCGTTAGCAGAGATTATGGACTGGACAATTAACAAAGGCCTGCTCTGCTTGGATGACATTTGCTCTTGGGACACTGTTGGTAACTAGATGGGCTGGTCTTTCCCTGATCTTCCGTACAGTTTGGTTCCCCAAAAAACTCTGCTGCTCTCCTCTTTGTCTGGTCTTGCTCCAATTCACAGCTCCTATAAAGACAGCTGGGGTTGGGGAAACACTAGTTTTTACTCTGCGGCTAAAGGCTTTTTCGAACTTCCAGCCTCACACCCTTCAGGCCTCCCCACGGTGATTTGGAAGTCAGTTTGGTCATTGCACTGTCTCTCCAAAGTAAATTTTTTTCATGGCTACTCTTGCACAACAAGGTGTTGATTGGCGATAATCTGCTAAAACGTGGATTTAATGGCCCTTTCTGGTGTTGTTTTTGTAAATCAAACTTTGAATCGGCTGACCATATCTTTATTGGATGCGAATTTGCTAAACTAGTGTGGGCGTCGATGCTCCATGGAAGTAGATTTCTTGTTCCTGTTCAAAATTATGTCAAAGATTTATATCTCAATTGGCATGAATGACGTCCCCATAAAATCGGTGATGATGTTGTCTAGCACAAGAAATGGCATTCGATTCCTAAAATAATTTAGTGGAAACTTTGGCTTTCCAGGAATAATTGCATCTTCAATAGTCATTCTCTGAGCCCACAAAATGTGGTTTTAATGCCAAAACCTTAATTGTCGAATCAACTGGAAACACAATTTCCCCTTGTCCATTGGCTGCTACATTTTCAAATTGGTTGGGCTCCAGCTCTATTGGATCAAGAAAGGTGACTTGCAACAAACCTGTTAGTGCTATCCCCTGGTGTTTTCGTGGGTCCTTGGAAGAATTAAAATTTTTATGGATGAATTATTCTTCTGCAACAATTTTCTTCGATGGTGCATCCAAGGGGAATCCTGGATTTTTAGGTGTTGGGGGCTTTGTTTCCTCTCCAGATAGGTTCACTAAATTCAATTTTAGCTGAGGACTTGGAATCATGTCAAATAACCATGTTAAAAGTTATGGCCTCCTTATGGCGATCCAGATTGCTAAGAATAATGGATACAGGTCAATCCAAATATTTAGTGACTCTGAGATGCTGATTAAAGTGCTAAATTCAATTGATTGCTTCAACAATTCTGCCTTGAACAAATCCCTTCATAGAATTTAGATTTATTGAAAGATTTTGATTCGGTTGCTTCCTTCCACATCTTTCAGAATCTTAACAACCTTGCAAATATCTTGGCTAACAAAGCATGGCTGCTATCTCATGGCTTCCTTAGCATCAATGGAGCATCCAACCATCTTCATCCAATCCCTTAAATCGAGTTTCATTAATATATAATTTGTCCTATTGGGAGTCTCTCTCCATTTCTGTATGATTTTGTACAGGTTTTGGTCCTATCGAAGTATTTCTTCTCGATTGTGTAATATGGTTGAATGGCAATTGTCATTTCAGACCGTTGTTTTTTCATAAACATAAATAATAATAAAATATATCCGATTTGGTTATAAAAAAAAGAATTGAGATCAATTATGTGTGTGCATGGTTTTATTGTTATGCCTATGATGAACATGCTGGCGTAAACATGTTGTGTGTGAGCATAAATAGAGTTTAATTCAGTGGTGTATGTTTAATAAGAATTGCACCCGCGTGTAATTGTTAATGCATTTCATAATATTCCCTTGGGGGTGAAATTATAGCACCCCCTACATCGTTCATGTTCCCTCAGTGGCTTAGATTGGTGGGAGGGGACGTGACATAGTGGTATCAGAGCTAAAGAATTCAGCACTGAGGCAGATTGGGTCAAAATCCACAACTATAGGCAAAAAATCAAAATATTCAAATGTTGTAGAGGATCACAATGTTGTATAGAGCTCACCGAGAGGTTTCTAGTGATACCCATTTTGTCAAAAAAGGACTTCGGATGTGAGCATGATAAGTTGGCAGTAACATGGGAATATTGTCAATTTCTATCTTCTGATATTGGAATACGAAGGTCTAGAGGCTTTTATTAATGCCATTTGAATAGTGTTGAGGTGACGACATTGAAGTGCCGACGTTGAGATCGACAGGTTGTTTGTGGATGGGTCGTCGTGTTGGTGACGACTTTTGAATTCGACATACAAAAGGCAGTCGACAAAGTCAGGATGGTTTTATTTGTAAGTTATTTGACAATTCCAAATTTTGAATCCTGATGTATGGAAGGTAGTAGTCAAATTCGGGGAATTCTCATATGGAAGCCATTCTAGAGTCAGAATTCTGACTCCTAACGTACGGAATGTAGTAATTGGAGTCGGGAGGTCAAGAAGGGCTTGTGGAGGATTTCTTTTTCACTTCTGATTTTTGAAGCTCGACGTACAAAAGATAGAATTCAAAGCCAAGAAGTCAGTTTTGACTCATTTAAGGTCAATTATGCATTCAAATTTCTTATTTTTCGATCGAAAAAGTTGGAAAATCTTAGAGAAAGTTGGGTTTGATACTTCGGGTCTAAAAAACGATTACAGAGCTTGAGATTTATTTTTTCCATAGCAGGAATAGTTTAACTCATAATCAATTGACACATGAGGCATTTAGATGCCATTAACAAAAGTCACAAAAACACCAGTGAGAGACCCAAGCCCATTTTTCTCTGTTTTGGTATAATTTTGGAATTAGTCACTTTTAAAGATCAATGTCCCGAGGCCCAATGGGAGCCTTGTTTGGGATGAAATTATTATGGCGTAGTCATGGATGAGACATGCATTTAACTTTGGAATCTTGGATATAAATTACAAGGGGCATGAAACCGGGGTGTGAAAGAAGGCCAAAAAGCACTATACGGGAGCACTTTTTGAGGATTTTGAAAAACTAAAAGGAGGTAAAAGTGACCCTAGATGTCAAAACCAATAAAATTTTTGAACTCAACATTTTACCTACTCATGAAAAAAGACATATTATGTTAGACAAATATTTTCCAAAACTGTTTGGTTTGAGAGAGCCAATTTTAGGTGAAATTTTGAAATTTGTGAAAAAGTGCAGAAGTCAAAAGTAGTCAAACCCAAAATTTTATAGTGAGTGACTGGAAGATCAGATCAAATATATGAGAGATGTTGCGTGATCCTCGTCATATGGACTAAGTTCTCCCATTTCTCTCTAGATTTACTTCTACAAGTAGCCGAAGTTGACCTTTGAGGCTAATTGCAACTATGGAAAAAAGTGCAGAATTGGACAAAATTGACATTTTTGAAGTAATGTAAATTCCATATCTGAAGTAGGAAAAGAGTAGGAGGATAGGAGTTGGAAAGAATATCTAGAGGGGAACATTGGTGCATAATTATAATTTGGATGAGGAATTTTGATGTCTCAGGGATTAGGATAGAAAAGTGCATGTGACCTTGTTTTGACAAAAAAAAATGTCAATTAAGGGCAGTTTCCATATTTGCATAAATGGGTTAAAAGAAAAGAAGGCATTAGAACCCTGCAAATTATTCAATGATGCTAATTCTATTAAATCATATTATTTTATGTTTTTACATGCATTTCTAAGATGTCTAATAAATATTTATATGATGCACAATGTTTGTAGTTGTTAAGCTTCGAATAGTTGTAGCAGAGGGCATCAGGCAAAGGGAAAGAGTCTCCAAAAGAAAATGGTCACCATGATGATGCTGAATACCCTTATGAGCATGATGAATATCCTAGGAGAAAATATGCAAGAGGAAAATTATTAGGTTGAATCAAATGGGACAAGAGAGAAAATTACTCCTGAGAATTTGGTTGAAACCATGATAAGTTTCAATGAAAGATTGATGAAGGATCGGGAAGAACATAACCAAATCAATGCTACTATTTTAAAGAGCCTAATGATATGCAGTAGAGGATAAAACTTGGTTCCAACCTAAGCAATGTGTCCAAGAAAGAAGAAATGCAGAGAGTTACTCTAGAGGTCGCTCCAGGAAGAGGACTCCAAGCCCAAGAAAGAGTTCTATGAATAAAAAACTATAGAACACCCTCCTCAAGATCTTATTATTGCAGGTTTGAAGGAAGAAGGAAATTCAAAAGGATTCCACAAGGATAATTTATAAACATAAGGCCTCCCACACTCAATGGATAAAGTAAGACAGGCCAAGAGGCGGAAGCATGGCTTCTTGGGATGAAGAAATACTTTAGAATTCATGATACTCACAAAATAAAAAGGCCAGAATTGCAATTTACAATCTAAATGACCGAGCTTCAATTTGGTGGGAGCACGTCATGTAAGTAAAAGGAATCAAGGAAATAAGGATTAGCTCAGAGCAATATAAGAAGTATTTTAAGGAAAAATACCTATATGCAAGGTATTATGTTAACAAGAAGAAGGACTTCAATGAACTAAAGTTGGGACATAAGTCTATGGAAGAACAAGTCGACAAGTTGTTGGAATTTTTGAGGTATGTGGATTACATAAAAAAATGAAAGAGTAAAAATCCAATGCTTCCTTGGAACTCTGCCCCAAAATTTCAGAGATAGGATTGAAATCTTGATGAAGCTATTAGGATGGTGATGCATTTCTATGAGAAGAGCAAAAGAAAATTAGAGGTTCATCTAGCATGGAAAGGAAAGAAAAAGGAAAGGTTTGACCAAAGGATAAGTGTATTCAAGCCATCATTTAAAAATCAACCAAGGACTTTCCAATAGGGCCAGCAAGCACGAAGTAGAGTTATGCCAGTAGTAGTAGTAGAGAAAGGGGAAAAAGGACCACTTCAGTGTTGGGGATGTGGAGAACCCCACATGCTTAAGGACTGTCCACATCTGAAAGAGAACCCTCATGGCTTACACAACTTAGAAGCAACAGTTACAATGGAGGAGATGGCAAGAGAAGCTCCCCAAATTTATGAAGTGTCGGATAACCATCAAGTGGACCATCAAGGAAATTTAAATGTCCTACCATTAGGGCCTTATTATGCTCTTATTGGCATGGACTGGTTGGAAAAGCATAGAGCCAAGGTAGACTTCTATTAAAAATTTATTTAATGCATCATTAAAAAAGAAAGACCAAGATTGGTAAGAGAATTCCCAAGCAAGTTTCAGTGAGGCAGATTTTAGCCTTACAGTTAAGAAGGTTTTACATGAAGGGATTTTAATTATATGCAACTCATATATCATATCCTTGAGAAGGAAAAAGGCCCAAAGATAGAATATTAGCCATTGTTGCAAGAGTTCAAAGATGTGTTTCCTGATGAAATGCCACCAAAAAAGACATTGATTTTACAATTGGTTTTGTTCCACGGGTAACGCCAGTTTCTAAAGCTCCTTATAGAATGAACACGTTGGAATTGGCAGAGTTAAAGATACAACTACAATAATTAAATAAGAGCAAGTGTGTTTCCATGGGGAGTGTCGATGTTATTTGTCAAGAAAAAGGACGAGACTTTAAGGTTGTGTATTGATTACAGGCATCTGAATAAAGTGAGAACAAAGAATAAGTACCCATTGCCCATAGTTGATGATTTGTTTGATCAAATGAAGGAAGCTAGAGTGTTTTCAAAAAATGACTTGAGGTTTGGTTACCATCAAGTGAGGATAAATGAAGAATACATTCACAAGACAACTTTTCGGACAGGATATGGCCATTGTGAGTTCACGGTGGTGCCATTTGGTCTTACCAATTGCACCAACCACATTCACGTGCCTCATGAATAGTGTTTTTATCAAGTATTTGGACAAGTTCGGGTTAGTGTTCTTAGATGACATTCTTTTTATTCAAGGAATGAAGAAGATCATGAGGAACATCTAAGAATGGTGTTGCAAGTTCTTAGAGAGCGCCAATTGTATGCAAAGATAATAAAGTGTGGATTCTATCAAAGAAAGGTACAATATTTGGGTCATGCCATCTTGGAAGAAGTAATTGCAGTGGAATTGGAAAAGATTGAAGCCATAATGGATTGCCCTACTCCAAAGAATGTTACATATGTTAGATATTTTATGGGTTTTGCAGGCTACTATAAAAGGTTCATTGAAGGATTCTCCAAAATCTCTCATCCGTTTACATCATTGCAATGGAAGAATACAAAGTTTGTATGGTCTAGAAAATGTGAAAAAAATCTTTCAACAGTTGAAGAAGATACATACCAATGCTCCTATTTTGAAGATTGCAGATCCAAAGAAGGATTTTGTAGTGTACACAGATGCTTGCATTGAAGGATTAGGTGGAGTGCTTATGCAAGAAGGATTTGTGAGTTGATATGAGTCAAGAAAAATAAAAGAGCATGAGAATAATTATGTAACTCATGATTTAGAATGAGCATCCATATTACATGCTCTCAAGATGTGGAGGCATTACTTGTCGGGTAGAAGATTCGAGCTTAGAACATGCCACATGAGCTTAAAGTATTTGTTTGATCAACCAAGATTAAATGTTAGACAAGTTAGATGGATGATATTTCTATGTCGATTTGATTTTGAAATCAACCATGTGAAAGGGAAAGAGAATAAGGTTGCATACGTCCATATCAAACAAATTCATGTAGTAGCGTTAAGTGTATGCAAATCAGATTTGAGCACAAGAGTTCTTCAAGCCCAAAACAATGATGAAACTTACCTTAAAGTTAAACAAAAATTACAACATGGAAAAGTAGATGAAAAGTGTGAAGGATATAAACTTGAAGAATATGATCTTATTGTTTATAGGGGTAGGCTGTATATTCCAAATTGTGCAGATTTAAAGAAGTTAGTGATGGACGAAATTCATCAAATTCCATACTATAGACATCCATTATATCAAAAAGCAATAACATCAGAAAGAAAGCAATACTTTTGGCATGGAATGAAAAAGGACATAGCAGAATACATTGTTCGGTGTCAAAAATTCCAACAAGTCAAGGCAGAGCATCAACATCTAGTAGGACTATTCCATCATTTTCCCATTCTGGAATGGAAGTGGGAAGTAATTTCTATGGATTTTGTAACATGTTTACCAATGGCAGTGAGGAAGCATGATTCAATTATGTTTGTGGTGGAAATGCTATCAAAGGCAACTCATTTTATTCTAGTCAAGTCCACTCATAAAGCAAGTGACATAACGAATATCTTCATGAAGAAAATATTTAGATTGCATGGATTGCCCAAGGCAATAGTTTGAAATCGAGATGCAAAATTCACATCTAAATTTTGGAAAGGGTTATTTCAGAAGTTGGGAACACAATTGAATTTTAGTACAGTGTATCATCCTCAAATAGATGGCCAAACTGAAAGGGTGAATCAAGTTCTTGAAAACATATTGAGAATGTATGTGATGGATAAACCATCAAAGCGGGAGGATTACCTACACTTGGTAGAGTTCACATACAATATTGGACATCATGAATCATCCATAATGCGTACATTTGAAGCATTGCGTGGAAAAGTATATCGAACTCTAGCGAATTGGGACGTTCCATTAAACAAGATAGTGCTTGGGCTAGGAATGCTCAAGGAAATGGAACAAGAAATTGTTAAGATCAACAAAAATATAAAGGTAGCCTGGGATAAACATAAGAGTTATGCAAATTTGAAAGGAGTGCACAAGCAATTTAAAGTTGGGGATAATGTTTATTTAAGAGTAAATCCAAAGAAATTTTCCCTAAAGTTAGGAAGTTGTGCCAAACTGGCAACAAGATATTGTGGGCCATTCAAAGTCATTGATCGGATAAGACCAATTGCATATAGGATTGCATTTCCTGCTAACATGAGATATCATAATGATTTCCATGTTTATTTGCTTAAGAAGTATGCACATGATCATAATCACATAATTGATTGGAATGCGATACACTGGTGGAACTCGATGGAGAGTTGTGGAAGCTTACGCATCCTCGACAAGAAGGTGACATTGCTCCGGAACCGAGCCATATGATAGGTCAAGGTGCAATGGAAGAACCTTGGTCCCAATGAGGATACATAAGAGTTAGAGGATTCCATGAAAGAGGCATACCCATTTTTGTTCAAGTTTTGAGAACAACGAGGCCGACGTTGTTCTATGGGGGGGAGGGGGAATGTAAAACCCCCATTTTGACCCCTATAATGTATTGGATTTATATGTAAATGTTGTGCATATGCGAGGTATGATTTACCAGCGTGGAGCTCAAGGCTAAAGCCTCGCTAATGAATGCTCGGGTTTAAAGGCAAGTATTTTACATTTTGCTAGCCATGTGCTAGTAAGCCATGGAAAATTGTAAAATCATGTAAATATTTATAATGCAATAAAAATACCAAGATCTAGATATGGAGGCGACTAAAATGAGAGGGCCATGCGTATCCACTAGGGAGAGGTGAGGGGGGTGTGGGATTGGACCCTTTGTTTCCAATTTTCATCTTGAGAACCCATCTTGACTTTCCTTGCTGACATTTATTTCTGTTGTAAAATGGTAGCTGAGAAATTAGCCCATGAAATTAATGAAGCACGGGAAATCCATAAATTCGTATGGATGGGTATAAGCATGGTTTACTTGAACCATAAGTCATTCTTACTCATGGGAATTATTTTTCCATCATCCCCATTCCATTGTTGAACAACCATATATTATTTTCCAGCTTGATATGCATTCATACTAGTGAAATTCACAACTTGCAAAGAACCTACGTTTTGAAGTGCCAAACATGCTTAGAAATTCACTCGAGGAGTAAAATCCAGTGGGGGATCCATATACATAAACCCCAGGGCAAAATCATGAGTGTAAGAAGCCCAAAATCCATGGAAAACCCTGATTTGGAAGCTTGAAAGTGGAATTCTGTGATTGATAGTCGCGTGTTCAGAAATTGAAAAAATCCAAGAGTGGATTGAAGCGGAAGTGATATTAGAGGTTGGAGATGCTTGATAAACCCGCTGAAGGCAAGAATTTCTGAGGATTTAGTAGCTTGTACCTTTCTATGCCCACACTGAAGATCACTAGAGGGAAGGGGCGCATGAGGGATTGCGAAACAAAGAAGGGGACCTTCCTTGTGTTGGGTGTGGTAGGTAATGTGGTTTCCAAGGTTGTTAGAAGTCAAATAGATATGCTTGTAGCTCCATGGTTGAGCTCACTTGCTTATCTATGTCCTTCCTTTCCTTGCTACTTGCTTGACAAACCCAACTGTGTGCTGGCTTGACATCAGTATTTGTCCTTATGGTTGTGAGTGAGTCTGAGTAGTTACTTCTTAGTGGATACACAACCCAACTCGAGGGTGGTTTCTCAAATGAAAGAATATAGTCTGGATAGAGACCTAAGGTTTGGTGGAACGTTGCTCTTCCATATCCAGTTGTTTGGACAAATTCAAATAAAAGATAAGTATTTATTATGTTTTACTTATGCCCAATTTGTGCATTATGAATGTTTATTTATTCATGTTAATTGGAATGAAACGGATAGTTTGAATTATTCAGTAGGAGACATGTGCATAGCATGAGAATGAGATCAATTATGTGTTTGAATCGTTTTATTGTTATGCCTGTGATGAAAATGAGGGTATAAACATATTGAGTGTGTGTGTGTTGGAGGAGCCTAGTCAACCAAGTCGACTAGATCCTCCAATCGACTAATTGTAGATTATGTCGACCTCATAGGCCGTGTCGGTTGGTTGAACCGACATGTAGTTCTTGTAATTGTTTTGTAAATCATATATAGGTTATAGAGACAGATACATACTTGGTTCGGTTTCATGTATGAACCCTGGATACATAATTCGTTCGGTTTCATGTATGGACCTTCATGCGTACTTGATTAATATAAACTATTATTATGTCTATCATCAGTTATCTCTTATCTATATCATTCTTATATGAATCTATGTGTATCATTGGTAACCTTGCAAACTGATTGATTACAACATTGGTTATGTTGCCGGTGGTACATATATCGGATGAAAATGACTATGACTAGATGATATCAGAGCAGAAGATCAAGGATTGGTGGGAGAGTAAAATAGCGAACTACCTGCAGAATTACGTTAGAAGAAACAATCTCATTATTGCACAAGCAAAGAAGAAGTTCTTCTCTAAAACGCATGAAATTTTTTTCGAGTTCGTCCTATATGCATTGAAGAAGCTACTAGATTAAAAATCTGGCAGACGAAAATGAACATTAGTTACTCCAGAAACTAACAAGAGGAGGCCGCAAAAATTTCTCGGAGTGGTTCGATAGAATTGTTGAGGAATTCTTTGAGGAGCGAGCTGTCGAAGAAAGAGTCTATGTATATAGCATCAAATAAAGATTATATAACGACCTCACCAAACAGTTCCTTTGTTCGTTGTTGACACTTTTGTTCAGATTCCTGATTGATAGAGGTGCAGGTTATATTGTCAAGCCTCGTCCACTGTTGATAACACCACCAAGCAACACAAACTGGGCGGCCAAGCAAAAGGAGTAGGAGAATTTTGTCCAAGAAAGAGAGTGGGAGTACTTTCTAAACAAATAATAAGTTACACCCCAGCTCTGTAAAAAGCTTTCGGGTCAGCAATGGGGGGTATTTGGTCATGTACTGAAGTAAAGTAGAGAAATTAATAGTCGACTAATGAAGAAAATACCGGGGCCAACACTGAAAAGTTTGACCAAAAAGGAAAAAATAGAACAGTTCCACACAAAAGCACTCCAGATATACAGAAAATAGAATGGGAGACGAGGAGAAAGAGGCAGGAAGAAGTCAAAGAGAAAGTTGTTGTGCTCCAACAAGAAAGAATGTCGAATAGAGTGACATAACCAGAAGGAAATCCTCTAGAGTTGGGTCACGACCGACAAGAAGAGGGCATCGATGAAGAAGTGTCACTAATGGATGAAGACTTGTGGATAGAGCGAGGTAGATCTCTCCAAATAGACATGCCTCGTAATATAATGCCACATTCCCCATCATATCTTATTCGGAGTGCTCGAGTGGAGGATATTGTTGAAGTAGACCTAGGACTATGAGCTGGCTACCTAGGTGTATGGATTTGACTAGACGGTGAAGGAAATGATGTCGAACATCTTGTAATACATCAACCGCAAGAAGGAAATTGGGTTACTTTTCAACCCTATTCTTCTAATCGTAGTTTTCACCTACTTTACTCAGATCATGAAGGACAACCCCCCGACCAATTCCAGCTTTAGATAACTCACTAGACCAGTCAGTGTCACCAGTAAAGGTACTCCAGTCTCAACAAAATTTTACTTCGGTATCGTTAGAAGGAGTCGACATAAATCGGCTTCTAGTAGAAAGTGAACCGACTGTTACAGAAAAAATTTCGATGGAAACAAAAGTTCTGTTGAAAATAGCTATGAAGGAAACACAGTTACAGGGAGTAACCCACCACCTCCACTAACTAAAGGAGATGTAGACACTAAAAATATGTCACACATGTCTACCCACATTCCCATCTATGAGGGAGATGAAGACCCCAAATGACACTGGTTCGTATGCAAGTCAATATGGGAAGAAAACATTGTTGCCAACGAAGAACGTCAAATGGCACAGTTTGACGGTGCTCTTCATATGAGAGCATTAACTTGGTATATGACATATACGGAGAAAACACTGAATTTGACAAAAGCGCAAATACAACAACAATTTATGTCATTCTTTAAAATCCCTGATGCAAAATATCTAGCAACAAAGAAGCTGAAGACCACATCTTAGAAACCAACTGAAACAGTTCGGGGGTATGACAAGAGATTCAAAGAGTTATTGATCCAGTTGGAGTATAACATATATGAACAATTACTAATTCAGTGGTTTGTTGCTGGACTTCTGCGAAAAATCTGAATGCATATTCGACTTGATAACTTTAACATGTATGAAGATGCATTGACCAAGGCGTTACAAATCGAAATGGATGAGGATTACCCCATAAATCCTGTCAATAGACGTATTGAAGAACAAATTGAAAGCATGCAGAAATCAATACACGAGATGGGCCTCAAGGGACACTATGTATGGTGTACTAAATGCTCGACAACTGGTCATACAAAAGACTACTGTCGACAGAACTACCGTCGGCAAGACATATGGTTCACACAATCAAAGTGCTTTTGCGATATATCTCAGGAGCATGACTTACATGCAACGAAGGATTTCCCATACAATATGAAAAATGAACAAGCTCATTGGTGTGCAATCTGCAAAGTCAAAAGTCACTCGACACAGAATGTCACTTAAACTTGAAGAGTCGACAGAACTATCAAGCAGTTTATCAAACGAATGCTCTTACACAAAACAACAACAATGAAAATAATACAAGGAATAAATATAAAGACTAGAATGATCAAAATAATCAAAGGTATGACAGTCATAGATACGAGCGTCGTTATGACAATAACCTTCGTGAAGGATTCCAAGGTCGAGGCTGATATTTTAGAAATCATGAAAATAGTCCACGTCGATCCATCTAGTGCTACACATGCTTAAATGAAGGACATCGACATGCTGATTGTCCATATAAGTATTAAACTGATCTCAAATTTTGTACAAGTTGTGGTGTAGGTGATCACACTTTGGAGGATTGCCCCACCATGCTTGAAAAATTGATAATAAAAAGAACGTTAACATCTTGTTTAGTGTTCAAAAATGTGATGTTATTCGAACTAAGAACTTACAAATTGTTACCTGACAAGGCACAAAAATTGGCATGGATAATCCATAAATAAGAAAAATAAGAAGTAACGAAGATTGTCTTAACCCTGCTAAAAAAACAACTGTAAAATGATGCATCGGATATATTCCAAGAACTAGCTGCACAGGTAGAAACTGATGATTCTCGATGAAAGATTACTCAAGATCTAATTAAATTGATAAATACTGATAACTCTGTTGCAAAGTTAATTGATTAAATGTACAGTATTAAGAATAATTTTGGCGAAGATAAGCATATTAAAAGTATATGTAGCCTTAATAAAAAAGATAAAAATGATGTCAACCCTTTAGTTGATCCTGAAATTGAAGGTTACCACGTTCGACAAGTCATTCTCAACTTCGGATCGCAGGTAAACATTATGACGACAGACACATGGGAACAACTTGGTAAACCTCAACTTAATGAATATGGAATATACTTAAAGTTATAAGATGAAGTATTAATCGAACCCATTGGTGTCTCGAAAAATTTCGACAGAACTATTAAAGGTATATCAACTAAAGTCAACTCTGAAATAATCAACCCTAAGGAAGGATCCAGTTCCTTCCCAACTTTGGTAGGTCGACCATGGGGACAAAAAATGAAGGCATCTATTTCACTAGATAAAGAAAGAATCAAACTCAAAGGAAATAGGCAAAAACTCATTGTTCTAAATCATCCATCACAGGGAGAACCATAGATAGAACCCATAGATAAAGATGTCGATGTTTGACAGTTATACCAAATCCATAATAATGAAGACTATACCGAACATAACATATATGGAGAAATTCACCTAAGGAATCCTGACTCAATTGGATATAACTCAGATGCATAATTATATGATAGGGAAATTGAAAATTACGAATTACAAGCAAGGGGATGTTGGACTATCCAAGTCATTCCTAAAAAGAAAACACAACAGTGTTTTTCTGTCACAATAATTCCTAAAACATTTGAACGAAAAATTAGAGAATACCTGCCTTTGACACCGGTAAATATTGAAACATCAATTCGAACACCACTTAGATATAAAGAACGTGAATCATCAGCACTTCATGTAGATCAAGTTTCTAAAAATTTAGGTGAACAAGGCCGTCTCCAAAGTATAGTCTAGACACTTACAGGGCAAGCTGCTTGATGGTGGGATACTCACCAGTCGAGACTACAAACATGGATGACGACTTCAACTTACTTTATCGAAAGATTCAGAGGGAAGAAGCTCATAAAATAGTCAAATATTCCAGGGGTGGCAGGAGCGGGAGGGATCCTTCTGGATCCCAGATGACATGTAGAACAAACCTTCGCGTGGGGTCTAGGTAATAGAACAAATAATGAAGCTGAGTGGTTGGCTCTTCTCTAGGGCCTTCATCTTCTAAACACTAAAAAGCTTCGAAAGGTTTTGATATTCAGAGACTCCAGGCACGTCATCTTCAAATTGATCAACGGATACCCCTCTAGAGCAGTCAAATGTCAACACCTGTTTGAAAAAGCTAAGCTTCTCATGTCTAAATCCTATGAGACACTCCACATCCTTCGGCACAATAATTCTGCAGTGGACATTCTGGCTAACATGGGCGCTACTCTCCCACAAGGTCAATACAGTAAGAACGGAAACCATCCTATCCTCAAATTCATCCCTTAATGTGGTGTCGAAATCCCCCTCTTTGATCTCTCTTTATGCGATTTATCTCAGTGATGTTTTTATCCCTCATTCAATTTTCAAGAAGCCTTAAAGGCCTCCCTCCTCTTCTTCCTTTTGTTTTTTTCACTCCCTCCTCCTTATATTTTTTCCCTTATCCCTCCTTCCTCTTTTCTTTAAGACCCCTTCTCTTATCACATCCCCTTAACCTTATACCTCCCTTCTCCCCTTTACCCCTCGCCTCACATCACCCCCACTCAGCTGGCCTCCACTCCTTGCAGCTTCTCGACGGCTCCATGCATTTACTATGCTGTCCTGCCATTATTCCTCCCTCTGCCACGTGGTTTATCTCCTGTCCTCTCTATCTCTTGGTCCTAGGAGACTTTATGGCCAACTGGCCCTGGGTTAATTGCTTATTCTCTTCGCACGCTCATTGTCACCTCGACCATTATACTATGCCTTCCCCTTGCAGCCAGGGATCAAAATTCAAGCCGTCAATGCTCGTCAAAGGGATCCTAGGCCGTTAATGAAGGGGAATTTAAAATTTGCACGTCATTTAAAATGGGGTTTTTAATTTTTGTCATTTTAATAAAAAATGGAGATTTAAAATTAAAATTACATTAGAAGGGCTAAGATAAAAATTGCCCATCAACAATTTTTGTGATTTCGACCTGTACCAGCCTCCAAGATATTTCATATCATATTAAATGAGAAGATCCAATGCGATTGGGTGGGGCATTGTCAATTGAAACCTTGGACGAGATGATTATCAGTGGCTGCTTTCCCAATGACGCCACTTACACAGGCTCTGTCAACAGGGTAGATTTACTGAAGTAGTTGTTCTTGTGAATGAGATGGTGGCAATAGTTTGCAAGCTCGATGTTGTCATCTACATTTCTTTGATTGATGTGCTCTGTAAAATGCGCGAGCTCGATTTTTCCAGAGAAATGCATATACTCATGGTTGAGAAGGGGATGGCCCCATATGTTTTTACCTACATTAGTTTGATTCAAGGGCTCTTTGATGCAGGTCTGTTGGACGAGGCTCTGGGGAGTATTGTTGTTATGGAAGTTTTGTTCAGACAACAAGGTTAGTATTTTAATCATCCCGGATTTGGAAATCGAAGCAAATATGGGATTGCTGGATTTGGTAATATTCATCATGTGTGAAAAGAGCCTGAAAGTGTATCTGTATTTTTCCTTGGATTAGTTTTGGTCTTGTGAAGAAGAAGTCATTTTTAAGAATATGGACTCAACTTCCATGGCAAATCATGGTGGTAACAATAGCAGCAGCAGCCATGATCATTGCTGGCCCTCTAAGATGCAGGATTGGCATTTAAAGAGTCCTTGGGACTGGGAAGGTTGCACAGGGATTTATAGTACGGCCGGGGATAGGTATGAGAGATTACCCATGGCTGAATGGGTTATTTCAGAAGAGGGTTATAATATTGGGAAGGAGTTATTCCGTGGGACGAACATGGTTCATGGGTCCTCACCCCTGTCTGAGCCTCTCATGGTTGCTGGTAATTTTACTGAAGTCATCAACGACTGGAGTTTTTCAGGCAATCATACGGCACAGTTTCCTCTGGATGTCAAGATTCATCAGAATCCTTTGGTTGAGGGTTCTATGAAAAGCCAAGGCAATGGATTATTGAAGGGTTGGCTTGTAGAAGGGTTTGCAAATGCTGGTAATTTTCTTGGGGGTTCCGAGTATAGCCATTCTGGTAAGAGAAATATGGTGGTAGTTGGCTTGGGTGGGACTCGGGAGGAATGAAAATTATCAGAGTGCTAACGAGGGTCCCATGAGAGATAACATTAATGTCATCAACGATGTTCAAAGGGATTCCTTAACGTGCCTTAAGCTAGGAAAGCGGTAGCATTTTGGAGACGCTGCGAATCCGGCTCAGGTAATTAATCCAGTCACTGGTAATAGCGCTGGCGATTGCGTTTATAAGAAGCCGAGGGATTTTTCGGCTTCGACCGTGCAACCTCCCCGTTGTCAAGTGGAAGGATGTAACCTAGTGTTGGAAAATGCAAAAGAATATCACAAGAGACATAAAGTCTGTGAAATGCATTCCAAAGCCCCCAAAGTCATTGTTCTTGGTACTAAGCAATGCTTCTGTCAGCAGTGTAGTAGGTAACTAACCAGGAGACAGTTGCACCTCACTGTTTTGTTTTTCTGAGTAGGTCAACATGGATCCATACATATTAAGTATATAATTTGATAATACACATGAATAATTGGGTGTTGTGGTGCCTATCTAGATTCCATGGCATAGCATAATTTGACGACGCAATGAGAAGTTGCAGGAGAAGGTTGGCAGGACACAATGAACGGCTGAGGAAGAACTCGTTAGATTCACTGGCTAACTTTGGTAGACAAGGTAATTTTATATAAATTTGCCTTTCTTGTTACTGTAAGGCGGAGATGTGCATGCATTCAAGCACAAGTTAATTAGTTGACAACCTATTACTTTTTGAAGACTTTAGTTTTATATTTGTCAGAGGATAATTCTCTGAATTGGCCCTATGAAACTTTCAGATGATGACTATGCAAAAACCTCCATTGTTTATTCTTTAGGTCTGCATCTTTTTGATAGTTTATTAATTTCTCAGTAATCTCAAAACATTCAGCTTTGGTTGCTTCTGCTCTCCCTATAGATTTTATTTTATGACTGAAGCTTCGGAGTTCGAGCATAGGCTGCCTCTTGTTTTGAATTCCTTTAACGCCATCAAGAATGGTCTCATAAGTGAGCACGTTTTTTTGTCCTCAATCCATACTTCCAAATTTATAGCCATAGATTGTACTATCCGGCTTGACCATCTGTCTGAGTTCCTTTTTTATTATAAACCTTAAAGCGTCTGAGCAATTGTAGACTTATTCCCCAATCAAATAGATTGAACACAATGTAGGTAGGCATATACATTCACTTGTGCAATTTTACAAATCTCATTAAAATGACAAATCCCATTTTGCAATTTAATTTTTTGTTTTTAATTTTTGACATGTACAATTAATTTATTACTGTCATTTGAATTGTGAGCTTTTTGAAAGCCCTTCATCAATGAAGGGCTGCATGAATATATAACCTTATATATGAAATTAATACCAACCCTTCAATCTCGATCCCTGCTTGCAGCGATATGCTTATTCACTATGCTACGGTTCTCGGCTCTGGTTCTCATGAGGCTACGCGAATTCTCCTGAATGTAGTTGCAGGTGTTGAAGGAGGGTGGCTACTGGGAATCCTGTGGCAAGCTCTCCCTCTCACTCATTCATTTGTGAAGGAAAGGCTTGCTCTCGCAGCCTTCTCCACTTTCCATTGCAGTCTCCTCTCTACGTCTTGGACTTCAGGTCTCGGCTCTGGTACAACTCTCACGTATTCTGGCAATTTGGGAAGAAGCATGGTCTTGGGTTGTTATTGCACAGGGTGGTAGGAAGGTGCTGTGGGTACTTTGGTCTGTAAAGAAAGGCATGGGGGCTCCTTGCTGCAACAGGAGCTCACAGTGCTCAGTTGTTTTCTCAGTGATCCCTCGGTTGAGAACCAGGACTGTGTCCTCGCTGGTTCTACTCATCCCTTGCACAGTCACGTTGCTCGAATAGAGATCTCTGCTGGAGCTTATAGAATGTCTTAGGCTGGTGAAAGCGCATGAATAATGGATATCAAAAAGAACTTGAGGCGCATGTATGAAATGATGGCAATTGGAGTCATGGACAACAAAGAAACTGCGCGAGAGGTCAAGAGCATGGGAGAAATGGTGAGTGTAATGTCCCCAGTTTTGACCCCATTTGCATGATGTATATATTGTAATTAATCGTGGTGAGGAGCTCAAGTAAAAAGCCCACCATCGATTTGGTTGTGTATGTTTCGGCAATAGAGGTAGCTGCCGATGGTATCTTGTGCTGTTTGGCACATTATAATTTGGCATCATGTAAACACACACATTAATTAAAATAAACCACAACCAGCTACGGCAGTGCAACGTTGAATGAAAAGGGCATGGTTCCAAAGGATAAGGGGTGGGGGATGTCAAACCTTAGTTATGGGGGAAAAACCCAAGTTTTGTCACCTTGTTGATTTTCCATCTTCCCTTGTCAACCTCCTTAATGTTTTGTTGGGAAGCTGAGGAGTAATGGTTGCTGGTGGTTGAGGCAGTGAATGCCTTTGGGAGTGGGGTGGCAGGACTGTCAGTCCTTTTCCCACCTGCCCACTCCACCCACGTTTTCCATTCTTCTCCCTCACACACTCTTCCCTGGCCTGTTCACTCTTACCACGATTTTTGTATTTGGACCCTGCTCACGCACAGGATCTGGGCGGTTTTGGTCTCAGGCAGACATTTTCTTGGCTCCACGAGTTACTGAGCACCCACGCATTGCAATTTCGTGTCCTAGCTGTTGATTGTTCATCCACGGACAAAAACAGAGTTGTTTTCTCCTCACGCAGGGCCTCCATTGTTGTGCAATCTCACGTAGAGGGATTCTTTCCTCGTTTTTCCTCTCACGCACAGGAATTTCTGGGTTTTCCCACATTGTTCTTTTCCCAGTGAAATCGTGGGTGCTGTGGCTATCGAAAGTCAGTATTTTTTCCCTTTTCCTCTGCGTGGTATTTATGTGTTTTCCCCGTGATTTTGTTGCCCAGGACGGGCTGTATTCCCCATGTTTGCTATGAGCTGTGCTCACTCAAACATTTCGGGGCTATTGTTCCCCCACGTTGTTGGTTGTGTTGCTGGGGTCTTCCTTACATCTTTGGGGCTGTGGTAATTTCGTTTGAAGAGTCATTTTGGCCACGATAGGGCCAAGAATGACTCAGAATTTCTTTTCCCTGTTTAAGCTGTGACAGCAAAGTAATTGCCTGAGTGCAATGGTTAGTCTTCGGACTGCGCTGGCTTGGCTTGTCTGTTGAAATCCTGTGAAACCCAGCTGTGTTGGTTTGTTGTTTATGTCCCCTAGGCTATGTGTAAGCCTGTAATTGACCCTTATCCTTGGAGAATCATGCCCAGCTCGGGGGTGGCAGCGTTGCTAAGAGATTGATGAGCACGCTGCCTATGGTTGGGTGGAACGTTGCAGCGACGTAGCCGGTTGCTAGTGAAGTCTTCATCAAAAGATAAGTGCTGCCGACTGTTTCTTCTCTACAATTTAATCTACTGTATTATGTGAAATGATGAACATGCTCAATGCCGGAATGTATGTTTGTTTCTGCTGTATAATTAAAGGATTATGCATCTGTGCATTCTTGTATGCTTGGCATTACTGTTATGATGCCTGTTTAAGCTCCCAATTTTAGCATTTGATTTCTGTCTATGTTCATGGGGCGGTTTGCCTGGTCGTGTTTGATGCTCGTCGTGTCCTCTTTGCCGCTTTGAGGGATGGGGACGTGACAGTGATCTACACCTCTTTGCAGATCACCAACCACGATGCTCGGATTGATGATAATGAAAGTAACCTTCGAGAGATAATGGGAAAAGTTGACAGGATTCAGGAAGATCTTGAGCGTCTGATTACCATGAACCAGGGCAACAGGGTGAATGGAGCAACTGTAGAAGCTGAGCACCCAATGGAGGAAGAGTCTGTAATTCAGCCCAGGAATTTTAGAGGCAATCCTTAATTTGTTTTCTTTAATTATGGTTAAATGTTCTACTGTCTCTTATTATGTAATCAGTTTATACGGGTATATACTACCCACGACATTAGCTGTTTTGGAAGAACTCTGTGTGTAGTTTTTTGGAAAACTCCTAGGATAAGCCTTCTGTGCAACAATTTTGATTTGCAGGAATACTTTGTTTTGCCAAATGCTATAATGAATGGCTCTGCACAACTTGTTTTATAAAATCTTTTTATAGTTTCTGTTAAAAAAAAACCCAGTCAAATATGCAAGTCTTCACACAAGGGAAAGACCCTAAAAAACATATCAATACATGTGAAAAATAATGGATAAGACTAGGGTATAAAGACATACGAGTCTGGCCTCACTTGTTTCCAAATACACTAGATGACTTACCAAACAAGTGGTATAAAATGGAAGAAGCAAGAGACGAAATGTTTACACGGAAAGAACTAAAAGAAAATTTCCTCAAAGAATTCACATTCTTACCATAGGATGAATTATTAGTCGAAGCATCGAAACAAATAAAAACCTTTTTATAGCCGACCAAAAATGCATCGACAAAAACTTGGCATAACCAACAGAACGCTACATGTCATAATATTTGATCGACCGCAATACAACATTCAACAAGACTTCAACTGGAAACAGAAAACACAAGTGCGAAAAGTTTCCAATGGAAAACCGATCATCCCGAAACTTCAAAACTAGTTAATACGGTGTTAAAAATCGAAACAAAAGAAAAATACGACTGTGAATAAATGACAACATAAGACTTCCCACTTGCATTTTCACAGTTTAAAGAAGGAATTTGACAAATTAATGAAAGTAAAACACCAGAATGGATGGATACGAAGTTAAAATAAAAGAAGTCAACATATCTAACGATGATAGTCCTAAAATTGCAAAGACGAGAGATTATTGGAATGAAGAGCAAACATAAGAAATCGTCAACTTATTAAAATAATTTCAAGACTTTTTTCTCGGGACTATAAAGATCTCAAAGGAATAGTTCAAGAATGGGTGAAATGAAGATCGACATAAAACTCGATGCAAAACCGGTGAAGAAAATACCATATAAACTTGAACATAAATATAAGGAAATAATAAAGAAAGAAATAGACAACATGTTAGTAGTCGTGATCATATATCCTGTTGATTAGTCGAAATGGGCAAGCCCCATCGTCGTGCAACCGAAGAAACATGATCTGACATGACTAAGAATTTGTGTCAACTTCCGATAACTTAACAAAGTAACTCTTACGGACCCATGTCCAACTCCTTTCGCAAATGAAATTCTTAACGAAGTTGCAGGCCATGAGTGTTATTCATTCACAGATGGTTTCTTAGGATACAATCAAGTACCTATCGCTAAAGAAGACCAAAAGAAAACGACGTTTGTATGCAAATTTGGATGATTCGCCTACAAAGTTATGCCATATGGACTGAAGAATGCACCAATTGTTTTCTCACGAATAGTCATTAAGGCATTCCAGGAATATATATATAACAATTGATGTGTATTTTGACGATTGGATAATTTATTCCATGTTAAAAAACCATTGTAAATGGATAAGACTGATGCTGGAAAGATGCCGACAAATCCAATTATCCCTCAATATCAAAAAGTGTATCTTTGCAGCTCCAATCGAAATTCTACTAGGGCACATCATATGTAAGGAAGGTATTAAAGTTGACTTCGCAAAAATTAAGATTATTCTCGACCTAAGACCACCAATAAATCCTGAAGAAGTGAGAGTCTTATTGGGACATATGGGGTATTACAGAAAGTTCATCCGACATTACTCCGACATGTCATATCCATTAGATGAACTAATAAAAGATAATCAGGAGTACGAATTGACAGACGAATGTGCCACATCATTCGACATCTTAAAGAAAAAACTGGTTGAAACACCCATATTACGATTTCCAAACTGGTTGATAAATTTCATGTACATGTTGATACATCTGACATAGCAATCAGAGCAATATTAACACAACCTGGTGATGATGGAATGGACCATCCAAATGCATATAGTAGTATAAAACTAAATAAAGTTGAACAAAATTATTCGACAACGAAAAGAGAATAACTCGGAATGGTATTTGCACTTCAAAAATGTCGACATTAACTACTTGCCAATCCATTCAAGTTTTATACTGACCATCAAGCATTAAAATATTTAGTTAATAAACCATTGCATCATGGAAGAATATGTCAATGGCTATTGTTATTTCAAGAATTTGAATTCGAAGTCATAGTTTGACTAGGTAAAGCAAATGTTGGACCCGACTACTTATTGAGAATCGACATAAAGGAAGAACCGACTAGAATCAAAGACCAATTACCAGATGCACATCTATTTTGAGTTGAAGTCGTATCTTTCGATTTAGCAGAAATTGCTCAATATACCAGTTATACAAACATGAGTACGATATATTATTACAACAGTCAAGTATGTCACTAATTGGGCAGAAGCGGAACCTGTCGAAACTTGGTCAAGTGAGATAGCCTCAAAATTCACATACAAAAATATCATCACTATATTTGTTTGTCCATTGACCTTGATCAATGATTAAGGGTCACCTTTTGTAAACAAAACAATTGCAGCTTTGACAAAACAATTTATGATCGAAAATCGGAAGAGTACAACATCTCATCCCCAATCTAATGTTGCAATTGAAGCTTTTAACAAAACATTGACTAGAGGCCTAACAAAAATATGTAACTCTGACAAGGATGATTGGGACGAAAAAATTCTCATTGTCTTATGGGCATACATAAGGACGTACAAATGGTCGATAGATCAGACCCCATTATGACTTATCTATGGATAGGAAGCAGTCGTTCCTTTACACTTTCGACAACAAACTCCTATAATTGCCTACATATTGCACATCAATGTCGAACATGCTAGAAAAGAGCGTTTAACACAACTATCTAAATTGGAAGAACATCAACTAATTACAATGTGACACCAAGAAATCCAAAAGCGACAGCAAAACACTTGGCATGATCGAAATATTAAATGTAAAAACCTGTCGGTTGGAGACCTAGCATTACTATACAATAGTTGAGTAAAGGGAAAGCCCAAGAAATTACATACCGAATGGATGGGACCATACATTGCCGAAGAAATTAATTCTAAAGGATCAGTCGGACTAAAAACGCTACAAGGGAGTGTATTTCAGAAGTTATTTAATGGTGTCCGAGTAAAATGTTACGAAGCATGAAAAAAAAAGGCTATATAACTATAAAATTGGAAAATAAATAAATAAAATAAATACTTTAAAAACCTAACACAAACACAAGAAAAATACTACAGAAAAGAAAATCAGTATGGCAGGACCTTGGACCAACTCTCAGGAAGGAAGCAACAGATTACCATTTGAAAGATATAACCACCGATATAATAGACATGAAGAATACCAACCACTTCACCTACACCACCACGATCCCGCCACCCACTGACACAAAGAAGGGCCAACGGTCCAATCAAGTCATGATTAACATCGAAATATGGAGCGCAAAGTCGGCATGTATCAAAAGAAACATTGACAACCCATCCTTCACAGTCAAATCCACCATTAATACATCAATTGATACTACCATCCACTATGCCCCTACCCGCTCCAAATAAATTTGCTATAAATACCACACCATATGAGACTTGGACGTCATTCTACGAAGAACTCAAATATAGAGCACCTGAACTTTCAAGCCCAATTTACCCCTTCATGAACGAGAGTCGTTAATCGACACAATGGCACCCAAAAAGATGACTACAACTACCAGGTTTGCATCAAATAGGCTCAAATAACTAGAAAAAGCTAGGACACCATTGGAGACCTGACTACATAACATTCGAAATGCTAAAGTAGTTGAGACATCATGGAAAAGAATATGGAAGCAAATTAAGTAATTGGGATACGTCAAAGATGGTAAATGGATGGAGGAGGCCCAAAAATTAAGCATCAGTACAATACTCAGTTATATGAATGCACCACTGATGGACAGCTTTGCTAGTACAAAAATTTAATTGCACAGTTTATTGCTAGTAGGTACCACAATGGCAAGTTTTATTTCGACACACTTGTCGAAATCTCCGACGACCTGATATATAGGCTCACTGGATTATCAAACAAAGGAGAACCGGTGCCTCTTAGGTTAAACCTGAGCCTCGTGGAAGAATTAACAGGAACAACAACAGGAAAAAAACTCAAGGGGGCTAATAATAAGTCAAATCCTCTATAGCACACCCAAGATAGTTGCAATAACTATTTCTATGGGGTTAACAAGCACTGGAAGAGCCTCTGACTTGAAACTCGGCATGCTATAAGCAGTTCAAAATGTATCGACAAGAGGAAACTCTACCGATGGGTTGAACATTTAGCTGAAATAATCAAGCACACATGCATAAAGTGCTAAGAGGAACGGGCCCTAATCCAATACCTTTCACTGATAATCTGGATCGCCATGTACCATCTTCGACCAGTCGAAGATATGGAATTCAATGAGCCAAATTGAATCGAAATGTCGAATTTTAACTCTTTTGCACTGACTAGTTGTCGAATAGGAGCAACAACAACCAAAATTTCGTTGGACAAATGGTTCAAAGCATTGAAAATCAAAACTAATCGATGGCGGGTACCACAAAATGTCCAGAGATGTCTACCACCATCATCACACATTCAACTTGAACTAGACCATACATAAGTCTCATATCTACAAGGAGCCGGAGGCAATGCAAAAGCACTCGACTTATACCCTTTAGTTGAGGAAATATTCATAGAACTAAGTTGACAATCTAATACAAGGTTAGAGATACCTGCTATAGAAAAGAAAAACGACCAACCAATAGTCGAGCCCTTAACTGATTAGGAAAAAGAAGAGGATTATGAAGTTCGACTTCACATAAACACTTTCACTCTTGACCACATAAATACTGGCAACATCAACCCATTAGGGGTTGCAATAATAGCTACACAACAACCACAGGAGGAAGCATAACCGACTTATGAGAGTACCCAATCGGATACCCCTCTTCCAAAATATGCACTTACAAAAGAAAATATCCATCGGATAGGTGACGAGTTATTCAAAGCTCAACAGAAAAGGAAGAGCATGGTAAAAGGGAAGGGGAAACATAAAATCATACTCCAAGAACCAACAAAAGATGATAATACAAAGTTGTATGATAGCGCAACTCAGATCCTAGAGGATGCCGCCAAGAACAAGATACCATTTAATTAACAATTCCACAAATTTATCACAGAAGAGGAGCAACGACTACAGACAAGCCAAAACAAAGTAAAAATCATTACACCACCTTTTGTCAATCCAGTTGATCTCAACCACACCCCACTACCACCATCTCTAACCCAAATTATCAAAGAAGTAATACTGACTTCAACAACAACTACATCACCAACCGTCACAAATCGATATTTACAGTCATTGCCCGTATCGCTCTGTTCCCGACTCCAAAAAGGAAACAACCTCCACGAATTCATAAACCAGCTACCGTTCATATTTCCTGATATTAAGCAAATGATTTTAAAGAAACTGGTTCTAGCCACAAATGCCCCACAAGATAGTTTAGTCGTACCATAGAGTCCTGACCATCCACAATCTTCCATACCGAAAACACAAGTTGTTAGGGATATTAACACCATTATGCAAAGAAATCCTGATAGAACCAACGACATTGTGGGAGAAAAAATTTCTTCATTTATCCCTTAACTTGTAAAAAACCCACCACTTCTTGAACCCATCATCAATAACCCTGCTAAGGAAATAGTTGAACCTACCATTTCCAAAGAACTTCTCTTAATTATCGACCCTGTTAACTTCGTAGAAATTAGCGAAGAACTTGTCGAAAATGTTGACTCTGTCGAACCTGGAGAATTTGTCGAAACAGTTGAAATTGTCGACAACCCCTTACCACCAAGTTCCATCCCAAATTCAATACCATCAACTTCTGAGCAACCACCACCCCTTCCTTCACCTACGCCACCCCCTATACAATCGCCACCTATCACTACTCCGCCTGAAATCCATCCATCGAGCCCTGTTCTTCTTATTTAACCCACAGAGCAAACACATGTTGCACCAGTAGACGGTTTGTCTACATAAGAAACTGACGGATAAGACAGAGAGCAAGAGCGGAGGAGAAGAAAAGAAAGAAAAGAGAAAAAGAAACAAGATAAAGAGGAACAATGTCAACTACAACAATTCCAACAGCAGATACCTTCAGTGATTCATCTATTTCAACTAGGTTCTATAATGGAAATCGATACACATAAGGCCAAACAAGAAGAACTAGACCTGTTTGCAGATGCTATCAATAAAGAGTCTAGAATTAGGAGAGAAAAAACTAAAGAGCAATTGAAGAAAATAAAGACATAACAGACATAATTTCTAACAAAGTGTGAAATTTTAGCAAAACAATTCATTACAATCCCAGAAGGGGCAGACACTGACAAAACCCTTGACAAAGCATACCATATTTCTGAAAGTGTCATGCCAAATCTTCAATAGCAGTTGCAGGAAATTTGACGGGAGCAGGCAAAAGAGACTATTGTTCTTCTGAGAAATCAGTTTACAACGTTCTGAGCAGCTCACAAACTGTTGGACCAATACATTACAGAATCTACTGTAACAACGAAGGTATTGCGACACTGGTACACTCATTATGGCCAAGTGTTTGAACAAATGCAGAAGACTCGTGAACTCATCAGTTCACTTCAAAATCGTCAACCAAGCACTGAGGCAATTGCACAGATAATTCATGATCAGCTTGTGTTGGAAATGACTAAATTAGAAAAACTAGAAAAACAAGAGCATCAATGGATCAGCAAGGCTAGACCTAGTATCATCAGTCTCGACAAAATCAAACCACAAATGCAATGACTAATCGTTGCTGCTGAAGAGAAGACAAAAATTCTAGTGATCAACATGATCAACATCCTCAGCATAGAGATGCATCAAAAGATAGAGAACTTGTCGAGCCTCACCGCCTTGACTATAAACATTCAGAAATCACTTTGCGCTTGGGAAGAGTTTCAACATCAGTTATCAATTACCGTAGAGGTTATTGGAGAAGTATTAATTCAGCAACAACCATCCACTATACATCATAGTCCATAAAATAAGAACAATATAGTAGCATGGCTACTCAAGACAGAAGATTGCCATCTCTTCATTTCTTCGGGACGAAGAAATATTTTGTGATGGGGGAGATGTTGGAGGAGCCTAGTCGGCCAATCCGACTAGATCCCCTAGCCGACTAATTGTAGATTATGTCTACTCATAGGTCGTGTTGATTAGTTGAACTAACAGGTAGTTCTTGTAAATGTTTTGTAAATCGTATATATATGTTGTAGAGCCGGATAGATACTTGGTTTGGTTTCATGTATGAATCCTCATGTGTACTTCATTAATATAAATTGTTATTCTATCTACCATTCCTTGTCTCTTATCTGTATCATTGTTATATGAATACATATATATATATGTGTATCATTGGTAACCATGCAATCTAATTGATTAAAACAGTGTGCATAGATAGAGTTTCATTCTGATGTGTATGTTTAATAAGAATTGCACACGCATTTATTTTTTAATGCATTTCATAATATGGCCTTAAGGGCGAAATTATAACACCACCTACATTGTTAATGTTCCCTTAGTGGGCCGGATATGTGGGAGGGGATGTAACAAAACTTGACATTGCAATATAGGAGAACAAAGTTAGTTTGTTTTTTGCAAGATGGATCTCTATTCAAAAAACAAAATTGTTTAGCTCCAATGACTCTATGAAATATAGTTTGATAAGAGAGTTGCACAACAACAAATTGCGAGGACATTTTGGGTGAGACAAGACACAACCTTTGTTAGAGGAAATATATCATGTGTTGAATGTGACAAGGTAAGTCAATAGGATTATGCACTATTGTAGGATTTTCTAGATGGAAAAAATAGCGAGTTAGAACATGTGACCATATGCATTATTTCCTTTAACAAGGATGCACTAGGAGGATATAGTGATGATTTTGCACTTGGAATTCCATTGACAAAACATGGATGTAATGTAGTGTTTGTTGTAGTTGACATGTTTTTTTGAAAGAAACTATAAAGGAGAGTATATTAAACAGGCTGCGCACAACCATTCAGTACAAAAAACAACAGCTTATACTTTCTAGCAGTTATGAGGAAATACATACAAAACTAGGCCATAAAGAAGACCTTAATAAGCTGAAGAGAGTTCTAGTCTTTCGAATAGTTACAGAGGTAGTGTAAATGCGGTAAAACTGCTGATTAAGTAAAATACAAAAAAACATTTTCTAAAAGAGGATCATTTTGGATTGCCTGGTTGTGCCACAGGATGGGTGACAGATTCCTCCACCATGTTCTTGACTGCTTCTCTTGGATTTTGTTCGGCTCGACTTTCCTGATTCATCTGAACCAAAAGATGGAGGTCCTCCTGGATGTGGTCTATTTTTTCCATGATTTCCTTCACGTTCATCTCCTTGTCATCTATCCTTGCATCGTGATTGCTGGTCTAGTATGAGACATAGTTGACCTCATTAACAAGTTTTTAAACCTCCTTAGCAGTCTCTCTGTTGTCCATAATTCCTATGGCCATAATGTCATACAAGCACTGGATGTTAACCTTCAAGTCTGCGAACCTTGCGTTATCCCTTCCACGGTCCATTTCCAGAGCAGGTGGTTGGCCTTTACCACGACTGAGACTGCAACACAAATTAAGACTGGACAAATTGTTGAGAACAGAGCTGAAAGATGGAAAATCTCAAGTTGAGAAGGTATCTGCTTGCTGCAGTGAGTCCCGTTCCTTTCTAAAGTGGCGTAGCAAAATGCCTATCTTAGCTTCCCCTGAGAGAAAAAATGACAACCCAGGATGCTAAGATTACCTTCTGAAGATAACTGCCTGAGGAAGCTGCCTGCATTCACTATGGAGATGAGATTCATTGAGCACAATAGAGGAGGATTGCCGAGAACGTTGAGAAAATTGCGAGAAAGCTTCAGAAAACCATCCTGATCAAAGCCCCCAATTACAACATGCCTATGCAGAATGGAAGATGAGTCCACCCAAGAGGTTACCTGAATATTATCTTGCTGAGGGGGGGCGACAATAGGGAAAATCCCTTCTCCGAAATCAAACGTAGCAATGAAATAAACTTCAGCGGAGGGGGCACTAACAGACACAATGAAAAATGGACTACCAAAGGGAGGGAGGGCAGAAGATACTTCTGGAGGAATCCATCGTACGCAGAGGGGGAAGGACTAGAGTGTGTGAACTATGCAGGAAATTAAGCCTGAAGAGAGTGGTATTAAAAGAGAGAGGGTGTGTGGGAGTTTGGAGAGGGAGTGGAGACCACTTGTCATGATGGCAAGCAAAGGGGCTGCCACCTAGGTTCTTGAACATAACGAGAGGGAGCTTTAGGTTATGGAAATTAAATGAGGGAGGGAGCTTGCAACACATTTAGGGGATAGGTTTAGTACTGAAGTCTAGATTGTTTATGGAGATATGACCTTGAGGGAGGGAGGCTCCTAGGTTTTAGCCAAAGCATCTGCTTGGGCATTATTTGCTCTTAGAATGTGGAAGAGTTCAATTCTACCTGGGAGGAGGAGAGTATTTCTATCGTACAGCCTTCTGCAGTTGATGGATCCTATAGAGTAACCGATGATCATTTTGAGGACGACGTGACATCAATCCCCAAATACTAACAACCTGGAAGTGGCTGATGCATCTAAGAATTCAAAGCCCTGCATAAGCGCCATCCACTCAGCCTCATTGTTCGTCCTGTGGCCCGACCCCCAAGCGAAGTGTTTTGCCGTTTGTCCTCCGGGATCGAGTAAGATCCCCCCTGCACCTGCCTCCCCAGTAGTTGACATGTTTTTTTATGGTCATACGATTTTTTATTTCTAGGAAGATCAATCATGTGAGTTATTACATGATGCTTTCTGTTATCCCTAAAGTTGAACCTAGACTACAGGGGTTCAAGCTAAAAGAAATATTTTTCAAAAAAAATATAATTCAATGAAATCAAGATAAAAACTGGCCTGGTATGAAATTAAAGATATAGGAAAATCACATAATCATTAAAGATTTGTACAACATAAAACATAATACGAAATTCAATATCAAATGAACTACGAGCACAATTTATGAAATGAGACTGGCTCTGTTATTAAAAGTTTAAAAGATAATTGTACTTCACCATAAGAATCATGTAATGGGATTCAATTGACCATATACAGGATAAATCACAAGAAATACAATTCATAAGATACAAAGCCAACTCATAATCATAATCATATCAAAGCAGAACCTGTATTGAAGATGCAGAGCATTTCATGTCATACAGAATATCATCAAAACTGGATTTCCATCACTCCAATTGCCACCCCCTTTGCCATATTACAGATTACAGTATTTATAAAAGCTCAATACCAAGAATAAGCTATTTATATTTTCTAGAAGAAATTTGGACAAACTGTCAAAAATATCTAATTGATGGAGTTGTTGAAGTCAAATCTCACTTAATTATCTTTGACTGATGAATCCCCTTCCACTTGTGCATTGAATCTTCTTCTAGCTGCTAACTTTATGCTTCAAAATTTGGAAATAATAAAGCCATTTGATAACTCAACTGCCAACTATTGATAGCAGGTGTTCTGGAAATCTGGAAGTGATCCTTTTACCAAATATTCGAATGCCACATGATGTACTAGAATGGAATTAAAGATATATTGCAACAAAGATATGGAACCGCCTCTCGATTGACCACTATAACTTGAAGTTGTTGTCCTGATCCTTGCCACTTGTATTTGAAGGATCGAATGATGCCTAAAATATGGGGTTACTCCTATGATTACTAATTTATCTCCTTGAAGATGTCTGTCTGCTTAAGTCATTGGCTTAAACTCCGAAACCAATATTTTCCAGCTGTCCCAATATTTCTTGAATGAATAACATTACTCTGCAACCAATCTCATCAGGGGTTGTGCCCTGCATACATCAATTAATTGCAGGAACCAACAGCTTACAACCATGCTAGATTCTTCAAAGGAGAGACAATGGCTTTAACCTGTAAGTAATTTTGGAAACTATATATACCCTTCTCTCTTCCAGTGCCACTCAATTTATAGCCACCAAAAGGTATATCAGCATCAAAAATGTCAAAAAAATTAACCCAAACTGTTCCTACATGTAAGGCACGAGTAAGAGTGTTTGCGGTTTCTATACTCTTTGTAAACATTCCTGCTGCCAAGCCATAACGACTAGCATTCGCCCGCTTTATCACTTCGTTTAAATCTTTGAATTTCATAATTGATTGTACAGGGACAAATATTTCATCAGTAGCTATGGCCATGTTATCCCCCGAAATGTTATTCCCATACCTGAACTTTTGAGAAAATTGTAGGCACAATATAAAGGACCAGGAATTTCAATGAACTTCCCGACTACACCACTGATAGGAACATGGAAACGATGGTAGTCCTGTGAAGCTAAGCGAAAGATCACCAAAGATCCTTCTTGCTTGAATATGTTTCATCTCCCAAGAGACCTCGCACAAAATTTACATCCCTTTATCCAGAATCGTTTGATGTCATCTTCTGACTGAAATGCCATCAATCGTGAATCAGCTCCACAGACAGCAACATGGTCATTGTCTTCATATGCAATAGGTCGGGCACCTGGCTTAAGCTCTCTTATAAAGAATTTGTTGAAAGTCTTGAAATGTTCAATAGGATATTTAAATTCATCCACATTGATGCGATCCTTAAAAAAAATCAATAAAATTTGGTATATTTTTGGCACAATCTCTGGTTTTCATGTTCTCCCCCTGCTTATCTGACATCCTTTGCAGAAGTTCCCGTGTACCTTTATTGATAAGAGTAAGCCCAAGTCTGGATTGGTAAATAGCCCTCAATGACAGAACAATTTTGTGATCTATCAATTCCTCAACTATCCTTTTCGTTCTCCTATCAAAAACCAGAATATGTGAAGCATTTGACCCAGACTTCAGGCCAACATCATAACTTGAAATATGAGCCCATTCACTTAATTTGAACATCCATCCATAGGATGCTTGCTTTTCAGTCAAAAATCCTCCAGTCATAATCTGGTTTCCAGTTTCCTCATCGAAGCATAGGCTGACATGAATCATGTCATTTAGACTATCTGATACACTCAGAGCCTCCCCACAAACTGGACACCTACTGATTAATACTTCATTCTCCTAATAAGTGGCAAGAAGGTTAGCAAGCTTAAGTTATTTGCCATTTTAATTGTTTCTAGCAAATCAACTTCTGAGGCATGAAAGATATTGCATAATGATGATATAAGATTAACCCCCTGTTACAAGTTTTGCACCACTCTCTTTCCCAACCTTAATAAAACGTAGAATTTTGTTAAACTACTCCTGGTCAATCTGAGGACCTTGCTCAACACGTTTTCTAAAGGGATCACCAACAACACAACTAAGGCACCGTGCTTTTGCCTTTTCTACAAATTCATCAAAACACACAAATTGTAAACTTTTCTTCCACATGAGTGCCATCATGATTTCTTTTCTATCTGATCTTGGCATTCAAATTGAAACCTGAGTGGTCACTTTGACATTTGGATGCTGCCAAAAACAAAATTTTTGTTGGAGCAGACCTGATGATAACACTTTCCTTCAAGGAGATCATGCATACTCATCGATTAAAGAACATATCACCCAAGAGAGACATGTGATATTTTTAGTCGCTTTTGTAGGACACTATGGAGGAAAATGAGGTGCATTTTAGTTTAATATATCTCTTTTGGATCAACAGACAAACATAGGTCACAAAACAAAGTTGAGAAAATATTCTAAGATGTGGATAGTATAAAACAATGGAATCAATTTTTGGTGCACTCAAAGTCCTTACATGATAGCTTTGTGATCCAATGAACATTTTTTTCACCATTTAAGGTAGTGTATGGATAAGATCCAAGAAGAGTTGAAGACTTAATTGAATTTTCTAATTGACATGGACATGAATAATAATTTATAAATTTTATAGTGCGGGTGGAGCATGTGTATGCACATGTCTAGGAAAGGTTGAAGGAGAATTTCATGAAGTATAAGCAACATGCAAAGGAACATAGGAAATATAATTAATTTTAAGTTTGAGATCAAGTGATGGTATAGTATTTTCCATTTGGAGATGAAAGGAGGGTACACTTGAGGAATGAGTGTTATTCCAGAGGAATGAGTGTTGTTCCAGAGGAATGTACAACAATTTGAATGCATAGAAGATTGAACATTGCCCGGACAAGAGGAAATTTGGAGATAATGCATACAAGGTTGGGTTGCTAGAGGAATACAACATATCATCTATATTCAATATTAGAAAATTGTACGAGTACTGGGAAGGAAACACAATCAAGGAATATGATGAAGTAGAAGAGAAATGTGTCAAGGTAGATTAGAGGAAGTACATGATAAAGAAGAAGTTGGAGGAAATTTAGAGAAAAATGAAAGAGAAGATCTTAATGACATAAAATTCCTACAATAAGTAGTGTATGGTGAAGTGGAGGACCATGATAGATAGAGATAACATGGATTTGAGAAGCAAAGCATTGAACATTTCACAAGGAAAAATGCAGCATAGAGATTGTGGATTCAACACAAGGATGTGAGGTGTTTTTTGCAAGGGGAAGTTGATGCAGGAGTATCCATGCAAATTTTAATTATGAAGTAGACAATGAATGACAAGGAAACATTGTGATATAGAGAAAAGTGTGACATGGGATTAATATATTTCACTAAATGAAGTGGAAGGGTTGTGGCAGAGAAGACAAGGATGAATAGTTAGAGTGAAATCGAAAGAATTTGAGAGGAAGATATAGTGTTTAAGAAGAAGTTGAGGAGTTGGTCATAAATAAATTAGATGGAAGACATCAAAGTTGAGTTGGCCAATCACCATATCAAATTTAGTGGTTGATTCGAGAGGAGAGACAACTAAGGAGTAATGTTAGAGAGCGCCAAGAGATTCATGTTTTCATTTGTGATCTTTTTACTTTGCACATAAACATATAAGTATCTCATTTTCCTATGATCCTGTTTGGTATTTTATCATGTATTACTACAATCTGCATGTGATTACACTATTGTAGGTTGTTGTATGGCAAAGAGAATATATCCAAGACACCATTCCCCCATCGATGAAACCAATATGGAGTTAAATAAAGGTTCAGTAATATAATCATTATGCTCAACCCATGTTATGCAAATAAGTATTACATAATAAATGTTGAAAATAAGATCACTACACTACATAAACGATTTCATAAATTCAATCAAATTAATTTCACTTTGAAACGTCACAATACCCATTCAATTTTAACACCTCAAAAACAAGATAACTTTCTATAAAGCATAGATACTTGCAATGCATAGGCTTGAGCCCTTAATATTGATGTAGCAATTGATAAGCAACCATTACATAGAACACCGACATTATCTATCCTAGAGCCAAAATCACATCAATGTCGAAGGAGAACATGTGCCCATGTTGATAAAAGGGACAACTTTACAATACGAAGCCAAAGTAATAGAAAACAACCAAAACAAAGCTCAAGTAAGAGGGTTGGGGCATAGAAACTCTTTTACCACTAACATAACATCGAGACCTATATATGAGCCTTTATGAAGTAAAAGCAGTTTATAAGAAGAGATTCTTGGGCCAATTCCAAAAGAGTTGGTGTACCTTATTAGTCCTACAATTGTGCAACTACAACATCTGATAGGATTATTATGGCCATGATAATCTTTGTTGGGGAAATAGAAAGGGATTTTATTAAATAAACAAGACAATTAGAAACATATAATCCCATAGGGATTGTGTAATCTCGTGGACAATTATGTTTTATAACACTTGACATGAGCTTAATTTTGTGCTCTTGAAAAAGGATGTGAGTTGCACAATAGTGTGAAATGAAAATGGGAGGGCAATGGTTGCTCCTAGAAAATCATGATATAACCAGATCTAATCCATTTTAAAAAGGTTGAAAGCACCATAATTGCAGAGGGGGATGTCTTGCCTAGGTATTAGAATCAACCCTCCTAATGTTGTCCTTGCTAAAGTTTGGGGTCATAATGAAAAAACTCTTGGTAAGTGACTAGTTGGAGGATCTAGAAGAGTGAGATGCTTTAATATAAGAACTAATTTGAGAACTGTCTCATTGCCTAGATGTTGTAACTTTCGACTGAGATCATAAGGAGGTATCCTGTCTATTAGTGTTATTTGAGTTGTCTTGGGGACCAAGGAAACATGTCAATAAGGGTATCATTAACTAAGCATGGATGGCTTCCTAAGGTGCAAAGATATGATGATCGATGTAGTATTTTTGGTTTCCTTCCTCTTGGTACCTCTATCTATAGGAATCATTGGGAAGAAAGTATTAATCGATCGTATGTGGTCTTGTTCAAATTCGAGTGGGTGGAGTGGTGAAATCAAAGCTCATGGACCTATCATGTACATGACCATGTATCTTTGGTATGGAAACCATAAGACAGTGGAAAGAGAGTTTTGAGACACCCTTAAGAGATTAAAATCCACCCTTCGATCCTGTAATAGATGGGGCATTAATGGTAGAGATGGCAGATACTAACCCCTTATGTGATGTGACGACCAATTTCAACTTGAAGATGATGAGAAACTACCTGAAACTGCCACAGGGGGATCTTAAGAACATGCACCCAATGTCAAAGTTTGAAGTGGGGTCAAATAGTAAGGTTATCTCTCAGCTTCAAAAAGTGATATGTGTAAAAGGACATCTCGGTGCTCAACTTTCCTGGTGGGTTGAGCAAAGTAACTTGAATAAATTATTTGAAAATGTTTTATATGATGATTTGATTCAAGTCCGGCTAGTTTGACATGAGTCGGCCACAGACGTTAAGAGAGTATTTGAATAGGGGGAGTTTGTTAATTGAAATATTGACTAACTAAAGTAGATGTATTGTCTCATAAACTATAAGTGAGATTTACCCAAAATACTATTAGTGGTTATGGCCTCCAAAGAGTTGTGAGCGAGATAATGGTAAAAATCTCTACTAGTTGAAGTGTCTTAAAAGTTCCAAACCTGATGTAGAAGGAAAACTCGTCCAAATATGGTTTCAATCCAATGGGAGTGGGGGGCACAAACTCTACTTTAATAATGGCACCGTGAAGTAACCTCTTGCACTTGATGATGTGGCGAAGCATGAGAACATGGACTCCTTTTGTCTCTACCTATTATGAGTCTAGTAAGATAGGTCCCCAAACCTTTGAACCATAAGGAATTGTGGGCCTGATAAAGTTGTCCATGAGGTTTATCTTGGATGGAATTTCAATAGTATTTTGAAAAAATTATTGCTTAATAAGAGTGAGGGAACCATAATCATTGTTGATCTAGATACACGCTTTCCTCAAACAAAATATGGGCCTTAAAAACTATACAAGTTGAATGAATCGGACACAAGAGAAGGCCAAGGGAGGTGTCAATGCTTGAAACCTTATAGTTCCAAGGCAACTGGAAGCAATGCAATGTCGCCATGTACTATCTCTCCACACTGTGTGTTAGGCCTTGCTAACCATGGGGGGGGATCCCTAGTGACTTTAGAGTCAACTAATAATTACACAAATGATCAGTAACACTTAAAATCACAATAAAATATTGTTGTCCTAAAAATCTACATACGATGATTAAAAAAAATGAGCTAATTGATTTTTTAAGTATTGAAAATGCATATAAATCAATGCAAAAATTTAGTATGAGTTTAATCATGCAACCCAGTGCAATTTGGATGAATTAACTATGCTATTTAGATGTAAAAAATATATAAGTTATAACAACAAAATAAGATTGTTCTTTAGTGTTTTAAATATTAATTTTTTAAGTTTTTGTGTTTTTTTAATGATTTTTGTCCATGAAAACCGAGAAAAACTTATAGTTTCTCTTTATTTATGTGATAAAAAAGAAAATTACAACAAAGCACTCTCATTGTAGCGTCCCTAAAACATAATTAAATAAGTTTTAAAATTCCTATCTTAGCATGGCTAAAGATGCAAGTTTGAATGCTGTAGGTGAAAGTTCATTATTAGTGCAAAATACTAATGAAAACTTAAAGAACTAGTGCCTTTATGGAGTCAAAGAGAAGATAGAAACAATAAGGAAAGAAAGTTGACTGAGTGGAAGAAGATTGGAGACCTATTCACTTGTGTTGCTGAGATCAATATTAGTAACATATGAACAATCAAGACAATAGAAGTTTCAAACATGAAAAACCTATAGTAGTTGCCCAATAAGCTTATGCATTTATTATCATGAGTTGTAGGAAAAATAAAGTCTCAATGGGTCTAGACATCAATAGTCCAAGGTACAAAGCATTTTGTTAGATGGGACAATACTAGTCATGACCCAACAAAGACAATTATCCTTTAACGATACTCCATGCTATTAGTCAATGTCAATCTCTCTAGGAAGAAGCAACAAGGAACAAAGGAGGAACACACTAACTCACAAACTTAACAAATACAGATCAAGCCCAAGAAAGAATCTGCCTCTTCACTTTGCTTCATACAATATATATATATATATATATATAAGAAAGAATTTAAAGAATGAGGGAGAGATAATATAAGAATAATCATCTCCAAAATAACACTCGTTTTTTTAGTGGAAATAACGTGTGTATGAATAAAATACTTCTCCAAAATACCCCCCCTCCTTCCATAATAGGCATCCATAAAATAAATTATACTTTTATATATGGCTAATTACTCATCTTAATGCAAAATTTTCATGCCTAAAATAAACCTTACAAATTTTCTATGGAAATAATTCCCTAAAATTAAGCCTTAAACTATGGGATAAGTGAGAATTAATTTAGAGCCATGATTATAGGATCATGAAATAAAAAAATTAGGTTAAGCTTATTCTAGGGAAAAATTAAGGCAAAAAGTAGGGATATCAATAACCTTATCCAAGATACTAAATATATCCCGGATGTGGGTGATCAATCGAAGGACCGACGACACATAGCCCCTCGGCATCTGCCCCGGACGCGTGGCGTCCATCAAGTTTTCGGCATGTCCATCAAGCCTGACTCCACCAGCCTCCAGAACATTCAACATCCACCGTGCATGGGAGAAGCCCAACCTATCTCTTCGGCACCTGCGACGTGGGGTGGCGAAGATCTATTTTCAGCTTAAGCTTTCATGGCTCTGCATCAGAATTCATTGCGCGCTAGTACCATAGCAGGGGGGGAGATGGTTATGAGTGCCATGGCATTTCAATTTGGCATCCGGTGTGGTCTTTGCTCAGTTCTATAGTTCATCGAGCGCTATGTGCGACTGGTTCATTTTCTTCAGTATCGCTCAGTATGTCAAGTTTCGTAAGAAGAGGTGCAATTGGGTTGCCATGTCGCGCCAAATAGGTACACCAAGAAGGGCTATCTCAGGCAGAGGCAAATCCCAGTGTGGATTCAACCTCCAGGTAGCGGCCAACTACGAACCCCATATCTCCTCTCGCATTCGCATCCCGGTGGAAGCCTAGGAAAATCGTGTTCTGAACTAGAAATTAGCTACCGGTCAGGATGGCAGCCAGATAAACCATTACTGGCTCATGAGAAACATGCTATGCAATTTGATGGAAGATATGCACACCAATTGGTTCGACGCCCAAGACTCTGTCCTCGTTGTGAAGTCTAGAATCGTTGAGATAGATGCTCAGCTCACCGCCATGGATAATTCGTTTTCCTGGAAGGGCACCGCAGGAATTTCAGGGCATGGTGGTGGTGGTCGTGATTGGGGTGGTGGTGCCAGTGGAAGTGCAGCTGGGGGCTTTGTTCTCGCCAGTCGTGGAGGTGGTAGCAGTGGAATTGCGACCGATTGCACAACAACGGCTCCTCCTGCACTGCCCTTCCCCATCCATTCAACAATCGAGCCTCTCTTCAAGTGACTGAAGGAAATGTCCAGCCAGATGCCTGACCAGCAACAACGTCCATCTCCCCCGGTTCAGGAAGCTGCCACCAAATCACCAACTAAGTTGCAGGAAGAACGATGGGCTTGCCCCATCATTAAAGAAGCTCCTCATGCCTAAATTTCGTGATCCCCAGCAGCAGATTGACTCCTCGTCCCTGGTTTTTGTTCCTCTTGTTCCACAAGTTTTTGGTTCCACTGGTTTCAGCTAAGCCTAATCATGGCTTTTTACAATTTTAAACTCTGTACCTATGTCTTTTATCTATGTCTAGCTCTAAAAACTATGTCCAGGACTATGTCAATGTCTATGGTTGCTTTAAATTTGAACTCAATGTCTGTAAGGATGTATTTGTCTCACTCTCTCAGTCTCTGTAGACGGCTCTTAGTTTTGGCCAAGATGACTCTTGTAAATTTTGCCTTTGTATTTTAATAGGATTATGCAGCTCACAAAAAAAAAGATACTAAATATAACAAAAACCTAACCTTAAGCAAGGCACATTACCTAATCAATGGCTTAAGGAGGATTACTGAGAGGGCCACTTGACATCCTAAATGTCATCATATTAATGTAATTATATAGTTTAAAGGATAAATGTAACCTTAACAAATGAGTAGTTGGAGCGGGTATAACCGTTCCAACCTCTCTCATGATGTATAAATAATTATCAAAGATGAATACAAAGTCGGATTGGGCGTCCCTTCCCAAATATTTGTGTTTGATGGTTGTGTATGAGCGTTTAATGTATGCTTGACTATGATGTGAAAGCCTAGCTTTCAACATTCGGCGCCGTTGTCATCCTCTTTTGGGTGGGTGACAACAGCAGCAAAATAGGAGCGGTTTGAACCTGGAAGAGAATGTGAGGATGCTCATGGAATAATATCTGCAAAAAGACTACACATGATTTTTCTCCAAGCCATGTTTCACACCATCTAATATAACCATGACTGAACCGACTGCACATTTGCCTGTTATATTGTTCAATGACAAACATAATTAATCGATCTTCAGCATTAATTCTATGGACTTGCAATTAGTTGTTGTCAAAGTTTAGTGTTGAATATTGTTAAAAGAGATGATTGATGAATACTCAACGACATGTTAGCAACCAACTGAAGAAATTTTCCATTCTTACATCGACTGCCCAAATCGCGTAAGGTCGGAGAGGTTCGACGACTTGTCTATCTGTTTCATCCGAATAACATTAGTAGAATATATACTTCGCCTTGGTCCGTCGACCATACTGCTCACTGTACTGGACAGTTCATTGATCAAAAGTTTGTGGACTGAAGAAATGTGTGTCTATAAAGATCCTGTTAATATGCTAGAAGAAGTGGATTTTAAACGCTCGTTGACTGTTGTGGTCATGTATAACTTTTTGTTATCTATAATCATGAGAATAATTTGTTCATTAAATACAACAACGAGTTATCTATGTTGACTCTTGACTAAGTGTTCACTGGTTGCACTCTTTTAATTGCTTGATATTACTGAGACTTGACCAGGTAGTAAATATTACTGTTGGTTGTTGGATACTTGGAGGAAACTAGCTCGACTAGACCGATTAGAACCTTCCTTCTATAGCCTATCGACCAAAAGACTCTAGCGACATCCCTTTGTTCTCTTGTACGTAAGAATATTCAATGATTTTTCATCATTTTGACTGCATAATTATGCAACCGGAGAAATGCTACTAAGAATAACGGTCTTCCATCCAAGATTGTAGTCGACTAGTAATTCAATTTTGAAAGAAGAAAATTGCTAATTTTCAGTTGATAGTTGATGAAGCCATATGTAAACTTTGGTCGACATTTTATTTTGGTCGACTCCTCCTTATTTAGTCGATGTCCATGTTGACTCATTCTAGTCGAGGTCAATTATTTGTCATGTATAGTCGGGTTAATTAAAGTTTATGTGATCAATCTATTTTAAAAGCATGTAATTGTGATGACTGAGTCATTATGTTGATGTTGAGTCATTGCTTGACTGTGATGTGAAAGCCTAGCTTTCAACAAGGATCCATGTCAACTTAGGTAAAACAAAGGGCCATTGAGTAGATCACCAACTAAGATCATATGCAAACCTCCTAGGGCTCAACATAGTCTAAAAATAACATATATGGGAACACTAAGGCATATATAGACCATAACAATACACAACTAGGCCCTATAAATTAAAAATGCTTGGAATGGCTTGAAATCTAACACTAGTGTTGTTTCCTATACTAGGTCCTCGTATATCTAATCATATACTAGAAAATAACATTGCTAAAAATAGATTGACCTTAGAAACTGATGAAATTCAAAACATAAGCAAATCTTCCAATTGGGTCCTCAAATATGAAATCAAATCATTGATTTGATTAGTATTAAAAAACTATTAAAAATAATAGTTGTTAAAAACAACATTTCCTAAGATTTTCCTAAAAACTGAACCCCATGCACATCTCTCCAAAAGGTGTCCAAAAACATGATCGGATCTGATAAAATATAACATTGCATCTCACTTTGATAACACCCTGTGGGGATCTTCAACCTCCCAAAGTTGCTATGAATAATGTATTGTATCTATAAGTACAGGGCCTATGTTGTTGTTGTATCATCTAATATATCGTGATTTGCCACACCTGATTACATCATGCTTGGATGGCCTATCGTTTTGCCTATGCAAAATCCTTTAACCCTTTTTGCTCACCATGACCCTGATGCTCCAGTGGAACCCTTTAAAAGACACACACACATATATATAGGCGATTCACAACTTTAGAACCTGCATATACGCAGCTTCCACCACTGTCACTCGTGTATATTGGGAAATGTGATAATAATAAAAATTGGATTCCTGCCCCACTAAGTAACGAAGGACTTGTCTATTAGCCTTCCATATGTTGGGAAACGCTCCACTTCGACCCTTCACCTCCTATTGAAGGGATATATATTAAGCTGCTATGAAGCATTAGAGGAAGAGAACTTGGAGAGAAAATACATTATTGTGGAATTGCACCCCATTCTTATGTACTTGATTTCGCACCCCTTTGTCCTTGAAGCAACCATTAGTGCTAGTTCCCAAGCTTGCCTTGATCTTTGTGAGCTTTCCTTTGTATGGGGGATTGAAGTGGTGGAGGCCCATGTGGAGGGACTCGGTTTCTCGATTTCGACGAACTGCCGATAGATTTTTTAATCTTTACTTATCTTCATATTAATAAAAATATCCATTTCTTGTCTATTACATGTGTAATTATGAATAATTTTGTATCAATGGATCTGATTACTTTGATCATGTATTGAGATATATCATGCTATATTAGGTACTAATGCTTTACATCTATAATGTGTGTATATCTTGTTGTTGTTGAGGGAAATGTTTAGCTATGAACTTGATTGAAAGCGAAATGAGGATTATTATACCAAAATCCTGTCACCATCATGTGATAAGACATTCGACATACCTACTTGCCCTGAATCCCAGCTTCTGGAGTGGAAACCCATACTAAATGTCAATCTTTCATATAAATTCCCAGCACCGCACTTACCTTGTTATCCAGGAGTGGTACCTTGTTCGCATCGCCTATCCCTTGTTGTCCACAAGCGGTGCCACCGCTTATGGCCCTTAGTCCATGAGCGTTTATTACCAGAACAACTCTGTCATTGAAGGAGAAACGTGGTACCCTAGGTAAAAAGGGGAAAATGGAAGTTTCTCAAGGCTTCTAGATGATAAGCCTCGAGATCTCCTTTATCCCTACCATTGTGGGTCTATTGAGCTCGAGATCCCCCATCCTAGGATCTTGGAGGCCACCTCACCCACTAATCTCTCAACCATCCCTATCCATCTAGCCTTATAAATAAAAGCTTATGGCCATGATTGAAGGGGAGAACTCTTAAGGTATTGTTATGTTGTTGGATTGATCACTTGGTCCATATCATTGGAGAGCATAGAGAGAGCTAGAGTCGGAGCTTATGGGGATGAGAATGCTTGGTTTCATGGAGATGCATGTCAACACTAAGGCTTGGTTGTAAACTTCTTCATATTTCTATATTAATGCAAGTTGATTTCTATCCCACATATATTGTTGATGTTTGATTTCACATCTATGTTGTTAGATTCCTTAGTCACTTACATAGATTAGTAGATTATATTCTGGTTGCTTTGATCTGTTTCGTGTTGAGCTGATTGCAGGTACACAGGGTGACTGTCAAAGCATTGCATTCCAGGTATCTACGACGTCTAGGGAGAGTCTTCAACCTCTTTCCTCTATTTGTTCTGGATCTGAACCATTCATACCAGTGGAACACCTTGCTTTCCACAGGAGGTGAAATATTCAAGCTAACAAATCTAGCGACTCCGCTGGGGAATAGAATTGTGTATCAGTTGTTCTGTTCTTCCTCAGTCTACAACTCTTGTCCAAATCCAAGCTCCTTCTTCAACTCTCTTCAGTCATATCTACTTTTTGACTTACTCCGTTTGGGTTTGAAACTTCCAGATCTGTTCAGATCTGAGTCATTTCGATCTTTTATGCTCTATTTCCATACTCAATTCAACAGTATTTGCCCTATTCTAGTCTTTTTCTGACTTGATCCATCGGTCTTCTTATGTTTTGGTCATCTACAGGGAACCGCGCCTATGCTGTGTACGAGAAGTGGTGCCACCGCCTGAACAAAGTGCTCAGTACACGGTGCCACCGCTTGTAACCTGTTGGCGAGAAGCGGTGCTGTGTTGGAAACGCTCTGTCAACACCTGAGAAGCGTGGTGCGAGGTAGGCATCATTCCAAGACCCTTTTTCCTCAGTTTTTTTTTGTAAAAGTTTGAGTTTTGTTGCTTTCAGTTCTACTTATCAGACTTGTGTTACTGAATCTGATGCTTGTGTTTTGAGATTTTATGGTTTAAGATTGATTTGAGTGGAATTTCAAAAGTTTGATTAGGTCTTTTGATTGTTCATCCACTTCTATGCTTATTGGTTGTGTTTATGAAAGGATTTCTTGTTTTCTGAAAAGGTCAGGGTGTTATTAAAATCTCTTTTTGTTTTTGTTGCATAGACTAAAAGAAGAGCACTAGATTAGCTTCTAGGTTCCATTTCTTATTTGCATAGTAAACTTTTTCCTTCCTTTAAAAAAGATTTTTTTTTTACTGAGACTAGGATATCATCATTGAGCGTTGGACATTGGTTTTCTGATTGAATTTACAAACTTTCAGGACCTTGATGATCTTTCGTCTCTCATGCATTTAGAACTATCTCAATAAAAATAAAAAAAATGGTAGTTTTAAGTTAGATTTGCTTATGTTTTGAGAAAATTGAAAAAATAGAGTGCATTTGCATATAGGTGTGCTTCTTGTTTTTCTTTTAGGAAAAGAGATTCTTCCCCTTCTTTTTGCTTTCGGAAAAGAGAAATCAGTTTGGTAAGTGATTGCTTGTATTTGATTTGATGTTCATGACTGTTGTGTGGAAGTATTTTTGGTTTTGTAACAAAAGGAAAACACTCTCTTTTTCTCCCGTAAGTAGGCATACTGAATGGTAAAGTGAAAATATTTTGCACTAGCATACTGGATGGTTTTACTTTTCTGTCAAAACATCATGCATTCACCTAACCATACAAGTTAAAATTAATGATAGTTATAGGCTAAAATACACGTAGCAACTTGAGTGATAGGTTAGAGACGTGTTTGTGCGTAGTTAAGTGTAGGAGCTATCGTTATTTGTCAGCATTACATCCCGGGACTCGTGTGGTTTTTCCACGTACCGTCGGTATATCGAACGACCTTTCACGTACCCTTGAGGTATATAGAAAGGTACTTCATGTACTTGATTGTATATCAGAATGCCCCTTGTGTATGGTTATGCATTAGACAACACTACTACCGATTCGACCTCCCACGTACCTTGAGTATATCGGGAGACCCCACTAGGGTACCTTATCCATCTGAGAAAAGCCCTTTGGTCGTCTTGTTTGGAGCCATACACCGAAAACAACATTCAGGGAGATTACTACGCACGTACCCTCGAGGTATATCATGAGTGGCGCCTTCTTGACAATCCTAGTGAGAGACCTGACTTTTTAACTCCTCCTATCATTTTAAGTGTGCTTGTTTTGACCTATATCTTGTGTAGGGAAATTCGTTTTGGTGTGTTTTCTAGATTTTCAGACCCTATGTTAGTTAGGAACTGTAAAAACTGGCTGAGTTAAGATAGTCCAAAAGAGTACGGGGCTTGCCACCTGATTTTATTCCTAGTTCAAGAGAAAATACTATGGAAGCTATTGACCAAGGAGCTGCTACCACCTCCCAAGTGGGAGATAATGTGGTTGTGGAAAGTGGAGTAGCATATTCTTCACACTCACCTCCCTTAGTCCAACGGCCTTCTCGGGGAGATTCCTCGTTCCATTCTCCATGGAAGGACATGTTGATGATACTGCTCGCCCGGATTTTGGTCCCAATGCTCCAATTTGGGACACCCCTGTAGGTCAGGCCATTGCCTCTTTTGGCACCCGGTTAAACTCTTCTGAAGATGAAGAAAAATGTAGGCAATATCGTGCTTCCATTCTCCGTGCACAGGAGATTGACAAGCAAATTGATGACCTTTTAGGCCCAATAGTATTATGGTCCACATCTGTTCCTAGGGGATATCGTTCAGTTGCCGAATCTATGAGACCCATTGAACTGATTATAGACCGTCCATTGACACCCCGCAACCCAGGTCAAGATACCACCCCTACCACCTCTCATGTTATGTCTATGCCTAATCTTCTCAAGTCTTCTGCATTTGAGATTCAATCTTCAATTCCTATTTCGTCTGCACCTTCTAGAGCCGGGGGGAAACACCCGGCACGACCTACGTTATTTGACACCGGAATTGTTCCTAGTCAAGGACAGACCTCTAACATAGAACCATCTATAGTTTATGCCCCTCTCACCCATACTAATGTGGTTAATCCCCCATCTAATTCAGGTCAACCCTCTAGGGCTCAAACAGTAACCATTTAATCTTCTGGAGGTTATGGTTATCAAATACCTATAGGTAATATTAATCATCCACCCAATCCTACAGGAATTCCATACCCCAGTAACGCTTTTACGCCATGGGGGCAACCCAACTGGTCTTACATGCCAGCTATGGGGGGGATACCTATACATACTGCGGGAGGTGTCGGAGGACCGGCCTATGGAGGTCCTCCCCCTGGGGGGCCTAATGGTCCCAGAGGATCTGGAAACTTTCCTCCTTATGGTCCTGGTGGCCCTAGTGGTCCTGGGGGACATGGTGGCTTTCCACCTTCTGGCCCTGGAGGGTCTGGTGGCCCTCCTCCTAGTGGTTCTGGTGGCTCTGGAGGTTTACCTCCTCCTGGTGGCCCTGGAGGGTTTGGTGGTCTGCCTCTTGGTGGCCCTGGTGGTCCTGGTGGTCCTAGTGGTCCCGGTGGTCCCGGTGGTCCTCCTCCTAGAGGCCCTGGAGTTCCTAGCGGTCCTGATCCATGAAATCAACCCCCTACGGGCGGATCTTCCGGTATTTCTTCGTCACAGCAACCTGTTTATCAATCTACTTATGGTCCTACTGGTAATTATATGCCATATCAATATTACCAGTATGTCCAGCGCAACCGACAGTTACCTTTCCTAGCAGCTTTGGACTTACCTCATTTGTCCAAGTTGATTAATGACCTCATTCGACACAATCCCTCGTGGCCACCCATTCCAGTAAAATTACCATTGGGCATCCCGAAATTCGATGGGAAACAAGGATACGATCCGAAGAACCATGTGATGACATTCCATTTGTGGTGTTCTTTAAACTCCCTCATGGATGACTACGTTCGGTGACGACTCTTTCAGCGAACTTTGGTCGGTACGGCTGTGAAGCGGTACATTGAACTCCCACAACATTCGTTTGTGGATTTTGGCTCATTGGAAACCGTGTTTCTTACACACTTTTAGCTCCCTATTCGTTATGAAATGGGTACTGATCTTTTAACCTCTCTGCGACAGAACACCTCCACCCACATATCTGATCATATTCATTAGTGGAGAAGGCAAAGAAGGCTTATTAAAGGCCCCTATTCCAGATCAATCACTATCTGATTGGTTCACCAAATCTGTGTTTCCTCCTATTGCCCGAGATGTGGCCATGAGCGGTGTTGTCACTGAAGAGCAGGATATTAGTCGGGCTCAGTACCTAGACTTGGTTTATTCCTAGTCTGGCACTTTTTATGACCTGATTGCTCAAGCTCCTCACCACAGCATTGATCCTGCCAAGCCACCAGTAGAAGTACCTGTTGATGGGAATATTGGTTCAATATAGTCCCCGTTCGCAGCGAAACCTGCCAAGCAAACCCAAACTGCCCCCCCTACTCCTTCGACCCCTAAGGTTTCCGCCGAGGTCAATTCTATTCAAAGTACTCAAACCTTGGGTAATAAAAAGAAAGGTAGAAATTGAAATAAAAAACCTGGAAACCAGCCGAAGACTCCACGACCAACCAATGGTGATAATGATAAAGGGAAAATAAAAGAGAAATATCCCTGTCTGCTCTGCGGTGGTGACCATTTTTCAAAGGAGTGTCCTCGTTGGGACGAAATCTCCCATTTTTTGAAGTCCAATCCTGAACCTGCGGTACTTACGGATCATTTTCCCTCTCAACAACCGCTAATAGACCACATGTCTAATCAGGGTAATTCTAATTCGTCAGAAGAAATTCATATGATGTCCTCAAATACCATCCATCTGTAAACTCGAAGTCAGAATTATGATAAAACCGTGGATAAAAATGAAGATCATCCATCTTCAGGGAAATCCCCTTCTACTAGTCCTCCTGAGTCCTCGTCTACTGTCCCCTTGTCTATCAAGAAGCCTACTCTCGACATGATTTGAAGGCAGTATTTAATTCCAATGCCCGAGCTGCTCAATTTGATAACGTGGTTGAAGATCTCGCTCAAGCACCTTGTGCAATGTTTACCCTATAAGTGCTCCAAGGTTCCCCTACACAGTGCAAAAACCTGTTGACTGCATTAGGAGCTTTAGACCCGGATAACACCAACTTGATTCATTTCAATGTTGAGAACAATAAGTCTAGGTTACCACATAAAGTTGCTTTTCAGGTCATTACGAAAGTGGTTGGAAAGAAAGTTTTTCAAACGATCCTAGATGAAGGAGATTCGACTTCTGTTTTGTCTCTGTCTTGCTGGAAATCCCTTGGCTCTCCCAAGCTTGTAACATCACCTATGACCCTTAAGGCCTTTGACAGATGAGGTTTCCAACCCCATGGTCTCATATCAGCCCTCGCGGTCGAGCTTGGGGACAAAACCGTTTCCATCCAAGTAGAAGTGGTAGATGCCCCTTTAGATTACAATCTCCTTCTAGGATGAAATTGGTTCTATCCTATGACTATTGTTGCTTCAACAGTATTCTGAACCGTCCAATTTCCACATCTGGGGAGAATCGTTACTATTGACCAGCTTGATTTCTGTATGTCGGATGTTACTACCTCCACTGCTAATAACATCCCCATGTTAGGCCAGTCTCCTCCTCCTTACCAGTCGATTGGGGTAGGCGTGTTGAAGGATTCATCCCTCGTGGGAGTTTTTTCATCCGCTCCTCCTAGCACGGATTCCGCATCAGTCCATATGATTGCCTCATTTGATTGTGAGCCTAGGAGCAAACATGTTGTTGAGTCTACCTCGTTAAGTCCTCACGAAGCTATGTATGACGCCATTCAAACCTCTTCCGATGATCACACTGATGACCTTCATCTAGTGGCTTCAGATCCCTACCATTTACCGTATTGGTTAGAACCTTCTCCTCCCACTCTAGATTATCTCTATGAGACTTTTCCTTCCGACGAGTCCATTATTGAGATCATGAGCACGGATGAGTCCATTTGGGAGGATCACCATCATAGATCCATGTTCCTCCCCAACACCAGTTCGGTTAACCATGATTTTGCATCCTTGTTTCCTACTGATATTGTCAATGTAACCCAAAGTCTTATATTGTTGCAAAATACAGATTCTGAAGGAAACCTTTGCCACATTACACAGACGAACCTGATTGACATATCAACCAAGCTTGATACTATCGAGCATGTTCATGTTGGGTAGAACTGCTCTGTAGATGAATCTGAAGCCTATAAGGCACTTTTTAAAGAATTCCGTGATATTTTTCCCTGGTCCTACGAAGAGATGCCGGGGATTGACCCATCCATCATGGTCCACGAGATGAAAACCTATCCCTCGGCCAAACCTGTCAGGCAAAAACTTAGGCAAGTCCATCCTCGGAAGGCCGCAGCTATAAAGGCTAAAATTGAGAAGCTTCTGAAAGCTGGGTTTATTTATCCTGTACCCCTGACGGAATGGGTATCGAACGTTGTCCATGTCAATAAAAAGCAGGGCACCATTAGAGTCTGTATCAACTTTAGGGATCTCAATAAAGCTTGTCCCAAGGACAAATTTCCTACCCCGCACATCGATCAGATTATCGACAACTGTGCTAGAAGTGTCATCTTTTCATTTATGGATGGCTTCTCCGACTATAATCAGATTGAGATATTACCCTTCGATCAACATAAGACGACATTCATTTGCCCATGGGGAACCTTTGCATATAAGAAGTCACCGTTTGGCTTGAAAAATGCTCGAGCTATGTTCCAGCGTGCGATGTCCTATGTGTTTCACGATGTCAAACACATTGTTGAACCGTACCTTGACGACCTCCCTGCTCATTCATAGTAACAGGAGGACCACCCTGGTCATCTTAGAGAGATATTCCTGAGATGCCGTCATTATAATATACGGCTCAACCCGCATAAATGTGTTTTTTGCGTTGAGATGGGACGTCTGATAGGCTTTGTGGTATCCAAAGATGGCATCTTGATAGATCCTTTAAAATTTGCCACCGTTCTTAATCTACTAGCCCCAACTAATCTCCTTGAACTCCAAAGTTTGCAGGGGAAGGCAAACTTTCTCTGCCGTTTCGTGTGCAATTTCGCAGAGAAAACGCACGGTTATATGCGTCTCCTTAAGAAGAACACCCCATTCTTCTCGGATGACTAGGCCCAACGCGGCTTTGATAATCTTAAGCATGCTCTGACTCATTCACTCGTGATACACCCCCCTGATTATTCAAAGGACTTTCTCTTGTATATTGCTGCCTCTACTACTACCATCGCTATGGTTTTAGCGCAGGACAATCTCCACAGTTAGGAGCACGTGATTTATTATGCCAGTAAGAATCTACTGGATTCTGAAACCCGTTATTCACGTGTGGAAAAGTTAGCATTTGCCATAGTCATTGCTATACAAAAGTTTTGTCATTACATTCTACTCCGCACTACCACCGTATTGGCAGACCAGAACCCGATGTACTACATCCTGACTCGTCAGGTGCTCGGGGGCAAGTACTCCCGTTGGATTGTTACCCTTCACGAGTTTGATCTGGAGTTTCCCAAGGCTACATCAAAGAAATCCTTGGTCTTTATAGAGCTTATGTGTGATCTTCCTTGTGCTTCGACGGAATCTGAGCCCAGTGATTCATTTTTGGATGAATTCTTGTTCCTGATAAGCACTATTGATCCTTTTTATGGAGATTTGCTTATATATCTCCAGACGTAGCGTTTTCAGCCGCATTTATCTTGCGATGATCGCCACCATATCTGTCACCACTCGAAATACTATCTCATCCTGAATGATACTTTGTATAGATGTGGGATTGACTCTATTCTCCGGCGATGCCTCACTCATGAGGAGGCTGAACATGTGTTGAATGATTGCCACTTTGGAGCATGTGGCGGTCATTTATCAGGGATGGCTACAGCCCAGAAAATCCTTCGCACTGTCTATTTATGGCCTTCTATCTTCAAAGATTGTCATGAGGTTGTTAAGAAATGTGCACGTTGTTAACACTTATATCCTAAAAAGCGCACCCATCCCACTCCGCTCCACCCCGTCATTGCCGTTGGCCCATTCGCCAAATGGGGGATTGACTTCATGCATTGTAAGCCCACCTCAGCCAGGGGGCATGGTTACATCATCGTAGCTGTTGATTATTTCACTAAATGGGCTGAGGCCATGCCTACATATGCGGAAGATGGTAAGACTGCTGCTCTCTTATTGTTCTATCATATCATAGCTAGATTTGGAGTTCTGTAGTCCATCGTTACTGATCACGGATCCCATTTTCGTAATTAGATGATGGAGGAAATGAGTGTCAAGCTAAGGTTTCACCATGAAAACTCTACGCTGTATTATCCACAAGCTAATGGTCAGGTAGAGGCCATTAACAATGTTTTAAAAACTATGCTTCATTGGATGGTTGGAGACCATAAAGCCAACTGGCACCATGTTCTTTTCTCTGCTCTTTGGGCTTATCGAACTTATGTGAAAACAACTACTAGTTTCATGCCATTTCAGCTTATCTATGGACTTGAAGCCGTCTTAACGATCCAATGTTAGATTCCATCTTTACAACTTGCCGTCGAACTTCTCCCAGACACTTCCACAGAGTAAGAAATATTTTTATACTTGAGTAACCTTGATGAGACTCGCAGAGATGCTGGCTTTACTAATGAGGCACATAAGAAACGCGTCAAAGCGCAGTATGATAAATCCGTCCAACCTCTTGTCTTCAACGAGGGTGACCTAGTCTTGACCTATGACCAGAGATATGACAAACTAGGGAAGGGTAAGTTCGAGTCCATGTGGTACATACCTTTCGTTATTTCTAAGGTGTTAGAGAAAGGAGCTTACGAGCTCATTGATTATGATGGAATCCCTTTGGGGCAACCTCATAATGGGTTGTACTTGAAAAGGTACTATGCCTAGGTATTTCTTCGATGGTATCTTGTATATATGTATATTGATTGGCTTTCAGTGTGCTTTTAGTATTTTCAAGATGGTTTTGAGTTTCATTTCCACATTTGTTTATACCATGTTTTGGTCATGCAGATGGCTTTCTACGGTTTCGCTAATGGTTCTTGCCACCACACCTTGAATCTCGCCTCGGCTGCTTGGTTTATCTATTCCCCAGCTAAAGATTTGGCCAGTTCAGGAGCGGTTTGTATAGGTCCCGCTACTAATAACATCGTCAAGCATGAAGCAGTCATCAGTTTTCTGACTGAAGCTGCCTCGCAGGATGTTCGTGATCTAGTAGTCTTGATGGACTCACAGCTCGTGGTTCGCCATTTGAACCATGTCTACACCATTAGGAACCCGGTACTCCTCCGCCTCTTCCAGAGAGTGCATTTTTTAGAAAGATCATTCGAAACTATTACTTATAGGCATATCCCTAGGGAACATAATGTAGTTGCTGACTCATTGGCTAACTACATCCTAGAATCGCATATTGCCCATTCATGACGGTAAATCAAACATGGTCCATTGTAAATAAACATTTAGAGACACGTAAAACTCATAGAAAATATTTTCCATTTGAAACATATAAACACCGTGTAAAAGTCTGTGTATATATATACGAAAAAGTTTACAAAAAATAGGTCCTGAGACCTCCTCTGAAGCACGTAGGCTTTCAGGAAAAATCATCATACAAAATCCTGAAGCTATCATCTTTCAGTACATATCTCATACACTGGTGGTGCTCGTGATAGCACATCACTGCTCAAGCTACCGTACGTAGCAGCCTACTGAATTGGCCCAGTACTCCCGCTGTAGATCTCTGATATCTTATCGGGAAGTCATCTATGTCAGCATCTGGGATATCCAAGGTCAACCTCTCCAGGTTCTCCTCTAACTCCCTAGTGATATCATCACCCTTTGGTATAGAGCGAGCTCTTGCTCGCCTATCCAATGGAGATGTTCCTCCAGGTCGCGCTGCTCCAACATCTGCATGAGAATATACAGGCCTCATCACTTAACATAAAAAATACAAAACATAAAAAACATAAAAATATTTCATCCATTTTAGGGTTTCTTGCTTCTTACTGATATCGCCTCACTGGCCTCCAAGTGGGAGTGGTAGGTCAGGATCTCCGGTGAAGTCCGTGCCTGTGTAAGCATAGTCCTCAACCATGAGGATCTGATCTCGCAGCCATCTGAATAACGGATCACAGAACTTCACCCTTCCCCTACCCACTCATGTGCGAGCCATGACTTGGACCCACCTCAGCATACGGGGGTCCCGTGCTCTCAGACTCCGGAAGGTCACCTGAGGCCTCATCTATGAAACTCGCTCGAAGAAGAAGCAGGTTAACATGGAACCAAAGCCGAACTGCTTCAACTCTACTTGCCGACACTTAGTCAGCTGATCCTTGAATATTGGAAGCATTGATTCCACCCAGTTGAACACCGTGGGTGCCATGGCCTCTATAGCATACAACATGTGTGCCTTGGAAGCCTGGTGCACACCCTGACTCCCGGCCACCCTCTGCATGGTAAACAGAACAGTCCGTAGGGCCCTATTCGTCACTGCTTTGATGGGGACCTTCTTCCTCGATGTACCTGTTCCCAGTGCACAGTGACGATCTATAAGCTCTCTGGTAATAATGTCCCCTCCACGGGAACCTGTCAGTGAGATGGGAGCACCCCGTCTCGAGAGACCAGTAATGAAGTAGATATCTTCTACCTCCACTGTAAGTATATGGGCCCCCACCTCGAAATACTGCTGCTCTGGATTCCACATCCTCAGTATGTGTTCCAGTAACCGCTCATATGATACCATGCTTGGAGTCCGAAAGAACTTCAGGAGCCCACAATCTCGTAATGCAGCAATACAACCCACATTTCTCTCAGCAGCAGCATCCTCATTGTCATGCATCCTTTCTTTCCATATCACCATGTTTTGAGCAACCTAGACCTACCAAAAACAATAATGGTATGCATTAAAATCATCCTTAAATCATTGAAAATCAAAAGAATGAAGTTATGTTTCCCATACTATTAGTTTAAATTATCCATGGTCGGCACCGCCTGTGCATCGTTGGAGACAGGCGGTGGCACCACCTGTGCATCGTCAGAGACAGGTGGTGGCATCGCCTGTCCACTATGTTATTGGCGCGGTTCTTGGGTGGTACCGCGTATCCAGCAAGGGGTAGCTGCGGTGCCCGCATTTTGAGTTTTAGGGCTTGCCATATGGGCCCAAAACCCCACCAAATCTCAACATAAATGCTATGAAATGAAAGATAAGGTTCTTAGCTATTACCTGCAACTAACGATGCCGAAAATGGACGGTGGAAACTCCTGGTATCAGCTGTGGAAGATCTGGCTAAGAAAATGCTCCAAGTGCTCTCTGCTAGAGGTAAATAGTGAAATGATTTGATTTTTTACTATTTAATTGACTTATATAGGCATTTTTGGGTCATACTTGCTATAGTTTTGATGTAAAATCACGTTTTAGTCAAAATTTATCTATCGTAATCCCTAATGCTAGTTTTGAATGCATTTAACACTTGTTTTTGAGACTATTGCAGGATAGGAGAACTCTAGCAAAAAGCTTTCAAAGTTTGTTTATGGCTTTTTCGCACTTTCATAAAACGGAAAAGGTCGATGAGCATTTATTATGACACTTTGATCACGCTCTTTAAACCTAGTATCAAAGGTCCGAGTCTATTTTCGAATCTTTCCAGGCTCATAAAATTTGACATTGTGTAAAGAAACATCATGGAGTCTTCTTTTCACATCTTTTTTCAGACTCCTTAAACATGAAAAGATCATCGAGTCCATTTCCGAATCTTTCCAGGCTCGTAAAAAGTGACATTGTGTAAAGAAACCTCATGGAGTCCTCTTTAAACTCTTTTTAGGCTCCTTAAATATGAAAAGATTGTCGAGTCTCCTTCATACTTGTAAAAGTATTTGAAGAGTCATCATTCGGACGATAGGTTATCTCTTTTTCGGTTCAGATAGGACTATTTACGAAAAAGGAACACTCCAGCCAATCATGACTGGAAGAGTTCTCTAAGGTACGATTTTATACTTTTTCGGGCCTTAGATACTAAATCATATGAAAAAGGACCCTTTGGAGTCTTCTTTCGTATTCGTTCAGACTCTCTAAACATGAACGATACCAAGTTTTCTTTCAGCGGACTCGTTAAAATTAAACATTGAGAGACCCGTTTTGGGAACGAACCCCTCCTCTCTCAAGTTCGTAAAACATATGAGTTTGGACTTGTCTTCCGACAAGCTATATCAAGTGTTTGTTACCCTCTTTGAACTCATAAAACCGGAAAGAGGCACTCATCGATCATGATGGGAAAAATGGGAAGGGAATCATTCTGCAAATAATGGTAGTTGTTTGTCATTACCTTTGAACATGGAACTTGTATGCACATCATGTCAGTCAATTGGGTATTCAGTTGATCTCCGTGACGATCCACTTTCATGAGTCATGTCAATCCTTTGAGTCTTTCAAAAGAATGCATTGTCCACTGTCGCATTGTGTGTCTGTCCCGTCTAGTCATGCTACCAAGTCTTTTTGTCGTGTCATCGGATGCTCAAAGGGGATTTGAAGAAGTTTTACCTCTGCAGTCTATATAGTCTTTGTGTTAGTATCTTTGAGTCAGTCTTATGGTTACTACATATACATCATTCCAGAACTATGTTCTGAGTTTCGTGTCATTGATGTGGGACTCATCAAGGCTCTCCTTCGACAAGACTATTCCCGTCGACATCAACTCATCCTCCAGGAAATAGTCTTAGAAACAATATTTGGTACCTTGAGATCTATATGCCTTAACAGAGTCTCTCGCTCTCGACATAGGTTCGCATCATTGACCTTTGATCGATAGAATCGACTGGGTGTTCGACATCAGGACATCTATTCACACTCAGTAGATTGTACTAGAGTACCTTGGGAATCATTGACATTAATGGTGATCTCCCTCGCACTTGTTAATGGTTCACATCATTGGCTGGTAATCAAGTGGTTTCTACCATGTTCGACTTCAGATGATTGTAATCACATGGATAGAATTGTACTTTGTGGAAGACGAGATGAAGACCCCGGGTATATGTTTAAAGCGCTCATTGCTTTCCCCAGGTTGCGATGGAGTTTTGTATATCTAGCATGGATCCACATTTGTATGGTCGTGGTTATGTTCAAATTTGCGTCTGTATGACATAGATCTACATTGTATGTCTGGTAGCTATGTCAAAGTTTGAGTCTTCTATCACATGGATCTACGTTGTATTCTAGTAGCCATGCTTGTTTATTCCTGTCATGGATCTACCTTGTATTGGTCTGCAGCCATGAGTTTGGTTACTTGTGTCTATGAGTCAAAATACTGATGTACTACAGATGCCTACTTGACGACATGCTCGTATCAAGCCGACATTTTCACCTCGTGGCAACTACTTGTTCTCTCAAAGCTCTCGTTTATCGTATACCTCTAAGGCTCATGCTTTGGGGGGGCATCCTGTTATACCAAAATCCTGTCACCATCATGTGATAAGACATTTGACATCCCTACTTGCCCTGAATCCCAGCTTCTGGAGTGGAAACCCATACTAAATGTCAATCTTTCTTAAAAATTCCCAGCACCGCACTTACCTTGTTATCCAAGAGCGGTACCTTGTTCACACCGCTTGTCCCTTGTTGTCCACAAGCGGTGCCACCGCTTATGGCCCTTAGTCCATAAGCGTTTCTTACCAAAACCGCTTTGTCATTGAAGGAGAAACGCGGTACCCTGGGTAAAAAGAGAAAAAGAGAAGTTTCTCGAGGCTTCTAGATGATAAGCCTCAAGATCTCCCTTATCCCTACCATTGTGGGTCTGTTGAGCTCGAGATCCCCCATCCTAGGATCTTGGAGGCCACCTCACCCACTATTCTCTCAACCATCCCTATCCATCTAGCCCTATAAATACAAGCTTATGGCCATGGTTGAAGGGGAGAACTCTTGAGGTATTGTTATGCTGTTGGATTGATCACTTGGTCCATATCATTGGAGAGCATAGAGAGAGCTAGAGTCGGAGCTTATGGGGATGAGAATGCTTGGTTTCATGGAGATGCATGTCAACACTAAGGCTTGGTTGTAAACTTCTTCATATTTCTATATTAATGCAAGTTGATTTCTGTCCCACATATATTGTTGATGTTTGATTTCACATGTATGTTGTTAGATTCCTTAGTCACTAACATAGATTAATAGATTATATTTTGGTTGCTTTGATCTGTTTCGTGTTGAGCTGATTGCAGGTACACAGGGTGACTGTCAAAGCATTACATTCCATGTATCTATGACGTCTAGGGAGAGTTTTCAACCTCTGTCCTCTATTTGTTTTGGATCTGAACCATTCAGACCAGTGGAACACCTTACTGTCCGTGGGAGGTGAAATATTCCAGCTAACAAGGATCTACTTCAAACGTTTGGAATAAGGTACACCCCCTTAGCCCCTTATCGTTAGTTTTACTTACATGTTTAGCATGATTGGAAATGGGTTTATTTTTGGTGTCATCCTATTTGTTGTGGTCCACCCCAAGCCATAGGATATCTTCTCCATAACAAAATTGGCGACCATACTGGGGATTTCCTTTTTGTTGGGGTTTGGGTGCGTGATTGGCTTGATTTGCTCTCTGCTTCTTTGTGTTTTTGTGTCGTTTTCAGTAGTTTATTGAGTTATTGGCAGTCCCTTAAAGTAATTTGAGTCTTAGCTTATTTTTTACCACCTTTTCCTTGGTATACGTGGGTCATTAAACTTATAGTCGCGTATATACATGGGCTGTAGTGTATACAGTTGCGTACATATCTCTCTAAGATTGAAATTGGGATGTGTCTAGGTTCTCGGTGGGTTGTGAATGTTGTTGAGCCTTCCTAGGTTCATTTGTTGCCTGTTGATTGCCTCTGTTGTGGCCAGAGACGATTTTTTATGGAATTTCTTTAAAATTTATTGTTGTTTTTATCTCCTTCTTGGTTTATTATTAGTGCATTGGACTTCTTGGTCTCAGTGTCTTATTGGATTGCTTGCTACTATGCTATGAGGTATGGGAGTTTGTAGGGTCTTTTTATTTTGCATTTTCATTACATCTATTTTGAAAATACAAAAATATTTTGTCTTTTCATATTTATTGCATTATATATCGCATTGATTTGGTACTTGCATTAGGTTTGCTTAGATGATGTTAGTGATCAGATCTTCATGTAGGAATGATTGCATGGGCATTTCAAATGAAATTTTTGCGTTGCATGTAGTGGCATACCCCCTTTTTCATGATTAAAAATAGGTTTCACTTGGCATTGTTTTTTAGGTGTGCATATTTATTTCACTCTTGAGTCATAACCTCACTAGTTGCACACTCATTACCCTTGAGTAATCACAACCTTCAAATTAACGCTTAAATTAAAATGGATTACACATTTTTATTTGATAGAGGTGCACCAACAAGCTTAGGATTGTCGAGTCTTGGAATAGGATGTCATGAGTAAATATTTCCAAGACTATGAAACAAAACATATAGGTGTATGTCCAGGTGAGAAGTGAAATCGTTGGTATAATTAGTGTTCTTGGAGACTCCTCTTACACAAGAGTTAAGCACGAGGTAGTGCACACGTTTGTGGTGGGGATAGCCACTTACCACTTTCTGTTGAGCGCCGAAGATATTTCCATGATCTTATTCGTATATGGGGGATTTTGAGGTACTTTTGGTGCTTTCGAGGTTCGAGCTTTGTTACCCTGCCCATACAGTAGATCCCTCTTGTGACTGTCCACCTGAGCATTGGTTATATTGGGGTGACCTTAGTTGCCTTACCTAGGTATCGTAGGGGATACTTGTAGAGGTTATTCTGCGAGTGTCCTGGTTAGGTAGGAATCGAACAACACAGTCACTATGTGCGTTGAAGCTAAGGGCCACTATAATTTGTTACACACATCCAATTGTAGTGTATGGGAGTTTCAATCCTCTCCTAGGCAATACATACCTATTGCATTTGAGAGCTCACTTATCCTCCCTATCTGCTTGTTTGCATCTGAGTTAGCTTGCTTAGGGGCGTTCTCTTTGTGCGCTAGTTGGCCTCAGGGATAGTAGTTAGTTGGGTGTTTGTTCTTTTCAGTCATTGTGGATTGATTTTCGGTTCCTTGCCGATCTCGATGCTTAGCAAGATTATATCCTTCGAACTCTTCTCCTCCTCCTTGGAAGAGGACTAGACGTTATAGGAAAAATTTAGTACACTTTGATTCACACACAGTTCTTGATATGAGTACTACATCTGAGAACCCGATGTTCTCTCCATCTCCGTCATCTAGAATGGGTGGAGGAACCATAAGGATACCTAGAACTTTGATTTATGTCGACCCTTTGGGAGTTGGTACTTCCCATATTTTGCAGCTGCCCATAGGAGGTTTTCGTCGGAGAGGTTGGGTATTGAGACTTAGTCTACTTCCTATGGAACAAGTCTGTTTACATTCGGCATGTTGTATTCCACTACATCTATCCCATCATCCATTACCGGCCCTGGTGTAGATCCTGGTGTTGGACTTGTGGGCACTAGTGCTCCTTTCCTTGCTTATCGGTTTGGGAGTGGTCATATTGCACCCTCCGCTCCATTTGTGGGGGGATTTTCTCTCCCTTTATCTGGTCTTAACACTAGGGTTCACTCCCTTGGGGCTGGTAATGGATGTGTGAATGTTGGGGCTACTTATTACATTCCATATTATGTCCCATCATCCAACGACCTTGTTCCTTCAGATTCCTTTCTCATGTTGCATCCTCCTTATGTCTCGCATGGTCCCTTGGGGAGTAGTGCTCCATATAACTATGTCGTCCCCGCACCAACCAATGTTATCATGTCTGGAGGCCATATACCTCCTTATGTGCTTGGGGGGGAAACTGAACTATCAACCTTACAATTATGGTTGTATGACTCCTCCTTCTCAAGTAATACCTAACCATAAAATCCATGTGCAACCTTATATGCGACACATGGGAGGGGGTTATTATCCAACCGGTCAAGGCTACAACCTTTATCACAATCAACCCTATGTTAACCAACCTCTTTAGGGTGTTAGGATATTTAGACACTTAGGAGTTAGTTAAGATTAACTTGTGTAATATATCCATTAGGTAAAGTGTGTTTCTTTAGTATGCATTTGTAAATGTTCTAATATGACGATCACGATATGCTCTAGACATAAATTGATCCGACGGTTCAACTTGTCTTAGATCATACCTACCATTGATCCGTGGCTTAACACTTGATTGGTCCATGATTTCTATTTAAAGAGCATGGAGGGTCCTTGGCTAGTTGATCAATTATGAGAAGCTCATATGTAACTTTCTTTCTTTTGCATAATGAATTGCTCAAAGTAACTATTTGGCTGGGGCCATGGACTATTTCCCTCTCGAGGGTTTTAACCACGTGACAAACATCGGTGTTTATCTATGATCTATTTGTGTGAAGCGGTTGCTCAAGGTGTTTGGTATTTTGGGAGTACCCTGTGTACCCGAACATGGTATCAAAGCGTTTATGAAGAGTCGCTTTCAGTTTTGATCAAGATCTGCAACCGATGTTGCCGAAAATTCGAAAGGGCTTCTGGTTCTAGAGTTTCTGTGCATTTATGGTCTGTGGGAGCTGTTCCATTGCATCCGGAGCGTCGTTTCCATTGGAAAATAGTTTTAATTTCATCGAAAACCGTCTGTTTGATCTAGAAACACCAATTTCGACAAATCTAAAGGTATAATGTTATAGTGACAGATTTCTTTATTTTTTTTTTTAAATCTCTCATATTTTATCAGTTTTATTATTAGATCTTTATTGTTTTAGTCTCGGATTGTTGTCTTCCCTAGCTGCGTATACTCTTTGTCGTGCACCTTGTGCGATCGCGGCGAATCAGAAACAGAAATGGAAAGTTTTTTTCTTGTCTTCTCGGCTATGTATGCTCTTTGCCGTGCATCTTGTGCGATCACGACAACTTAGAAACAACAAGAAATATTGAAAACGTAGTCTTTTTAGGTAAGCTAACCAAAATCTCTCGCCATTGTGTGGAAATTTTTTGTTTGTTTGTTTTTGTTTTTCGTTATTTTGTGATTTGCAGGAAAAAAGGCAAGCATGAAGAACGAGAGAGAAAAGTTAAAAAAAACACCTTCCTCTTTCCATTCTTTTACGTACCTTTTAAACTTAGCTCACTTGGTCCAAAGTTGTTTTATTCCTGAATAAGTCTTGTGTTCAAGTCTTATTAAGCTACTTTTTACTGCATGCAATTTCTATTTTCAAGTTACTTTATTGTAAAAGTGCATCTCACTTAAATAAAATAAAATAAAATAAAAAGTGAGTTACTTAAGTCTTTTAATTTATTGCCGCACAATTTAAAGTAACATTATTGTAAAGTGAACATCACTTATTTTACAAAAGTGATTCACTTGAAATCAACTTTATTGTAAAGTGACTGTCAAAGGTTGATCTTGGGAAGAGGGGGGTTCTTTCTTTAGTTGGTGAAGTTAATATCTGCCACGTCACTATTGGAGACATCTTCAACATTTTCTTTGATCAAGCATAACTTCATCATCCAGAATCAGTTTTCAGTGCCGTTTTTTTTTAAATCGCATATTTTTTTGAGATATTTGCATCCAGACAGTTATTTTTCTATTCTTTCTGCCATTGATTTACAGTATGGCTTCCCCTTGTGATATTATACTTACAAGTTCTAATTATTTCTCATGTAAATCTCGTATGGAGGATGTTCTGCGAAGTAGGGGACTTTTCAGGATAATCTCAGGGAAAGAAACAAAACCCCTTGATGATGATAAGAAAATTAAATGGGTAAATAGATGTGATGAAGCTCGTGGATTGATTGAGATGTCAATCTCTACTGATTTGTGATTCCACATATCTGGAATTGATTAACCTGATATAGTTTGGGAAAAGTTGGAATCTGTGTTTGGTAAACACAATGAAATTTGGGGTCATCAACTTGAGAATGCGTTGATTTTCTTGAATCCAAATGATTTTTCATGCATTCAAGACTATTTATCTAAGTATAAAATTCTTAAACTCTTATGTGCAGAATGCAAGATTAATAAAGAAGACAAACAATGTATTTATCATATTCTTTCTAAACTTGGACCTGCATATTCTGTTTTTGTATCTACATTCTACTCCATGAAAGAATCCTTGACTACAACTAGCTATTAAGAGCCTAGTCTTCAATCCTTTTGTGATTCCTTAATTAGAGAGCAAGATAATCTCATTCATCTTGGAATAATTAACAATGCAGATACATCAGGGAGAGCCTTATTGTCCCAACAGAAAGAAAAGCCCAAGCCTCCCAAGAAATAGAATTTTCGCAATAATAAGCCAAACAACAAGGGTCCCAAACCCTCTAAGTTAGCTCCTTCTTTAAAAAATGACAAAGGATCCAAGCCAAAAGGAAAGAAGACTGAGCATCATTGCAATTTTTGTGGGAAAGATAATCATGATGAATCTAAGTGTTTCAAGAAGATGGCAGCCTTGGAAGCAGCAATGAAGAAGAACAACATCAGCCTAGATTCGTCTTCAGAATCTAACTCGCATGGACATGCACTTTGTGCTTCTGGTTATTCTTATACTACATCTTCTTCTTCTACTTCAAATGAATGGCTCATTGATTCTGGAGCATCTCATCATATGGCTAAGGATCGAGCCATCTTTTTAACTATGCATGAATGTAACACCAAACAAATATTTGTTGGTGATGATAGATCTCTAAGTATTGTAGGATCTTGAATAGTTCCAGTAGAAAATGGTCATTTCAGCGATGTACTGTGTGTTCTAAAAATTTCCTACAATTTGTTATCAGTCTATCAAATTACTCATTCGGGTGAAGGTAAAACTGTGACGTTTACACCTCACCAAGTTGTAATTAAGGATTTTAAAAATACTCAAGATGTCCTTGCTATTGGAACAGTTGATGATATTACCAGGTTGTACAAATTTAACAACTTTGGGTCATCACCTTTTCCTTCAGTTTTTGTTGCTCATAGTGATAACTTAACCAAACTTTGACATGAGTGATTTGGTCACTTAAATTATTGCTCATTGCAACAACTATGTAAAGACAATATGGTGACTGGTCTTCTGATGGTATCTTGCAAGGATGATGTTTGTTCCAGTTGTGTACTCGAAAAACATCATCGGGACAGTTTTGAAAAACGTGCCTCTTGCCACGCCTCGGTTCCCTTGGAGCTTGTGCATAGTGAATTGTGCGGTCCTCTTCCATCTGCTTCCTTTTCTGGTTTCAAATATTTCTTAACTTTCATTGATGACTACTCCAAACGCACTTGGGTTTACTTCCTAAAACTTAAGAGCGAAGTATTTAACATGTTCTTGGCCTATAAGGCCCTTGTTGAAAAACAATCTGATCATCAAATTATTAAGTTAAGATCTGATAATGGAGGAGAATATGTTAACAACAAGTTCATTACTTTCTGCACTGAACAAGGAATCCAACAACAGCACATTGTTCCACATACACCACAACAAAATGGTGTAGTTGAACGGAAGAACCGCACTTTAAAAGAAATGGCTAATTGTATGATCTGATCTAAGGGACTAAGTCTTCAATATTGGGCTAAGGCCATAAATTGTGCAAATTACATAGTTAATCGCACACCCACTAAAGTTTTACAAAGTATAACACCAGAAGAAGCATGGAGTAGAATTAAACCAAATGTAAGTTACTTTCGTGTGTTTGATTGTGAAGCATGGGCTCACATTCCGGATGAAAAATGGAAAGCATTGCAGCTTAAAAGTGAAAAGTGCATATTTGTTGGATATTCTGAAGATATAAAAGGTTATAGACTTCTTCAGCCCCATTCACATGATATAATCATTAGAAGAGATGTTAAATTTGATTAAAATCTCCTTGCCTGCGAGCCTAACTTGGCGTGTGTGCCATCTTTGGCCCGCGATCCTGATTCGGCGATTGTGCCTTCTTCTTCTTCTTCTTCCAACTTCCTTGACAGGTTTCCAACTCCAGTTTTTGATGATGACAGTGAGGATGAAAATCCACCTCTGCCTGCTCATGTTCCTCTAATTGCACCAGCACCAATGCTTCCTCGACGGGTCCGTTCAACATGTGAAGTAGTTGGTGATCTTGCTGATGATCCTAGAGATCAACGTCGAACACATTCTCAGTTTCAGCGAGCCTTTTCTCTTTTGGCTCAAGTTTCCGAGAATCATGATCCAGAAACTTTTGTAGAAGCTTCAGGAAATCCAGATTAGGATGCAACTATGGATGAAGAATATCGTTCCTTAATGGCGAACGATACTCGGGGTCTTGTTCTTCTTCCAAAAGGAAGAAAACTTGTCAGATGTAAATGGGTTTACAGAACTGAGTATGCATCAGATGGAAGTGTTGAAAGACTTAAGGCAAGGTTAGTTGCCAAAGGTTTTTCCCAAGTTGAAGGGATTGACTACAATGAAACCTTTATTCCTGTCGCAAAAATGAATTCCATCCGCCTTGTTATTTCCCTTGCAGCCTTAGATAATTGGGAAGTCCATCAAATGGATGTCAAGTCTGCCTTTTTACATGGTGATTTACAGGAGGAGATTTACATGGAACAACCTCCTGGATATGTTCAGGATAACTCTAGCCTTATCTCTCTCCTTAAGAAACCCTTATATGGCCTTAAGCAAACTCCTAGAGCTTGGTATGCCAAAATGGATAGCTTTCTCCTTGACACTGGTTTTTCTAAATGTCATTCTGACCCCAATGTCTATACTAAGAAAGTAGGAAACCATCTCATCATACTTGTTCTTTATGTTGATGATTTTATCCTTACTGGTAGTGACCCTAAACTTATAACCCATGTGAAATCCAGTCTTAAGCAAAATTTTGAAATGTCAGACTTAGGACATTTGCATTATTTTCTTGGTCTCCAAGTCTTGCAAAGCAAAGAAGGAATCTTTCTTTCCCAGTCTAAGTATGCTTGTGACCTACTTCGTCACTTTCACATGGAAGATTGTAAACCATCCCCTTCTCCCTTCCAGTCTCGAGTCAAACTTTCTACCACTTGTACTTCCCCTTAAGTAGATGCCACCTTGTATCGTCAACTTGTTGGTAGTCTTTTATACTTGACTCATTCCCGTCCTGACCTTTCCTTTGCCATTGGTCGTGTTGCCTGTTATATGCAAACTCCTCATGAAAGTCACTAGAAAGTAGCAAAAAGAATACTTCGATATATTCGAGGTACAATTCAGTTTGGGATTCATTATAGTACAGGGGGGACACCTTTGTTGGTTGGTTTCACTGATTCAGATTCGGCCGGCGATCCTGATGATCGAAAGTCTACTGCAGGTTATGTTTTCAGTCTAGGATCTGGACCTATCACTTGGGCTTGTAAGAAACAACAAGCTCTTGCTCTTTCTTCAACAGAAGCATAATATTGAGACGCAGTTAATGCCAGTCAGGAAGCTTTATGGCTTTGACAGATTCTTTCAGAGTTTGGATTTGAGCAGCAGCAGCCTACTCCACTTTGGTGCGACAATCAAAGTGCCATTAAGCTTGCCAAAGATCCAATTCTACATCAACGTAGCAAACACATTGATCTACACAAGCACTTCATCAGAAATCTTGTTCATGATCATGTTCTTGAAATGCTCTATTGCCCTACAGATGATCAAGTTGCAGACATCTTTACCAAGTCTCTTACAGAAACGAAGTTTTCTAAACTTCGATCTATGTTAGGAGTTGAGGAATGTGTCCTTAAGGGGGGATAGGCTCCAATGCCTCCTTCCTTCTCCTAATAGTGTCACTTTTGTAAATCCTTCAATCCTATCCCAAGTTGTTCTTAAGGGGAGATGTTAGAATATTTAGACACTTAGGAGTTAGTTAAGATCAACTTGTGTAATATATCCGTTAGATAAAGTGTGTTTCTTTAGTATGCATTTGTAAATATTCTAATATGATGGTCACGATATGCTCTAGACATGAAGTGATCCGACGGTTCAACTTCTCTTAGATCATACCTACCATTTATACATGGCTTAACGCCCGATTGGTCCATGATCTCTATTTAAAGAGCATGGAGGGCCCTTGGCTAGTTGATCGATTATGAGAAGCTCATATGTAACTTTCTTTCTTTTGCATAATAAATTGCTCCAATTAGCTATTTGGCTGGGGTCGTGGATTGTTTCCTTCTCGATGGTTTTAACCACGTGACAAACATCGGCGTGTTGATCTATGATATATTTGTGTGAAGCAGTTGCTCAAGGTGTTAGGTCTTTTGGGAGTACCCTGTGTACCCGAACATAGGGGACATGGAATCCTATGGTACAACCTAGGCTCCCCTTTTTGGCTACTTTAAACCTACATGACCTTTCGGAATTGACCAAGGATCTGGTGTCTCATGATCCAATGTGACTGGTTGTTCCCACTAAGCTGCCTTCAGACATTTCAAAGTTTGAAGGTAAGAATGGTCAGAACCCTGGAAATCATGTCACTACTTTCCACTTGTGGTGCTCTTTTAATTCATTGACCCATTATTCTATTCGATTACGACTATTCAACGCAACCTTAGAGGTCCTGCTGGAAAATGGTATATAGAGCTACCTAGGGGCACCTATCGAATGCTTAACAACTTAGCCATGACCTTCCTGAACACCTTTCAATTGTCAGTATGTTACGATGCCGACACCGAGCTCTTGTCGACATTTCAACATGATAAAGCCACACATATTTTTAATTATATTCAAGAGTGGTGCCGACAAAAGAGTTTGATTAAGGCCAACATTCCACTCAAGTTTTTATTGGAGTGGTTCCTCAAATCCTTATTGCCTTGTGTCGCAAAAGATGTTTCAGGAGCGTGAAATGAGGAACATGCAATATTTTGAGCTCAACAGTTGGATTTGATATACACTTAGTCTAGGATTTTATATGAGATTATCCCTAATGCGCGACGGTCAAACTTCAATCCTAAGTTTAAACCTAGGCCACATGACGATGGTATTGTTGTCTTTGCAAGTGCCAAGGTTGTAGACCAAGTTACACATCAAATGCAAAATTTGTTTATTAACCAAACTCGTCTGGGACAAGCTATGTCTTTGTCCACTGCCACCCAGTCGATAGATGTACAATCCGTGCAGTCGTAAGATTAGAAGGGTAACCAACAACCCGAAATAAATAGAAGAAATGGAAGAAATAATAAACAGGTTGGGAATAAGAACCCGAAATAAATAGAAGAAATGGAAGAAATAATAAACAGGTTGGGAATAAGAAGGAGAATCATAATGATGACAAGCATACGGATAATGTTGTGGTGGGGGGGGAGTGTTAGGATTATTAATCCTCCCTTGTCCAAATTTGGTCATATGTCTAAATCAGGAGTCATGTCTAAATCGGGAGTCCATCCAGTCTATTTATAGTCATTAGCACCATTGGGTCCACTTGGCCTAATTAGGGCACATGTTTCAGTTACTAAAGTGTGGGGAACACTAATTGAGGCTTACTGCCACTGATTGCACTTAATTGCATCAGTTTAGGAGCCTCCTAGATCAATCCCTACAATTTAGGAGCCATTGGGAGTGTCGAAACCAACCAAGGTCAGTTCAGTTCAGTTAATGACTAGTCAAGCTAAGTTAGGAGTCAGTTACATTCAGTTCTAGTCCTCTACATTCAGTTAGCGCTAGGTTTACTTGACTGCACTCACGAGGGGCGCATTTCTCACCTACCACAGTCAGTTAGCCTTAGTCAACATTGAATGTAACACTTGAGTTGTGTTTTAGAGCTTCGATGAACTCCGGTTATGGTTTAGACAAGGTCAGTTAACTACTGAGTCCTCCGATGGTGATTTAGACAAGGTCTTAGTTACCTACAGTCAAGTAGAGTCTATCAATTCGAATTTCATCATGTGGATTCGAATTTCATGTGGCTATTAAAGCCATTGTACTTCATTGTAATCATTATCCGATTACTTTTTTTATTAATGAAAGCATTCACAGCTGCAAGCCATTTTTGCATTGTTTCATTCTTCAATTGCTGAGTAAATTGTGTGATCTATTTTGTGAGTTGTGTGTTTGTCCACAGATCTATGTGCTCAATTTAATAGCAAGAAGCCTAAACGAAAGGTTAAATCCCCTCGCAATCTTCATGGGGGAGACCATATGACTTACTTATGCCCTCATATTGAGGATGCCTCGAAGTACATCGCACAGATCCCAACTGTGTTGATCGACCCTTTACCTTATAATCAAAACATGGCTTCGAGGACCATGGACACTAGAAGTGTAACACCCCGGTTTTGACCCCATTGCATTAATGTATATGATGTAAATATTATATCGAATCATGATAAGGAGCTGAAGGCCAAGGCCCTGTCATTGATTAATGTTTGGTATATAGGCGATCATGGTTGATGCCTATGGTTTCTGTGCTAAGTCAAACACATTTGTAAACATCATGTAAATATGCAAATTGATGAAAACCCATAGCCAACTATGTCAATGCAACGAATAATGATATGGGGGCATGATTTTCCTAAAAGGGGGTGGGAATGTTGACCTTGAGCCAGTTTGGGGAAAATCCATGTGTCATGGGGAGAACCCATCAGAACTGTCAACTACCATCTTTCTTGTCTTCTCTTCCCAACCATTTATTCTGCCAGAAGGTGGTTGAGGTAGTTATTTCTTGGAAGGGGAAGAGTATGGGCAATTTCGAATTGGGTAGAGCACCCAGTTTTGGAATATTATGTTTTGCTTGCATGGACAAGAAAACACATGAACCGTATGCCAGTTTTGACCCACGCGTTCACGTTTTGAGAGCTGCGAGACGTTCTGGTTCATGGGGGGATTATTCACCACCATCTTTGTTTCCTAGAGGAGTGACATTGTGGTAGCAACGAAGCTCTTCCTGTGTGTATCCTTTACGTTTTGCAAGTGTTTAGTGACATTGTGGTAGTAGCGAAGCTCTTCTTGTGTGTATCCTTCACGTTCTATGAGTGTTTAGTGACATTGTGGTAGTAGCGGAGCTCTTCCGGTGTGTATCCTTCATGTTCTGCGAGTGTTTTTCCCTTGGAAAGGTTGTGATTGTTGTGATGCAGTGTTGTCTTAAAATACAGAGTGTATGAGACCCTATTACTCATGTTCCAAAGTAAAGACGGTGTTGTGGAGTCTCCCTATGGTTGTTGTGTTGTGCACCCTGGTTCGGGTATGAGTTATGTACAAGACTTAGGAATGGGAGAGACGTAGAACGTGCTTGATAAACCTAGTGTGGAACCTCATGATAATATAAGAGTGGCTGGTAAACCTGTTATGCACATCCTGAAGAGCACTGGAAGGGAAGGTGTAGCCCGAGGGACTGTGGAGCAGAGAAGGGGACACTTCCTTGTGTTGAGTGTGTAGGAAGTGGGGAAGGTAGGCCAGATAGGTCTTGTGAAGGTGTTCTTAGCTATGTAGATGAGCTCACTGGCTTAGCAGTTCTTCCTACCCATTGCCTTAGAAGCCTGATAAACCCAACTGGAAAGATGGCTTGGCTGGTAGCCTGATAACCCATCTGTTGGCTTGGATGTGTCTTATTGTGTTTGACCTAGTGAGTAACGTTTGGCTGGACAATTTGGTAAACCCAACTGCGAATGTTGGCTTGGCTAGTTAGCCTAATAAACCTAGCAGTGAGATGGCTTGACTGTGTACAGTCTGATAAACCCATCTGTTGGCTTAACTGGTCCTTAAAGGTGAATGTTTGCTTAACTGTGTTCAGTCTGTGATACCCAACTGTGAGATGGCTTGGTTGAGTGGCCTATGAAACCCATCTGTTGGAATGTTTTACCTTGCATCCTAATAAACCTAACTGTGTTGGCTTGGCTGAGTGTTATTGCACCTTGGCTATGTATGAGCCTGCTAGCGTTCCCTTATTCCTTGAGGAAATCATGCCCAACTCGGGGGTCGTGATGTCGCTGAGAGATTGATGAGCGCACTAGCCTATGGTTGGGTGGAACGTTGCAGCGACATAGCTGGTTGCGGGACAAGTTTTGTTGAAGATAAGTGTTCTTGTCTATGTTATTCTCTGCAATTATATTTCTTGTATTGTAAATTGCTTGATGGAATGTGATGAACATGTTGTTGTGTTGAATTGATGCATTGTTCCTTTGAATAACTGTAATTATAGGCATCTTTGTATGTTTTCCATCAATGCATCTGAACTAAGTTGCAGGGTAGATTGGTCAGATCGGTAATGGCCTAAATGATTAGATCGATCCAAGACTTCAGTGAAAAGTTGATTTTCCTGCAAGAAATCGCCATTTACGCAGTCTGCGGGATGCGGGACACCCGGTTCGCAGATCGTGGTTTCCACAATTTTTCTTCCACGGCTTCCCTTCCGCAACTTGCGGGATGCGGAATTGTGGTGTCACTATTTCCACAATTCCCAATCCCGCAATTCAAGTTTCCACACCGTCGATCTTTGCGGGGTGATTGTTCGTCGTTGATATATTCCCGATGCGGGATATGGGATGCGGGTTGCAGGAAGTGAGATTGCAATTTTCGTAACTTCCAATCCCGCAATTCGAGCTTTCTGCACCGTTGATTTTTGCGAGTGGTTTTTGAGCCATCGATTTGGTTCCAGCTTGTAGAACCATTTGGGATCGTTGTTTTCCATCGTGTTTTCTCTTTGTCATCCGATCTCCTTTGAGATCTTTCCTTGCAGATCGTTGAACTAATCAATGGAAGACAGGAAGGAGTGTGACAGTGTTGGAAATGTTGAGAAGTGGTTCGCAACCATGCCCTGTGTTTCGATGAACAATAAAGGTTCTCGATGAAAATTTTAATTCCGCATGATACTGGGGTATGGGTACATGACATTGTGGTATCAAAGCTACGTGTTGTAGCATTGGGCCTGGAAGGGCCAGAAAGTAATCAAGAGTACCCTCTGATACCAACTTGTAGTACACTACATTGTGGTATCAGAGCTGCGGGTTACAGCATTGGGCCTAGAAGGGCCGAAAAGCAGTCAAGAGTACCCTCTAATACCAACTTGTAGTACACTACATTGTGGTATCAAAGCTGTGGGTTGCAGCATTGGGCTTGGATGGGCTGAAAATCAGTTCACAAAGCTGTCGATTACAGTATTGGGCCTAGATCGGCCAGGTGACAGTGAGTAAAATGGTTTTGATTTTGAATTACCGTGTATCTAACAAATGGTGTTGATAACACATTTTGCAGAGTCATAGTACATTTTGGAAAAGTGGGTTGTTGGTTCAGCCATGAGAACCTATGAAAAGTATGAGGCACGGGATTCCTACGAGCGTGCGCAAGACGCTATGGAGGAAAATGTCTGAGACGAGGATGATGATATAGAATCTAATGGAAGGAGATTTCAAGAGACGCCATCGGACATTGCAGCCACTATGAGAAGCATGATTAAAGCTCAGGAAGAGTAGCATCAGCTGAATGCTGCCATGTTGCAAAGTTTGATAGACATCTAACAACGAATGAGCTCGGGATGACGTCCAGCAAATCCATAAGGTAGTAAGAGTAGTACCAGAAGAAGGAATAGGTCTCCTAGTCAGTCATCTGAATCCAAAGGATCCACTGAGGATTCTAGCTATTTGTCTCACGAGGAAAAGAGAAGGAGACGTTACAGGAACAACTCCCTAGATGAGTTTAAGAAGGCAAGGCCACCTACCTTCAATGGTGAGACAAAGAACGGTCAAAAAGCTGAGGCTAGGATTCTTGGGATGAGGAAGTATTTTCGAGTCTAGGACTATTCAGGAAATATGAAGGCTAGAGTAACCATCTTCAATTTGACTAGTAGGGCATCCATACGGTGGAAGCACTGCAGGCAAGTGAAGAATATTAATGAAAGGAAAATTGTGTGGAAACAGTTCCAGAAGTACTTCAAGCAGAAATACCTCTCTGACAGCTACTACGATGACAAGAATAAAGAATTCCATGAGCTAATATTGGGGCAGCAGACCATGGAAGAGTATGTGCACAGGTTCCTAGAACTATTGAGATATTTCAGGTATATCAAGGATGAGAAGGTGAAAATCTAGTGTTTCCTGAGTGGATTGCCTCAGTCTTGCAAAGACAAAATTGAGTTTTATGGGCCTAGAACTCTGGAAGAAACAATAAGGAAAGCTAAGTATTGCTATGAGCAAAGCAGAGGCAAACCTGACTATCAGAAAACTTGGAAGGACAAGAAGAATGAGAAGTCTGAACAAAAGAAGAAAGGTTTTAAACCTTCTAGCTTCAAAAATCAGCAGAAGCAGCCATCCCAAGCTGAAAAGCAACCAGCTAGAGTGGTGGGAGAAAAGGCAAGAGATCCACAACAGATCAGAGAACCACTCCAATATTGGAGATGTGGAGGACCCTACATGCGTAGGAATTTCCCACTCGAGAATGAGAGTGCAAGGCCAGCTTACAAACTTCAAGAGTCAGAAACAGTGGGTCAAGTAGCGAGGGTCGTCCCTAGGATTTACACAGCACTAGACGACCGCCAGGAAGATCATCAGTCAATTGTGGTTGAAGTTGCAAGTAAGATTGTTGAGCAATCTGTTTCTATTTTGATTGACCCTGGTTATACCCACAATTACATTGTTCCTAGAGTAGTGGAGATTTGTCCTTTAAAGAAAGTGAGGCATAGCAAATCGTGGTTAGTTCAGCTAGCCACTGGAACTAAGAGAAAGGTTAGTGAAGTAGTAGAGAAGTGTCCATTAGTGATGAATGGATTGGTCACCTGTGTAGATTTGAATGTTCTACCCCTTGGTTCCTATGATGTTCTCATTGGAATGGATTGGTTAGAAGCTCACAGGGTAAAGCTTAACTGTTACCATAATACTTTTGAATGCATGGATGAAGAAGGGAACCCGAGAGTGGTAAAAGGCATTCCAAAGGTGTTTTCTTGAGGCATATTTCAGGAATGCAGTTGAAGAAGTTCTGTAGGAAAGGTTGCCAGTTGTATGCAACTCATATTTTGGAGGCAACAGAGAATGAAACTCTTAGGTTGGAGGACTTCTATGTATTGCAGGAATTCAGGGATGGTTTTCCTGATGAGATTCCAAGGCTTCCTCCAAAGAGGGACATTTATTTCACGATTGAACTTGTGCCAAGAGCAGCACCAGTGTCCAAGACACCCTACAGAATGAGTACGCTGTAAATGTTAGAGTTGAATATGCAGCTGCAAGAGTTGTTGGAGAAAAAGTAGATCAGGCTGAGTGTGTCCCCTTGGGGAGCATTAGTTACTGTGTTGAATTGATGCATTGTTCCTTTGAGTAACTGTAATTATAGGCATCTATGTATGTTTTCCATCAATGCATATGAACTAAGTTGCAAGGTAGATTGGCCAGATCGGTAATGGCCTGAATGATCAGATTGATCCCAGACTTCAGTGAAAAGTTGAGTTTCCTGCTAGAAATTGCCATTTACACAGTCTGCGGGATGCGAGATGCCCGGTTCGCAAATCGTGGTTTCAACAATTCCCTTCCGCAACTTGCGGAATCGCGATTTCCACAATTCCCAATCCCGCAATTCAAGTTTCCACACCGTCGATCTTCGTATGGTGATTGTTCCCCGTTGATCTGTTCCCGATGTGGGATGTGGGTTGCGGGAAGTGAGATTGCAATTCTCGTAACTTCCAATACTGCAACTCGAGCTTTCCGCACCGTTGATTTTTGCGGGTGGTTTTTGAGTCGTCGATTTGGTTCCATCTTGTGGAACCGTCTGGGATCGTTGTTTTCCATCGCGTTTTTTCTCCACCATATGATCTCCTCTGAGATCTTTCCTTGCAGATCGTCAAACTGATCAATGGAAGATGGGAGGGAGTGTGACAGTGTTGGAAATGTCGAGAAGTGGTTCACAACCATGCCCTGTGTTTCAATGAACAGTAAAGGTTCTCAATGAAATTTTAATTCCGCATGATACTGGGGTATGGGTACGTGACAAGAAGCAGTTTTGGTGGGTATCAAAACTCACTGGAAGCCGGAGGTGACCATGGTTGCATCAACATGATGTCTGCCGCTAATGTTGTGACTCGCTCGAAAGATTATGGTTCGTCACAACCCAACTTGGGAAAAGAGCCTGCATCATTTGAAATTTCGTTGCAAATTGATAAGCCTGAAGCGATACCTCACATACCTAATGGAGTCCTTAAGCATTTAGGACACAACTCTATCATTGAAGATTTGGGTCAGACTCCTTGTGCGATGTTAGCTATGGAAGTTCTTCAGACTTGTCCTTCACAACGAAGAGCCTTATTGTCTACTCTGCACGTAGTTGATCCTAGTGCCTCCACAGTAGTCAAATTTGAAACCCACGAGGTCCATCCTCGCTTGCCTTATCATGTGGCATTTATAGTCCACGTGGAGTGTCTCAACAACACCATTAAACTTATCGTTATTGATGAAGGCGTTGCAGCCTCTGTGATGTCTCTAGCTTGTTGGAAAGGCCTCGACTCACCCACGTTGTCGAAATCTATGACCATGTTGACTATGTTTGATGGAAGATCATTTCGGCCGAATGGCATTATTCGTTCTCTTTAGGTGTAGTTGGGAGGGAAGACCGTGTCGTTTGAGGTTGAGGTGGTTGATGCGCCCCTCGACTACAATATTGACTGGGACGAAACTGGTTTTACGTTATGAAAGTGATTGTATCGTCGTTATTTCACGTAGTGCATTTTCCTTACGAAGATCAGAATGTGACGATCGACGAGATGTATTTCGATAATTTTGGTTCCTTTGCATGGTCGAGATTAACTATCCCAGTTATTGATAATTCTCAACCGAAAACTAAGAATGTTGGTGTCAAAATGTAACCGTCGTTAATGGGAACTTTTAATATTTCAGCACCAATTCTAGTTATTAGGTCTAACCCTAGTAGTGATTCATCACTTATGAGTTCGGTCCCATTTCACACTGCGTATTTGAATGACCCATGGAGTCTTCCTTCTCCAAGCACTTCGGATGAAGATGTTAGGCCTACTAGGACGAGAATGTCATTATCTGTAGCAGAGGTTGTGTATTAAGTTGCACTTGATCTTGCTATAGACCTGGGTCCTTCCACTTCACAGATGGAGGAGGAGGACCTCCTTGCACTGCTTGCCTGGGTAGTTGCATCTTCATGCTCGCATGATTGCATCGATGAGAATTTTCCTTCAGATGAAGCGATTCTCGAGGCCATGAATGCTCCAAAATAACCTTGGGAGGAGTTGCATCATCGTTCATACTTTCTCGTGGAGCTTGAACGGGTGGAGCATGAAGACTTTAGGATGACCTTAAGAGAGAGTGTTGGTCTACTTGTGGTCCCATTAGGCACTCATGCTATATATTATGAAGGGACCATGGTGAATTTATCTCCTACGGTTCTGATCAACATCTCTTAGATTACTGGAAAAATTGAGAATGTGTACATTGGTGTAGACTCCTCCTCGCTTTATGAAGTCAAGAGATACACCAAGATTTTTAAAGAGTTTCATGAAGTCTTTGCTTGGTCATATGAAGATATGCTAGGAATTTACCCTCTCATTGTCGAACATGAGATCAAAACATATCCCAATGCTAAACCTGTTTGACAATGGCTACGTGTAATGAACCCTCGCAAAGCTCTTGCCATTAAGGTTGAGATATAGAAGCTGCTCAAATTTGGTTTCATCTATATGGTTCCCTTGACCGAATGGGTGTCCAATCCTATTCCGGTAGATAAGAAATAAGGAACCATCCGAGTATGCACCGATTTTCGAGACTCAAATTGAGCTTGTCCGAAGGATATTTTCCCCACATCGTTCATTGATAAGATTTTGGATGAGTGTGTGGGGAGCAAAGTTTTATTGTTCATGGACAAAATTTTTAGGGTACAACTAGATACAGATTAAACTCGAGGACCAACATTAGACTGCGTTTATTTGTCCTTGGGGTACCTTTGCATATCAAAAAATGCCTTTTGGCCTTAAAAATGTTGGAGCCACTTTTCAATGGGGTATGACTTTTTCTTTTCATGACCTTAAGCATATTATAAAAGTTTAATTGGATGACTTAGCTGCTCACTCTTGTTTGAGAGTGGATCATCCAGATCATTTGCACCTGGTTTTTGAAAGATGTTGCCGGTACAAAATCTAATTAAATCCTCAAAAGTGCATCTTTTGTGTGAAAGTGGGTCGGTTGTTGGGATTCATTGCACCAAAGGAGGAGATTAGGGTCGATCTACTAAAGGTTGAGGCAAGACTTCGGTTGTATCCCCCTCGCAGAATTTGACATATTCAGAGTCTCCAAGGAATGGGCAATTTCTTGCGTCGATTCGTTGTCAATCATGCCAATTTGACCAAGGGGTTTATGTGATTATTCAAGAAGGGTACTTTGTTCATATGGGATGAGTGAGCGCATGAGTTCTTCGACGCCCTTAAGAGAGACTTGGAATCAACCCTCGTGCTTAGTCCACCTAACCATAGCCATGATTTCCTGTTATATGTGGTCGCATCTCAAAAGATGATTGGTATGGTTTTGGTCCAAACGAACGATGAGCTCCAAGAGCTCATTATCTATTATCTTAGTCAGAATCTCATTGACACTGAAATTAGATATAGTCACGTTGATAAGTTGGCCTTAACGACTATCCATGCAGTCCAACGGTTGAGGAACCATGCTTCGTCAGACTACTGTTGTAGCTCACCTCAATCCATTTCAGTTTGTCTTGACTATATGAATAATTGGGGGGGGGATATAATAAATGGATTGTCATTTTGCAAGAGTTCGACCTCGAGTTTGTTTCAGCGAAGTTGATGAAGTTGTTGATATTTGCTGAGCTCATATCTGACATCCCTAGTTTGGAGGAGGACAACGTTCATGAGGATTCATTCGTGGATGAGCATATTTTCCTCATTTCGACTATTGACCCTTGGCATGGTGATATCATCATCTATCTTCAGACTTTGAAGGTTCCCTCCCACCTCTCGGGAGATGAATGACGATGCCTACGTCATAATTCTAAGAACTAACTTATTATTGGTGACACATTATATCGCCGAAGGGTGGATTCCATCTTGCGTCATTGTTTAACTCACGATGAGGCTAAGACTGTGCTGGATGATTGCCACGGTGGGGCATGTGGTGATCATTTATCTGGGCTTGTTACAACCCAAAAGATCCTTATAGCGGGTTACTACTGGTTGTCGGTCTTTAAATATTGTATCAATGCGGTCAAGCGATGCCACCCTTTCCAGGTGATCGCATGAAATATGCGCTCGCATCCTACCCCATTATATCCTATTATCACCATCGATCCCTTCACTAAGTGGGTGGTGGACTTTATGGATTGCATCCCAGCGTCAACTGGGGGAATCACATTATAGTGGTCGTATATTACTTCACGAAACGGGGAGAGGTTATGCCTATAATTAATTATAACGGTGAGACGACCGGTCACTTTGTGTTCAACCAGATTATCACTTGGTTCGATATCCTGAAGGAGCTTATCACTGACCATGGAAGGCACTTCCAGAATAAGATGATGGCGGAACTAGCTTCGAAACTAGGGTATAAGAAAGAGCACTCTTCTTCCTATTACCCTTAAGTGAATGGCTAGGTTGAAGCAGTTTTGAAAAGAACCATTGCACAAAGAAAAACTAACTCGCATATTTTGCTTTACCCTGCTTTGTGGGATTATCAAACCGTAGTCAAGTACACGGAGTAGAGTCGGTAATATCGTTTGAGTGTGATATTCCGTCATTAAAACTTGCCATAGAGTTTCTACCCGATACTTTGGAATTAGAAGAGAGTTTGGTCCACTTAGAGCACCTGGATGAGAAATGTCGGGATGTTGTAGTGGCTCTAGAGGTGAATAAGCGTTGTGTTAAAGCCCAATATGATAAGTTTGTATGTCCCTGTCAGTTTAGTGAAGGTGACTTGGTCCTTTTATGGGATCAAGCCAATGAACCGCTCAGGGCGGGTAAGTTTAACCCTATGTAGCATGGGCCTTACATGGTGAAGTGTGTCCTAGAGAAAGGATCCTATGAGATGGAAGATTATGAAGGGAATTCCTTAGTGGAGCCCCGAAATGGGATTTATCTTATGAAATATTATGCTTAACGTTTAGCCAAGGACAATATTGTATATTATTGTACAGGTTGTATAGTTTTTTTTCTTCTAGTAGTGTCATTGGTTTGTTAGCATGCTTCCTCTGTTGTGGAAGATGTCGATGAAATCTCCAATATATTTAGGATTCATTGACAGTGCCAGCCGCCACACCCAGAATGTCATAACCCCAAATTTTCAAGAAATTTTTAATTTTTTTTTAAATAGTATATATATACTCTTCTTGACTGCAGTCATTAACTGAATTGATTAGTTTTATGTTACTAGAATTATAACTGAATGATCTTTTGATTATACTTAACCTTAAATAATAGTTTCTTCTTAGTCACTGATTTGTTTTCTGCTTGCGACTACAAGGGGGATTGTCATGACAGACTGGGCTTACTTAGCTTCCGAGCTAATGCAGCAGTTTTCCTTCCCTTACAGATATACAGGTAATGTTCAAGTCGCTGCTAACAAATCTCTAAAGTATTAAATAACGATTTGCTGTACAAATTCATTCAGTAAAAGTATATGCATGCTAGCCATATTTATCAGGATTCTAAAGGTAAAGCTTTTCCTATAATCTCTTTTAAGATCTTACTGATAGAAAGTTGAAATTTACTAGTGAATATGATAGCTACTTTTTCTTTATAATAGCAGGATTAAGTATCCCTATGGAGTACTGAACCATTTGATGTGTTTACTGTAATGCAAAAATAGAAGTAAATAAATGTTTCTTATCTAGCACAGTAAAATATAACTGGGTTACAATATCCAGATCTAATTCTACTCATCCGTAGTTACTGCAACATGCCAAGTTTAAATTCAGAATATGTTTTGATTTGCAATTGCAATTGTAAAGGATATGGTAGTTAAAAATATCAACATATACTTTTCTTACTTCAAGCATTTATCAAATTTATTGCATGATACAAGTCTTCCTTTAATACTTTTAAGGATCTGCATTATTTTGGAATACTACTTTTATTTTCATGATCGAAGTTTGTATGGAAACAAACCTTTTCAAAAACATTCCTAGGTTTATTATACTTACGAGTAGAATATTATTTCTATTCTGTGGGATTATAGAACCTTTTCATACTTATATACTCAAATGTCAAATACAATGTTCTTGTCCATATTATCAAGCCAAGAATGCTGAGTTTTCTCAACCTATCAGTCAAATATTGACTTATAAAAATCTTCTATAACCCTTGGACTCGAATTTGATAAAGTCTATTTATCACTAAGAAAATGGATCTAAGACTACTATGAGGATATCATTCTACTAGCAAGTATACAAGAGTAAACCATAATCCAAAAGTCACATAGTGGGTTTACTATACTATTATAGACTTTTATAATTTAATGTTATTCCTTTTATCTTCCTTTATAAACTTAGGACAGGACAATTTGTAATATGAAGTAGAATTATAAGCAAATTATGTCATAGTAACCAACCTTACTCTTTTGCTTTATATAAGTAATCACCTCCCAAGATAACTCTCCAAACCTAAGTATATGAGATCAACGATGAACAAAATCTATAGAGCAATGTTTTATATGCATTATTCTACTATTCATACGTGACTATATGAGACTAATGATAATCCAAAATCTTTTGAGTTTGACAATCATTAATCCAATGTTTATATGCTTGAATGTGAAGTGCAGGTGATTTGACTATAGAGTATCGACCCTATGGAATCCCCGCGGTATGATTTGGTTTGAAAAATCATTGGAAAGAATCCCGTCGTGGAACTATAGAGTTCCCACCCACTGCATGCAAATAAATTTAAGGGCTACGTGGGCTCTTCCCAGCCACGCACTGTTGTTTAAAAAGGTTGACTTAACCCTAGTCTTCACTTCTCCCACTGCCTGCGGGCCTTGGCCGCTCTGCAAGACCTCTGCAACTCCTCCTGCTCCTTCTCGCTGCTCGCACTGTCTGCTAGTTGAATCCTTTGCTGGTTTGGTTTCTTGTGGTTTCGCTGCCGCACTGTGTGGAGGTTTACTGTGTCATGCAGTTGCTGCTGGCCGTTGAGTAGTGTTATAAAACCTTAGGATTTCTCCATCATGACCGGTACTTCTTTAGATTTCCATGAGCTCCACCTTCTCTGCAACGAATGAAGGGTTTACCCTTCCTCCTGCTCGTGGTAGTTTTATTGTTCGTTGGTGGCCATATCTCTTTCAAACTCTAAGGTATTACGGAGTTTTCTTTGACTGTCTACTTTAAATAATAGTTTAACAATTGCATTCTTATGAGGGTTTTAATATTAAACTGTTCCTTCTCGCTGCAGGGTCGAACTCCTCCTCATGGCGTGGATGGTGCAAGGCTTCGACAGTTGGCTTTCTCCGGTAAGCCTGGTTTTAACCACGGTGTTCCCTCCTTGCTGGTTCTTAGGGCAGTTAGGGGATTTGGTTTCGTGATGTATATCTTTTTCTCTTACTTGGGTTCATTTGGTGAACCCTAACACTGCTAAAGAGTTCGGCTCTTTGTTTATTATGGAATCTTGGCTGAAGCCGAGACTGTGGGTTTTTGGGTTTTGTTTGAAAACTGTGTACAACATGCAAGAGAATGTAATACTATTTGCATAGGCTGTAAGTTTGCTTTAATGTAAATATTACTGGCAGCCGTGAGGTGCCAAGAGGATAAACTCCATCCTCAGTACATTTTTTAGCTTTTTAACAGGGTTTACCCTGTATTTGGAGCTATGCGCTGCCTATACTATCTTTAATTAAATATTATGTTACTGTACAGTTTTAATTCCATTACTGTTTAAATTTTGACTTATTAAGTTTATATGTCTTCGTATAATGGGTTCTTGTTAATTTTGATAAAATACTTGGTATATTTTAAGTTATCATTTCGTGGTACTTGCTGGTAGATTTTTACTGCATTTTGATAATATACAGAGTTAATGATTTTATAAAATGTTATAAGAGTTATACTTATCAGATTGAAATAATTTTGAGGTTCTAAATGACATTTAAAAGTCATTTGACTGTATCACCATGCTTACAGGTTTTTATACTGTAAAAAAAAATTCCTGCTAATGAGAAGAGATAAACTATTACTGTAATTTCTAAATAATATAAATTTATATACAAAAGTTAATAGGATATTAATATCATTGTTTATAATACCCTGGTTATTATTTCTGTAATGCTTATTACTGTTATTATTTGTTCTGCTTATAATCTTTTATATTTATTACTTTTTATATTTATATAAAGTAATAATAGTTATTCTTAGTTTATAAATAATCTGTGAACAAGATGATTTCCAGTTATTAGATAAAGTTTAACTTCAAGGTTGAGCATACTGCCATTCTGGAAATTATTTACTGTTCAGATAAGCATTTGATTCTTATTATTAAGATATCATTAGGGTTTCTGTACTTGGTTAAAATTTTACTTTCTAAATAAAAGAATTTGTATAAGTTAATATTTTATCTATGCCCTTTATTAATACAGGGTTTCAATGTATTTGTTTTTACAATAAAATGCTGTCAACATACTTATAATTTAGACAGTATAATTTACTTCTGAACTGTTTTTAAAATAATAAAAACCCCACTTTCTTTTAACAGAAATACTATGCCTATATGTATAAAATAAAAGTATATTATTATTACTCCTATAATATCCATATTATCTTTCTAAGATTACTAAGCCTTCCTGTTTTTACCTTTAATTTATCTTGTAAACATGTTTAAGAGATAACACTTGTTATTTAAATTCTTGTGTAATTTATGTTATATTATCTTTATTCTTTTGTAAGTAATTTGTTTTATTAGTTATAATGTCCGTTTATAAATCCAGAGTTTGGTTAACTCTATCTAAAGTTTATCTTATAAGCATAGATCTTAATCTTTATTTAAACAAAAGAGTAACAGTTCTGGAACTGTTCGAACTCAGTCTAGAATAAAAGAAAGAAAACAATGAAATAAATACATCATATAGACATTCATAAAATCTAGACCTTTCTGCTTTGATAGTAGTATCTGATCATTGTAAAATTATTCTTATTTTCAATTTATTATTAGACAAACAGTAGTGAAGTTACTCTGATTTAGAAGGAAGAAACTATAAGGTTGAACAGGAAATAAATCTAGTCTAAGTCTGCTGTTTATTCCTTACATATAATATTATTGAAAATAACATACAATTCCAGGAATTAGTTTTTAACTAAGACTCATACAACTGTTAATAAAATATCTTTTCTGAAGGATAGATAAAGAAACAAACTACTACTCTGAAATCTCATCATGCTATCTTTACTTAAATTTACCCCTGTACTGGAGTACGGTCTGGTAAAACCCAGATGTGGAAAAATACAATGGGTATTTATCTTTCATCAGCAGATTCTATTACTGATACTAAAAACATCTACTTCACTAAACCAGTAAAACATTCATATCATAACATTTTACCATTTACAGTTTATTAAAACATAGACAATTAAGTGACAGAACCTGCTTTAGCCTTGGACAACAACAACAATGGGAGGCTGTTCCTCCCTACTAACTCCTGGAAAGCGCTCAAACAACGGCTTCTCAAGACCCCCGAGCTTGCTCTGGTCTCCCTGGCTGGAACTAGGTGCAACAATTGTCAGATACCAGTCCTCAACTCAGTATTAATCCAGAACTTATTAGTAAGTTCTCCCAGCTATCAAGCTGTAATAAACCAAGTTACCGCATCAATCCTCTAAGAACAACTTCCTTACTATTTTTCCCTCTTTCCTCAATGAATTTCCTGAATATCATTCACTTGAATGAATTCTCTCTGGAAAATATCTGAGCAGCCTCAGCTCTCTTCATTGAGTACTTTTAAAAGATTGCCTAGGTCTTTTTTGGGTTAATTGTCATTTAATGAGCCACCTGCTCTGATTCCACTTTCTTGGGGAATCATGACCCCAAATATAGGGAAGTTGCCACCTGCAATTTAGGAAGTGTTTGAGGATGCTGCCACTTGTCTTTTGCCCTCCACCTAGTTCCATCCACCAGTTTGACCAGTAACCTCTTTTTAACAGCTCTCCCATGCTGTTGTCTCCATAATTTATTTATTAATAATAAAATATTTTGAATTACATTCCACTTCTGTTGACTCTGCTGAGTCATCAGTTCCTACTTAGCATTAATTTAACATAATGTCTCAGGAATATAATAAAAACAATTAACATTATTTTACAAAATTGGGGTATGTGACACAGAACCTAGCATCAGTTGCTTGGGTTATATATGCACTTGAGGTTCAGTTGGTGTCTTCGGGAGGTGTTTGTATCCGACCTTCGTCTAATAATGTTGGTGAGTATAGTGTCGTGATTGAATTGTTACGTAATTCCATCTCTAATGGTATCCGATCTCTTGAAGTTCGCCTTGATTCCCAGTTAGTGGTGTCACAATTAAATGGCTTGTACTGGGTTAGGGATCCTACGTTATTGAGAAGCTTATTGAAGGTAAGATTATTGGAATGACAATTTGATTTCATTACATAATATTCATATACTGAGACTTTATAATCATGTTGTCGATTCATATGCAAATCACACATTAGATTGGCACTTGTCACATCCATAAAGAAGCATACAACATTTAAATCACATTCACATTAAAACACATTTGTAAATATAACAGACCGATCACTATTAGTTTTTATTTCGGAATAAAGTCTGAAATTGGTGTCATAGTACAAAATGTCATAAGTACAAAAATAGGGCATTAAACCTCCAACATATATTCGACCGATACAAAATGTTTACATAGGAATCTATGCATGTGGGCTTGGGTGTTGATCATAATAACATACGACAACATTAGACAACCACTTGAACAGTCTAAGCCATAGACAAGGTACCCTTACTACGTGTCTTTGGATGGCCTCGGGTAAGTCCTCTACTTGCACCATGGGTATCCTCTGAGTTAGTTGGGCGATGTTGCCATGTATGTTCTGGATCGTCTTCTCTGCATCTGTGTCTATCATCTCGTCACCTCGTCCCCTCCGCTGATGTTGAGGGAAACCATCTCGTCATCACGGACCCACGTCTACACAATTACGTAATGTCAGTACTTGTCACCGCAAAAAAACATGTTTTTGAGTCTTAAATACATAAAAAAAATCATACACATGGTATCTTGGTGGTAGGGGCATGCTAGTATCTCCATGGAATTCTATCCCTACATAGGGGTGATCATCTATGGCTATGACATGTCGTCGCCATTAGTGGAAGAAGTCACCTAGGAAGGGAGAAGGTGTCCTACTTCCCCCTAGCCTCTGCATCACCTCTGACCAACGAGTCTGGGCTGGATCCCGTAGACTGTGAGGAAAGACCTCGACTATAGGGCTCAGGCCCAATACCCTCTTGAAGAAGAAGGTGTTGATAATGTTGGCGTACCCAAAGTTATTGATCCTACCTAGCTTGCAGTCTGTCAGTTGTTGTTTCATTGTGCTCGACAATGATGCAGACCAATCATATAAGATAGGCCTCATGTACTCTACCCAGTAGAACATGAGAGGTCGTGCATCTTGATGCAATGATGTCAAACCTGCTATCTTGGCTAATACCAAAACTATCACCTTGATACTTAGACTCTGTATCGCATTCACCAGAACTTGACTCCCAATATTTTGTGTCAGGAATGCATTAAACAACTATGTACTCCTCAATAGTGAGTCCCCCACCCACTCCACGAGATTGCAAGTTCACTACCTTGCCTCAGTGAGATAGTCTTGTGATGAAGTAGATGGTTTCTACTTCTAGTCTCAATGGCATCCCATCCAGTATAAAGGCCTTTGTGTCTAGATCCCAGTAATCTATGAACATCTAGAGGAGTCTTGGTTGGGCCTTCAAACACCCAAGCTTCAAAAACATGTACAAACCACACATTCTTAGAGCTTATTGACCATATGTGTCTCTAAGGTCTGCCCTATCAAAATCCTTGTGCTCACGTTCTCTCCATTCCAAAACCATCCTACCAAAGAAAAACCAATTTTAATGAGTTTTCACCATAGATTTTGACATACCTGACCCTGTACACGACTCTTCTTTATGACAGTAGCATATGTACGCAGGCAAGCTTTACTTTGCTCGCGTACATCAAGCCCGATACGTGACCCGACGAACTATGACACGCGTGCGCTGCTATCCCCAAGTTGGGTTGCTCAACGCGTAAAAATCCACCACTAAAATAAAAATAATAATGCATGGAATAGATAGAGAATTAGATTACGAATTACTTGGTGCTGACAACACTGGATTATGTGCCTGTAGCTCCCGAAATCGTCGTTTGAAATCTCGAAGTCCAAGTTGCTCCAAATGCACTATTTTAGGTAAAAAACAAATCGTATGGTGAAAATGTCATTTTTTTACTATTTATCATTTTTGACCCACTTGGCCTATAGTTTGGACTTTTTATTAACCATTTGATGTTGTTTGGGCTAATTTTGTTGTATAGGAAACTTTTATGATGCACTTTCACCAAGTCTTTGACACGTTCACGCCTCTGACAGGTATGATACGTGACTTGCATATAGGATAGGATCAATTTTTCCGCATGCATCTTGCATTATCCTATGATAATATCACCTTAACCATAGGTACGAACTCACTTCGTGATGCCACAAAACCCTCGTACTGCTACTAGAAGTGGCTTCACATAAGTGGTAGAGCTATCCTTATCATGGGTACCCTAGTTAGATCCTTTTTTGTCACTTGCTGCCCATGTCGAGCGTCCTCCTTTAGGTCAAGGAGTCTCTTATAGTCCCACCATGTCTTCGAGTAAAGAATTTCATGTTCTTTCTTGAACTTTATGCTAGCCATATCCTATTGGGACTCCCTTTTGTATCAAGTTGTAACTACATTTGCATGCATTCACATGATGTATTGAGCTTTATGTTAGCTCCCTAGTTCATTTTATAAGCCATATATTCGGAGCTTGTTTCAATCGTAGCCAAGTAGATCCTCCCATATATATTTTGCAGCTTGATTACCCCTTACCTGGAGGAGACATCCCCCCGAGTGTCCTTATCCTGCATATGCTTCCTTCCATTGAGCATAGGTATGTTCCACTGCTTGGAACTAGTCAGGTTTCCCTCGACATTCGTTTCCTCCTTGGTGTACTATAAGAAATTTTATTCCTTTTCAAGCTTTCTAAATATGAAAAATACCAAAAATTCACAAAACATAAAAATACGGATGGGAAATGATATTACTGTCTAATTGGCAGTCGCCGTGTCGTGTCACCTTCGGACAAAGAACATTACATTCATCCATTGATCTGGTTGCTAGTATGACTTTAGGAGTTGTACTCGTTATTTTGAGTTTCCTCCACTGACTGGTTGTGCTTCCAGTCCCTATGGAGCCTATGGTGATGCCTCCTATGTCACATAGTTGTACCAGTTTGCATTTATGAGTTTATGATGCCTATGAGTCTTCATCTACCTTATGCTCTTATTCGAAGGAAGTTTTAGCTTGAGTCGACCATTCCTTAGTTATATTGTATCTGCATGTCAACCATTCCCAATAAAATTGTTACTGGTTCATGCAAATATTTTTCATGTTCTTCCAAATTATCCAGCGTTGTTGTGTACCTTGTGTTGGTTGATGGGGGATGCCTTAATTCCCTCCTTCCAGCGGATTCCATTCTATCGACTTCAGAACATCTATTTTGGAATAGGGATCTAGAGTCCATTGAGTGCCTTGAGACTTGCAGTCGTCAGTGGCAAGTTCCCTCACCATCGACAGATTTGGGAATACATCAATGTCCCCTGATCAATGGACTCTCTCAAGTGTTTGACCTCAACACATATATTCACACTTGTTTGTCTGCACTCTGTACCTTGATTCCCATTGGCATTATCGGTGGGATATCTCACATTTGTTAACGGTATACATCAATGATTGATAGTCAGACGAGGGTCCATCATGTTCAACTGCAACACCTTTACTTGTGTGATGGGACATGTACCATCGATGATTTGTGTCGAAGACTTCTCAGCTTGGTGGCATTCCATATATGCTACCTCCTTGATCGTGCCAATATCTATGAGATTTCACCTCTCATGACCAGATTCCATAGTACCATTTGATGTATTCATTTAGTATGGAGACCTTACATCACTGTATATTGTACGTGGCGATGACCACTCATGACATATGTCTATTATGCATATCCATGGCCATTGTATTCTTATGTATCCAGGACTGCTATGTCTTCGCAGTCACATGCAGGGATCTATCATTGTATTGTATTGAGGAGCGACTGGTTTTTTCTGGGTCTCCATTGCTCTAATTCTACGACTATCATGATGTATTTCGACCATCATGTACCCCTTCGACCTCACACATTAGGGGGCATCTATTATAGCGTGATTTGCCACACCTGATACATCATGCTTGGATGGCATATCCTTGTCCCTATGCAGACTCCTTTACCCCTTTTTGCTCATTATGACCCTGATGCTCTTATGGAACCCTTTAAAAGACACACACACACACATATACGCATTTCACAAGTTTGCAACCCGTGTACACACAACTTGTACCACTGTCACCCGCATACATCGGGAAATGTGCTTAAAAACAAAAAAATATTTGGATCCCCCCCCACTAAGTAACAAAGGACTTGTCTATTTCCCTTCCATATGTTGGGAAACACTCCACTTTAACCCTTCACCTCCTATTGAAGGGTTGTATATTGAGCTACTATGAAGCATTAAAGGAAGAGAACTTGGAGAGAAAATACAATATAGTGGAATTGCGGCCCATTCTTATGTACTTGAGTCTGCATCCCTTTGTCCTTGAAGAAGCCATTAGTGCTAGTTCCCAAGATTGCCTTAATCTTTGTGATCTTGCCTTTGTATGGGGGATTAGAGTGGTGGAGGGACTCAGTTTCTCGATTTCGACGAAGTGTCGATAGAGTTTATCATCTTTATCTATGTTCATATTAATAGAAATATCCATTTCTCGTCCATTACATGTGTAATTATGAATATTTTGTATCCATGGATGTGATTACTTTGATCATGTATTGAGATATATCATGTTGGATTAGGTACCAGTGCTTTACATATATCATGTTTGCATATCTTATTGTTGTTGAGGGCATTGTGTAGCTACAAACTTGATTGAAAGCGCAATGGGGATCTACTTTAAACGTCTAGAATAAAGTACGCCCCCTTCGTCCCTTAGTGTTAGTTTTACTTACATGTTTAGCATGATTGGAAATGGGTTTATTTTTGGTGTCATCCTGATTGTTGTGGTCCAGCCCAAGCCATATGAGATCTTGTTCGTAACATCAACTTTCCATATGCACTTAAGATGTATGCTCTACCTACACTTGTAGAGAACGAACCTACCCGAACTTTGTCCAACAATCTATCCTGTGATAATAAAGAGATGCGATCGTGTGCCGAGTCTCAAAAGTATTCTGCAAACTATTGATGTTGTGTTAGTGGATTGACTAAGCAATCCGTCTTGTCATGTACTCACAATTTGTTGATGTCTAATGGCAAACTATGTAACATTGAGCTCACCCCGAATGATATCCATGAGTATGTATTGTATATTAACACTCAAAGATTTAACACGAGTTAAGGTTAATCCTATAAAGACTTAATTATGGACTCTAGTAAGATGAGGGTGATCCTATATGTGATTAGAGGGGCTTGTCAAGTGACTTTGCGGAACTTTAAAGAAAAGGTCCCATGCCAAAATTGCAAGAAAGGAAGAAGACATATTACACAAATGTTGGGACATGACTCTTAAAAGATTGAGTGAAACTACACAAATGTGTTCCAACATATATGTAGGTCCAAATAGTGCACGAGTGTGATGGGTCATCCTCAAACTCAATATGGTTACAATTAAATATATAAAATGTAAAAATGTATCACTCAATTTGCAAAATGAAGTGAGTTATAAATATTGAACCACTACAAACATGTTTCTCAAAGTTAAGGGTAAGATGCCAATATTTAACCCTTCTCTAAAGAGCAATATTGAAATATAATAACTTTACGTTGTTTAGCACTAGTATAAATTCATCCCTATGGAGATCAAATCCCTTTAGATGCAAATCTTTTCTAGATTGCAAAACTTGAGAAAACGATTTAGACCTAAAAGGATTTGATCCGTCTCAAAGCTTAATAGATCAAGAGTTAAGATGAATCTAGGCTGATAGATATATCTAACCCTAGATTTTTCAGGGCATAGGGCCAAGTTAATTACAAGGCTTGAAGCTATTACAGAAATATACTTATTGTGAGTCCAACATGTCATTTACAAGAATAAAATATAGGTGGAGAAGATAATACTCCATCCCACTACCACTCAAACTAAACCCAATTGACGCACACACAATTTTTAATTTATCACTTTAATATCCTTGTTTTTTACTATATAATATATTTTGTTTATTAAGTTATTTTTGAACCACCATATATTACATCAATGTATTCATGAGACAACACCTTAATCATATTAAGTTGTAAAATCTTTCAACAAATATATTAATTACATGCCCATTCCAAGAAGCATTAACCTTCTGTACAAGCAACTGACCTACTCTCCAAACCAACATAGATCCATCTTAAACTTGGATCTAGAAAGCATCGAAAGGGATCCAATTTCTTTACGTATAAGTTATTTTTATCTTAATTTTTTAAATGTTCATATAAATTACACCTCAAACATTTTGTATCTTTAGTGTTTGGTAAATCAGGGTTTAACATGGATCTTTTAATTACTTTCATTTAGTTTTATTATTGGGTTTTTATTTATTTTATTTATGTCAGTTAACTTAATGTTTTTTATTTTTAATTTTTAATTTATTTTTATTTTAATTTATTTTTTATTTGTTTTTTATGTCGGCTAGCATAACGTGACAGGATCTCCCCCATACTGGGCTGAGAGCACCTCGCTTCTCTCGGTGCAACAAGGTTTTGATATTCCTGTGGACACTTACAAACTTTGGATATGTGATAAAGATTCCATCAAGGAGCTGGATCTTGGATCGCTTATTATACTTATTCACCCCTAAATGGGGCTATTTTTTGATGTTAAGCTTTTTTGTACATGTCGTACATATAAATCATTTATGAGATGTATTAGACAACATATTAGAATTATACTAAATAAGAAAAAGCATATATAAAAGCAGTTGCCCTACTATTGTTTGATCTTTAGATATGTGATAAAGATTTCATCCAGGAGCTGGATCTGGATTGCTCATTATACTTATTCACCCCTAAATGAGGCTATTTTTTGATATCAAGCCTTTTTTGGTACATGTCATATATATGAATCTTTTATGAAATGTATCCAACAACATATTAAAATTATACTAAATAAGTAAGAGCATATAAACAATCTTTTGATGAAGTATGTAATGACCTATGTTGTTACAACTTTTTTGATCAACTAAACAATATGGTTTATCATTTAATACAAATTATAGATTATAATATTTTTTCTCGAGAAAAAAAAAATCTAGAAAACTTGCGCTAAATCTATATACAAATGTCGAACATCATTAATTGACTTTAAATACTAAGCCACGCTAAAATTCATTTTACATTTAAATATATAAGTTGCCTTGTTATTGTTGTCTCAAAGGTATGAACTTTATAATGATGCTTATCTTGCCGTGAGGACTCTCTCTAAGGAACATGTGTGTTTTTATTTTATTAATTAAAAAATATATATATATATATCTTTCAATGTGGTTCATGCGTCGGCTTGACCGACGGGTTACGTCCACGGAAATAAATCAGGCGGGCCTATCCGAAGGGGCCTCACACCTTCGGCACACTTCATGCCTAATCCCAATAGCGTCAATGAGGATTGAGCCCGTGACCTTTATACCGAGAGGCCTAGCAACAGGTGCTCAACCAATTGAGCTAACTCTTGGGGCTTAAATATGTTTATATTTTATTGAAAATATATAATTTTTAAAAAGTCGCGATCCTCCTTTATAAGAGAACTTTAAAATCAATTATTTGACTTTCTCCTTCGTTATTTGATAAAACTATTCATTAATCTAATAATAGAAAATGGATATAATGTGAACATGAATGAATATTTTGTAGGAAACTATTTTTCTATTTAAGTTGGGATGTGAGAATGAAAATTATTGATTTTTTTAGATATAATAAAATTATGGTTAAGTTAAATATCGTATATATATATATATTTAAAGTTTTTTTTGGTTATTCATTAAATTAAAGACTTTTTTTTTTAACATATCAAATTTGTGTTATTACCCTTTAAGTATAATACTTTTTAAAAAACTCATTTATACTTTCAAGACCTATTTGTTTATAAGATAAGGAATCTTTCTTTGTAATAATTTAAGTATAATAGGTATTGAATACACCATGTTTTGACGTCCAACACATCGCACCCTTTTCCAACTGTGCAGTCGCAATCTTTGATAATCCCAATCATTTGGTCGTATAATATTCACTGAGCCGATATCCTTTGCCAGCGACCGGTCCTAAGATCGAATCCTGCGCATTCTAGACCTTCATTTAAGAAGCAAATTAGCGGAAGCCATGGAAGCTCGTCTGAGATGAGAACCTCTTAATCCACCTGTAATTCCCGGTAAGCGGTGTTAATCTTTAATCTCTGAGAAAATGTCGTGGTTTGCGCGATCCCTTGCTTCGTCTTTCAGGGCCACAGACGAAGAACACAACGACGATGAAGACAAAGAAGAAGAGGAAGACGACGACGAAGAAGAGAATATAAGGCACGGGCGAGGCATGAAGGAGGATCTCTCAGTGCTCACAAAGAGCTTCACGAAACAGCTATGGGGTGTGGCCTCGTTCCTTGCCCCTCCCCCTGCCACGATCACTCAGAACACAAACCCTAGTTTGCGGGATTCGCCTGCCCCGCTTTCGGACCGCAACCCGGATCCTTCCTCTGAAGGGAATTTTCGGCAGCTTGAGCCGCTCGATCGGATGGAGAATTCGTCCTCTGGCTCTCCCGCGGAGAATGCCCAGGGCTTGACTGGCATCCGCAGCGATTTTGCGGAAATCGGCGGGAGCGTGAAGACGGGGCTCTCTAGGATTTCATCTAACAAGGCCGTGCATGGAATCTCTAAGCTGGCTTCGACTTTCTTTCCTTTTAGAAAAGAATCCGACGGTGAAGAATTCGAGGAAGAGGACTTTGGTGCTTTCGAGGAGGAGGAGGAGGAGTCAGGTGCATTCGAGGAAGAAGAGAGTCTTAAGTCTGCCGTTGGAGTCACGGACGAGGTTTTAACCTTCGCTAGGAATATTTCAATGCATCCGGAGACCTGGCTGGATTTTCCTCTGTTTTATGATGAAGACGATCCTGACGGTAAGTCGTCTTGGTTTCCTTCCCTCAAGCATGATTTGAGTGCCTCATGTTCGGCTTTTGGCCTGTTTTGATAAATTGAAAAGAATTTTGCCTGAGTTTTTGAAAATGCACATGAAATTTGCTTCAAATTTTGAAAATTTGCAGGAATCGTCTTATCAACTTCTACAATTTGATAATTCTAGGGGGCAAAGTCGTCTTTGTCTGGTTAATGTTCAATGTTGTAGAAGATCTGCCTCAATTGTTTCAAATTGAGAATTGTCGTGCCTGCTGTGTGCTGCTATGTCAATCTTGAAAGTTATAGCTTCACAAATCTATAACTCAAATGGCAAAACGCCCCTGTTAGGCGAATTTAAAGTTCTCTTGGAAAGACTATAGTCAGTCCAGAGGAGGATCTATCATACCATAAACTAATATCTCTTGGTTAATATTTGTCCTTTTAACTACTTTTTTTCTCTTGGTCGGTTTACAAAAATCTGAAAGATGAATCTGTTCTTTTTTTGGGAAATGCTTAATGAAACATGCTCTTAGGGGCTGCCTGTTCACAGAGCGGACTTCTTTCCACTTAGGTACCCGGTCTAAGGAGCAGCTATTCTGCCGAAATCGCCTGGGACTTGAACCCGCTCTAATCTCTTTGAAACTCATGACATGTTGGTGGGGTAGAGTTCAGCGAGAACGGAACCCTTGTGCATGGCTCAAGACTGTTGACTTCAGCTGTGGAGTTTGAACCAATGCACCCTGATGGCAGATTTTTTTTCGCTTTTTTTTCCACTTTTATATTGGAAAAGAAGCATGCACTTTGATGTATATTATTTTTTCACCAATATATCTGATGTGCCTTTTATCTTCAACCATTAGTTTCTCTTCACAATGAAATCCTTGCAGGGAAACTTAAGGGATGCTTTTCCACATTCATGAATGACATCTTCAGTAATCCTGTTAGCATAGAATAGTGCACCTCATATAGAGCGATTCAAACCAGGCACCTGTTGGCAGGGAACTAGTCAAATACCCATCAACATTTGCAACAACTGGTTGAGCGAATCCCTTGGGATATCTTCAACAATTAGTTAAAAACACTTCTCCAAATCAAATTGTAGACCGTTTTGGTTGATGTCATTTATTTCATCCAGGAAGCTATTCGGTGACTAGTGTGGTGGTGGGCATAATGGAAGATTGATTTCTTCAAAGTTGAATTAGCATGCTTGCTAAATTGTTTTAAAGCATCTTTGAAGTATTCTGTTTCAATTTGAAAACATACTTTCGGAAACCTGAAATAATGATAGTTCAAGAACAATTGTATCTGGTATTTTGTATGAGGGGGAAGTTGTAGAAGAAAATAGAACCTACTAATTAATATTAATTATCACCTTATTATATGGAACCCTTGCAGTCTCCTATGCAAACTACAGGGTTGATGATAGGCTGTGTTGAGGATAAAAAATAGGCCGCAGATTCAAAATAAAACATATAAATTCAGTGGTCTGGGTTTTTAGTTGAAAATAAAGGTTTAATTGACAGCCAGGTAATAACCAAGGTTACAAAAACCGAACCGGTGGTCGAACCGGCCGACCCTGAAAACTGGACCCAGGCCGGAACCGGACCAAAACTGGGAAAAAAACCGGATCACAAAACCTGTCCACCAAAAATACAAAAGCTACTTAAATTTTGAAAATTATATATATATTCATGTGCAACCATGTGAATCCAAACCATTATACACAAATTTGTAAGAAGTGTTCTTGCTATGTGCCATACTGAGCATATTTCACTAGAACCTTCCCCACTCAACCAACTTTTAATTTTTTTTTTTAAATTAAAAAAATACCCTCTCAAGTGTTGTTGTACAGTTATGTATGGAACCGGTCAAAACTGGCCGGTTCTGTACGAAACCGGTCATTTCCGGTTTGACCTGGCGAGACCCCGAAAACCCGAAATCGGTTGGATCGGCCGGTTTTACCGTACCGTTTCCCGTCCGTTTTTTGTAACATTGGTACTATTAACACATGTAGCCCTGTAGCTGCAAACCATGGGTGAGTGAGGAACTAGATGAATCTTTCGCCACACTATTTGAGGCCAATTGCAAATTACTACAGACATAAACAAGGTCTTCCAATGTCTCTTTTTTCTTGAATATGTTTTTTTAACCTGATAGGGTTAATTTTTTTACTTCATACATTTTAAAACTTTCTAAAAACTGATAAAAAATAAAAAAAATGAAAATTGAAATTCACCCTTCGCTTTAGGTTTGCCTTGAGGTTTGGAATGAATTTCGTTTAGGGTTCGAATTTGCTTCAGGTTTGCCTTGAGGTTTGGAATGAATTTCGTTTAGGGTTCGAGTTCGCTTTAGGTTTGCCTTGAGGTTCGGATTGAGGTTTGCCTATCATGCTTGGGAACCTCATTGAATTTCAACTTTGACTTCGAACCTCAAGGTTGAAGTTCAATGAACCTTGTGACTTAGATTGCAAATATAGCAACAAAAAATATAAGGATGTTGGACCACATACAACTCAAGATTGAACTCTTGATGAATTGAGGCTAATGAAGTCCTAGAATCTACACTAAATATAAACCAACAGGAAAATTCTTGGATTTTGAGGACATAAAAAATTAGGGAAGCAAGACAAAGACTATTAGAGTGCCAAAGAGTTAACTTTGTAAAGCTAAAAGAGGGAGAAATCTTTATAGGATCATGATAAACTCACATGGCCTTTAAAAGTCTATAGAAGGCTAAATCTAAGACTCTTTTTGTGCCAGGGGAAGCTAGGTGCTCTATGGCCCACGCCTAAGTCACAAGGTTCGGTTTCGAGTTTGGGTTCAACAACCATTAAGTTCAATTTGGGTTCAAATTTTTCGATGAGGTTCAAATGAGGTTTGCCATTAGGTTCATGAATATACATTTTTCAGTACATATATAGATATATACTTTAAAATGAAATATAACATAAAATAATTAGAAATCAACATCAATAAACACGAGTAAGAACCACGATCTATAAACATGTATGCCTCATGAGTAACTTAATCATGATAAACCAATCATCAACGCTCTTATTAAAATTTAAACATACAGTGCAATTGCAAATTGCAAAAGAAGTAGAACATGTTTTTCAAATTTCAAAATTTGAAAGGATGTCCATAATGTTAAATACTTATAATCCCTTAAAAAAATTCACAAAATTTAGAACATGATTAAAATTTGAACACATAATGCACTATGCAATTGTGAAGTAGAACAGTCTTCAAATTTCAAAATTTAAAGGGAAATCCATAATGTTTTACAAAATTTAATACATTGTCATAATTTTTATTCTTGTGGCCTACTTTCAACACCATAAATCTCTAAATCATTAAGAGCATATGGAGTAGTGAAGGCACTAGATTTGTGATCATCATATTCATCAATAAGTGGAACTCTATTATCACTAGGCTCATCACCAATGTCACCATCAATGTTAAGATCATCTTCTTCTGCACTTGAAATAGGTGCGAACCATGGGCGAGAGGAACTAGATGAATCTTTGTCCACACTACTTAAGGGCCATGGACAATTGCAAATTAGTGCATTTTGGGGATGGGTTATATTCTTTGCATGTGGGTTGTGTCACCTACGACTAGAAAAATTTAATTCCTTGCTGTATGCGTTGGGCGTTGGCTTGGGGGGGTCATGGGTGGGTGTGCCAGTGCCTCCCCCTTGGGCAATGTTCTAATTTTTTTTGGCTATTTTATTGTAAAATATGTAATTAATCCCGACAAAGGGATTGGTGTCTATATCTAATTCGGTTAACGGATTAGGGTTTTGGATGTTGCCGTAAACCTAAATATTGTATTGTGAATGGTTAAGAAACACGATGAGAAAGATATCGATGCGACTTGTTGGGTTTTCTCGTTAGGTTTTTTTTATGGTAAATCTATGTGTACTGTGTGTGTACCATGGTGTAATCTCTATTTTGCGTAAGAATTTGTATGCATTATTTCCCTTCTCAGGTTTAAAACTTATAATGCAAACATAAAGAAGGTCTTCCAACTGTGTTGGTGGTAATGTTTCTTTTCTTGAATTGAATAAGGTTTTAAACCTCACAGGGTTAACTTCTTAACCCAAAACATTTGAAAACTTTTTAAAAACTGATCATGAAATTAAAAAAATCATTTTTTCCCTTCTTAAGACAAAGAAAAGAATTTGAAATTCGCCCTTAAGGTTCGCTTGAGGTTGGAATTTGCTTCAGGTTCACCTTGAGGTTTGGAATGAGGTTTTCCTATCAGGTTCGACGAACCTCATCTAACTTCATTTTTTTTTGTTATTAGGTTCGTCTAACTTTGAACCTCAAGGTTGAAGTTTGTCAAACCCCATGGTTCAAACAAACGAATTAAAAAATAACCAACTTAAAATACGAGTGGATATTAATTCAAGAAACAATTCACATGAAAGAAATAAAATATAAAAGGCTTTGTGGATTCATCTTAACCCCATATTTATTAAGCACAAAGAGGGATATTTTTTTTTGAAGTGTCAACCTCAATGTGGCTAAATAGTCTTATGAGATTGTGCACCTTGAGTTTTTGGATTAGCACAATTCAATTTTGGTCACTTTAGCTAAGTAGTTGTGAATGGTTAGTGGGGTGATAGGGTTAACCCTAAGATTATTTATTGATGAGGCTTTAGCCTCATTCTACACATGATGCTTTTTTCTTTTTGCGATCTTCCTACGAAGATGTACTTCATTGTTTAATGGTGTTTCCAAACATCATTGTTCCACTTTGATAATTTGGGTATGTAGTGAAACCCTAACACATATTAGAGAAAGTTGATCCTCGCCTCAACAATTTTGGTGAAGATTGAAGTGATGTCTTTCAAGCTCGGTGGCCCATTAGCTTAAACAAGGTATTCATTGTTGCATGAGTAGTTTTGCACAAAAGATAAGTATGATCACTGTTGTTTTTGTTGTTGAAAATTGGTTATGATGAGGTGAACCTTTTTTGAAGGATGTTTGGGGAGAATATATAGTGATAAAATCCATGAACTCCAAATCTTGAAGTCTAATCTTGGTAGATATGAATAGATTTAGGTAGTGGGATAGGGGGATTTGGGGGGAACTATGTTCTCGACTATATCTAAATAATAAGGGGTGTTTATGTAAAATAAGATGTGGGAGTAAGAATTTTGTGATTGGTACACTTTTTGGAGATAAGTTTTGCATGTGCAATGTAATTGTGGGAGGGTATGTGAAAACAAAAGTTGATAAATTATTTTGTGGTGTGGAGTAGTTTTCGTTAATTGGAATGCAATTTTAACAAATTGTGGTGCTAGATATATGGTTGTTATGGCTCTATTTTTTAGTTAAACATTGTGGGATGAAAACTAGTATCGCATGTCAATGGTTGAGTTGAGTTGTGTGAATGCCTTGAGTTAATGGATCCATTTTTTAGTTAAGCATCGTGGGATGAAAACTAGTATCCCGTGTCAATAATTGTGAGTTGAGTTGTGTGAGTGCCTTGAGTTTATGACGTGTTCTCTTATATTATTGCTACAAGCTTGTTTCGTAGAGAAGAGAAGTTTGATCATTGCTGTTTTTGTTGGTGAACATTGGTTTTGACGGGGCAAACATTTTTTAAGGATGTTTTGGGTGAATCTATATAGTGTTTGTGTTGAAGGTAGGACTGCATGATGTGCATTGGTACACTTTTTGGAGACTAGTTGGTGTATGCAATACAATCATGTGCGAGTCTCTGAAAATTGAGGTTGATAAACTATTTCATGGATGCCCTCCTAACGCATACTAGAAACCATGTTACAGGAAGTGATGTCATGTTGAATGATATGCCCTAGCTCATTGTTTGATGGGTTATGATTTGCATTGTATGGAATTGAATATCTAGATATTGTTGTGTATTGCAAACAGATTGATTGGATCTATAGACACAGGCGATCTTTGCATGAAGGCATGGATTTGTTTGAAGATGTTTATGGTTTACATCGGAAGAGACTTGTGCATGGTAGATTTCTGGAGGCGTGGATTTGTTTGAAGTAGTGCATGGTTACACTTTGGTAAAAAATTTTGTGTCATAGATTTCTTGAAACACTATAACTTTGTCTAAATGGTTGAACAATTGACTAGAGCATCGATGGACCGAGCTTGTGTTCTTGATTTCCTGTTGATATGCTTTGGTTTATAGTGTCAATCTCCCTTTAGGAAAGAGATAGTGGCTATATAATTATTGTTGCATTGACTCTTGAAATGGTATCATGTATTGGAAGGGTCTTCCTTATATACTATTGTGAATAAATAAAATTTAGAGTAAATCATGGGGTGCTTGTCTCCTTGAGCGTAGACAATTTGACAAAATTTGAAGGCGTGACCAACACACTTTTGTTTGGCATTATCTCTTGTCCAAGGTTAGCAATAGACTTGGACATGAGACTTGGTAGCAAATTAGTTGTAAGGAAAAACCACAGTTAAAATCCTTTTTTCCTAAATTTCAATTATTTGAAGGAGGTCAAATTGTGATTGATTGAATCCATGCAATTGGTCTTGACTTACATTGGGAGGTTCGAGTGAACTCAACCAAGAGGCATCTCTTGTGATGGGTCGATTTTTATTCGCAAGTTTGAATATGTATGTCTTTTTCCTTTGATATCTTAAAAGGATTTGCGTGACCCAAATCAGCGTGTTGTTCAGCGTGTTGTTCAAGGAGTAATCAAGTTAAGAAGCACTGAAGGTAATTTGAAAGGTTGCATCAATAAATTACAAAACCTTGCTTTGAAAAAGCATGAGAACCTTGTTGATAGTTGGACATTTCATAAATGAGATCTATGAATTCAATACTAATATTTCTTAATAGCTCATTAATGACTATTGTGATAAGGAAGAACTACTTGATACATTGGAAGACGATGTTAAATCCGTTTTCAACAATTTATTGATGATGATGCTTCTCAAGATGTTTCTGATGATAGTTTTGATGATATTTCTATTAGTAGTAATCCTTATGTTGATAAGATGGACAATATTGATGATGTGCCTTCTTCTCATGCTTTGTTGGCTATTAACGAATTGATTTCTTTCGAGTTTGAAAAACATACTAGAGGTTTTGGGTCCCAATTATTGTGTAAGATGGGATATGTAGGTGGTGGACTTGGGAAGAATGGACATGGCATTGCTGTTCCAATTATACTTGAGATGAGACCAATTAGAGCAGAACTTGGATATGGTGATATTTTTTTGCCAGTCGAATGTTTTTCTGTTGCAACTGTTGTTTTATCTGTTGCAAGTGGAATTCATTCTATTATTTTGCCATGATCACATCTTGTGTCGATTGTTGATTTGTTTGATAATAGTATGCGAGAGCTGGTGTTAGACATAAATGATGATGCAAAGCAACAACCTACTCTTGCACCTTTGGTTGATTAGGAATCACGTTTTGCACCTTTTTCCATATTGACATCCTCATAATAGAGATAAGAGGAGTTCATTCAATAGTAAAAAATTCTTTGGATGGTGGCAGTTAATCTTACAGATCTTTGGAGAAGAGGCATTGGGGTCAGAATCTTGGACCAGTGTTGACTATTGGGGTTGATTGTGGTTGCACTAATAATTTGTTCTGGCGACATTCAGACATGTGCTTGAGATCTTCATGCAATTGCACCTTTGGTTGATTAGGAATCACGTTCTGCACCTTTTTTCATATTGACATCCTCATAATAGAGATAAGAGGAGTTCATTCAATAGTAAAAAATTCTTTGGATGGTGGCAGTTAATCTTACAGATCTTTGGAGAAGAGGCATTGGGGTCAGAATCTTGGACCAATGTTGACTATTGGGGTTGATTTTGGTTGCACTAATAATTTGCTGTGGCAACATTCGGACATGTGCTTGAGATCTTCATGCAAATGTGTCTTTTCCATTGTACAACCATTCAATGCTCTTTATTCTTGTTGATTGATTGACTACCATCTTAGTAATTGTTGCATTGTTTTGTTGAACAATCTTGTGGGCATGTTGTGCTTGCAAGGCAACTTTGATTGAAGTCCTTATATGTGAGCCTTATTCATCACAAGATTGTGTTTAAGGGCGAATGTTGCTGAACTTGTTGGGATGTATAAACCTAGCTATAATTGATTGATGGTTTTGACTAGTCAACTAAATTTGAATTTGTTGTTTGACGGTGAGTTGTTGGGTTATGCAAACCCAAAGTTGACGCTGTCATGATATGAGACAATAGGGAATGTAGGGAGATAGTTAAGTGCCATTGACATATGATTGTTTTCGAAGGAGGATTATGTGAAGACGATTCTTTGGAGGTGATCTTTTTTAGGCTTCTCATTGGAGAGTGTTACTGTACCTTGTCTTGATTAGTTTGTTTGTTGTTACCGAGGGATCTTGTTGCATGATTTTGGAGCGTTTATGTTTGTAGTGTATATGCTTGAGATTGTTTGGTTGATAACACTATTATTTTGGAGATTATTTTTGACAACACTTTATGGGAAATCTGCTTTGAATCTTGATTGCTTGTGTTGCGTGCATAGGCTCTAGTTGCTTCATCTTTGCATGTGGAGATGTTCGGGAGGTTCAAGTTTTGAAGAACTCTATGTTGTGAGCTTTGTTGAACGAGTTTCCCTTACTATTTTTTGAAGAGGATGGGGTGGATGTGTTGTGGAGGTAACAATTTTGTTGTAACTTGTTATGGCTAGGTTGTTGTTAGTATTGGTCATTTTGTATTCCTAGCTCAATTGTGTTAAGGGGGGTATGATGAGAGATGTGATATCTATTGATTTTTTGAGGACAAGTTGCAGTAATGATGTTTACTATAGGTTCCGTTGATGATTGTAGCTTGGAGAGGTACTTGTGCATAGGCTAGGTGTTAGGCATGCGAGAGTCGTCCAAAATACCTCTTTAGGTGCTTGCTTGAGAGAGCAAGTGACTTTTGTATCTCTTTCCTAAGTCTAACTTAGAAAAAACACATTATTAACTTATTGTTGGCTAATGACTAAAAAGTGAACTTAAGATTAAGTCACAGCCATTGATCTTAAGTGAGGCTCGAGATGTAATCTCTGCCATTGATCACTTTGGAGATCTAGGGTTAAGGTTTTGGTCATGCAAAAGGATAAAATGGAGCCTAAGGAGAGGAGAAGACATGCAACAATCACATAGAGTGAGTGAGATCTCATTGATTGGTTAGAGAAAGGCTTTTAGCCATGTGTGCAGGTGTAGGGGTAGGGTTAGAGGAAAGGTGCATAGGGGTAGTAAGGGAGATAACAACCAACTAGGACGATCGAAGGATTGATCTAAAGGTTTGATAGGCTAGGCTATTTAATGTTTTGTAATTCCTCAATAGGCCATTTTCCTAGGACGAGAGCCCAGGATTTTATCATTAATAAAATCACTGGTTGTTGGTTTATCCCTAGTTGGGGTTTTCCAAGATAAATCTTAGTGTCAAATGTCTGTGATTTCTTGTTTATTTTTTGTTGCGTAATTTGTTAAGAACACCAGTGTATTTTTGTTTATAATTTGTTTAATTATCGGGAATAGTTATCGGATATGGGTTCATAAATTCACATGGAATCAGAGTCGAGAATTTTGCTCCGAGTAGGAAATCATTTTGCAAAGGAGTTTGCAAAGAAAAAAAGGACCGTATGACATCGTACATCTATTGTATAGCAACGTATGACTGCATGTGGGGATATTGTTGATTGGGTTAGGCTTTGTCTAGTCTAAAGACTGGCCGCATTTGCAGAGGATAGCCGATAGAAGGAAGAGCTACCAGTTAATAGCAGCGAAGATACAGGTGTGGAGTGTGTGCAACCGCAACAAGAAAGCAGGTTAGTGTCGACAGAGGAGAAGTTGCGGAGGCGGCTTGAGCTGGGTTAGTGGAGGACTGTAGCAGATCGAATTGTGCGGAGTAGCAGTAGGGTCATAGACGCTGTTGCGACGGTAGAAGAAAAGAGACAAGAGGTACTGGGGTCGACAGAGAGGTGATTAGCAGACTGATAGAAAGTTGAGTGGAGCAGGCTGAGCAGATGTTGGCACTGTGGGTGTTGGGAGCTAGGTGCAGAAAGAGAATGCAGCAGCAACTGCTAGTCGACAGGGACATCACCACCAACTGCTAGCACACAGGGCCACTAACAGTAGCTGTTAGATGAAGGAAAGTGGCGGCGAGAAAAGAGTAGTTGCCACATGTTGCCGCCTAATTCGCACCTTGGGTCACGTTGCAGAAATCTTCAAGCCACTGGGTGTGACCTTGGGGGCAAGCAAGAGTCAAGTGTTGTCGCTTGATCTTGACTCCTCCGTCTAGGCTCTCTCCTAGCGAAGCCAAGGGGGGTGGTACCTAGTAAAATAAACTATGGTGTTTAATCTATGAAATAAAACAATTAGTCTAGGAGATGAGATGAGATAAAATATCACAACTAAGATGAACTGCAAATGATATAAATAACTAGCACATCAAATAACATTCCACACAACACATAAATTAACTTAAGCATAAAAATAAATAAGATTGCCAAAATAGACCAGTGCTAATGGAGTGCTTGTGTAAGGGTTGCTAATGAAGTCTCGTGAAGTATTGCAGTTGTCTCAGTTGGTCAATTTTAAAATTATTAAGTGAGTAATTAAGGGCGTGGGTTAATTGTGGGTTTGGGCCAACAAGTCAAGTCCCTTCAAACTGAGTGCTAAAGCGGTAATACCAAGTGTCCAACGGGGCGAGGATGAACCTGCTTGGAGTAGCCCCCTGACTCTGTAGTAGTTACCCTTTGCAACCTCTCGAGTTCTTGAGAAAATCACTTGTGTGGATTTTCCTATTATATCTAGTAACTCGTATCCCTTTTTGATACAGCCAACTGATCAGACAAGCTGCAGCGGTGTAGAGCATACGAGGCCTTGAAGTCTTGGATATTTTAAGTTTTTTAAAGCTAAGTGTGAGTTTTTTAAATCTCGATGCCGATACTCTCGTTACCGAGAACATAGCCGGATTGATTAATTTTACTTGAGGAACTTAAAATAAATTGGAAAAAATAAAGAAAAACTAAAAAAACTAAAAAAATGAAATAGTGCAAATCCCCCCTTGGGGGGATGGGGTGTGGGCACTTGGCTGCCCACTTGCTTCTCTTTTTACAATGATTAGAAGAAAGAAGGACTTGTGTTCCTTTGTAGAATAGGAACGACAAGTTTTGACAATTAAGGGCCTTTGAGAAATGGCCAATGAAAGAAGTATGAGAAGAGGGGCTTCTTGTTTGACTTGGATCTTCAAAATTTCGCCAGAGTGCCTCTTTATCAGACCAATCTCTGCTGCAAAACAGCGAACATATTTTTATTACATATGATAGAAAATCAGATTGAAACATAAAAATTTGATAACAATTTTCAAGTACTTTTAAGATAGCAAATTTTAGGAATTAAACTAGTACTTGCTTGCAATCAGATCTTGTACAATAAAACTTTAATAATCAGATCTGAATATTTAAATTTGCATATATAAATCAGAAAGCTAAGATATTTCAATATTTTAGTGGGATTTGAATACACAAAATGAAAACCAGTAACCAAAAATTTAAATTTCTTAATGTGACAGATGAAGGAAAAGAAAGATGCCCCAAAGCTTTGAAGCTTGGGCAATGGAGTCCTTAAGTAGAGAGCGGAGGGATTTGAATCTTCTCAAAACAAATCGCAGACATGTGGTGGAATCAAACAAGAACCAACACTCCTCCACGCTAGATATCCTTGCACAGCTTGAACAATACTACACCAAAGCGTTATATCCGGGAGTATTTAAGCAAAAGACTAGATAGTATGCATACGAACAAATAAAACATACAAATCTAAGATCTACACACATAAATAACTTAGAGAAACAAATAAGAAACTACTTTTTTATCCTTGTCTACCAATTATCATTAATCCTTCAAAGATCGGTCCGAACAACAAAATAATACAGCAAGAAACTGATACAGTTATACCTCATATAACATAAGAATTCACCACACACTGATGCCCGACACAAGCATGCCTCCAAAAGCCTTCACTTTATTTCTCAATGATAATAAACTACAACATACAAGAGCAGAGGTTCAATGCCCAAATCATCCGTCCAGAATGAAGAGAGGTTGCCTGCTTAAATAGAAATCCGACAAAGAGAGGGGAATGCATCTCCTCAAGGATGTGCTAGCTCCAAGTGAGTTGGTTGTCGGTTGGAGAAAGGTTGGAATGAGTTGGATAAAGGAAAAAGGAGAAGCAACTTTCAAAACTTTGGAATCCACATCACCAAAAATCATCCACATCACCCAAACTTCCATTTCTCTTGGGATGTGCTCCCCCACTTGGAGAGGAAAGTTTTGTTGCCGCCTAATTCACACTTTAAGGAACAGGAAAGTCACAACCTGCTATGTGCGTCCTTGGGGGCAAGCGAGAGCTGGGGACCACTGTCACCACAGTCCACAACTCCTCCGTTTAGGCAAGATCCCAACAGAGCCAAGGGGGGAAGTCGCTACGGAAGACTAAGTTCCAGATTTATTAATTAATTACAAATTAAAGGGATCTTATTAAGGTGTGAGGCTAAGGTTTTGAGAGATGACAGTCAAACCAATGCAAGATGCAATATTTCAATGACAGTCAATCCTTTTAATATAACCAGTGCCTAAATAATGAAGTCAGAGAATGCAACTTTCAATGGATGCAATCTAAGTTAATTATCCCACAGGTTAAGTTATCTAAAAATGAGATGAGAACAAACTATAAACAATATACACAGCTATGAAAGACTTATGAACAATATTATCAAGATAAATGGGAAATGATATAATCACAGTTGAGCAATATGAGCAGTATTAAACAGTTGAGCAGTAATTATGGATAAACTTGATGCTAACAATGCTCAGATAAATAGCAAAAAAAAAGTAAACCAGTTGATTAATACCCACAAGTTATAAAACAACTGAAAGGAAACAAGTGCAATATTGGAGTGAAATGCTGCTGAAATGAAAAATGTTATAGAACCGGTTTTGCAATGTCTCTTGGTTTATTTTAGGTAGATTTTATTAAGGTTTTTCCTCTTGAAGTTTTAGTTTTCGAACCGGTGGTGTGACTACCCCAATTTAGTATTTCTCAAGTCAAAGAGGGAGTGCTGGTGCGCTCAACAAAGTGGGAGCAAAGCCCACCCGTAGCTCCCAGGTCAAACCCCAATGCCCCAGTGCTCAACAAGGAGGACGTAGAACGCCTAGAGACCCCCCACGGTCTACTACTCCAACTAGCTTCCGAGGTCACTGTTTTTAATTAACTGGAAAAATAACAAGATGGATGCCTATTAAACTAAACTCCTCTACCCCCTGTCGTATCTCGTGAGTACCCCGAAGGGTGATAACCGAGTAGAGGAACAGGGGCTAGTGAAATTGTTGTTGGTTAATTTTAGGGGTAAATTTTAATCTTGGTGATTAGCATACAAGGTTAATTTTATACTATCAACAAGATCAACCAAGCGATATCCCTTATGGGAGATGCTGGTACTTGATCTTGGACTGAAAAATAAAGTGTGAAGGTTTGTAACAGAAAAAAGAAGTTGCTCTAATTAAACTAAGCCCCCACTTCTCCTGCTTTTCATACCCAACTTCAAGTCTCTAAAGGGAGATGACAAGTGGGACAGAGGATACACCGGATCAGTGGGTTGTATGGTTACTCCTTTGACAGAAAATAAAAAAATTAAATGCAATTAGCTAAAGCAATATCCAAACCACACAACAATCTCTGTAACAGAGATGGTGGTCTGTAACAGAGATTGGTGGGTAAACATAAATAAAAATGACTAAACTAACCTCACTTCAATCCCTTAAGGGAAGGTGGGTGAACAGAAATAAAACTTGCAATAAAATAAATCTAAGCAATTAGTTCCTAGGCTATCTCTACACTACTCATATACAGATTTACAAAGCTTTAGAGAATACCCCAAAGAGAACTTCTCTTTTGGGGTTTAAAATCTTATAGAAGAGAAGAGAAGAAATGTGGTTTTGGTCCTCTTTTGGACCAAACTTTTCTGGGGTTTTTTTAAGCAATTTTGGGCAGCATAACCCCCTCTTCTATGCATAAACCTGCAAAAAACTAGCAACTTTACTTGCTGGAATTTATTGTCGAAAACTAAATCAGAAAGTTAGCACAGATTAGTGTAAAACCCAGAAACTTTACTAAAAAAATCTGAACGTGAAATTTTTGAAAAAATGAAATTTTAGCATTCAGAAAATGAACTTTTGGGCATCTAAATGATGTATTAACAGCAGATTTAAAACTCTATACTAATTTATAATGGAAGAAAGCCCTAAAACAAGGGTTATATTCACTATACAATGAATAAAACCCAGTTTTAGGAGAGAAAAAGAAATATGGACGGAAATGCAAATTTGAAGAGAAACCTTTGGAGAGATGTCCTTGGCTTGGAAAACCTGTAAACAAAACTAGATCTGCAAAAATATGTAAGCCATGAATATCTAACAATCTCTACAAAATACTTTGAAGAAACTTGCTAAATAATTCACAAAAGAGGGTAAAAATACTTCTACTCTCTAATCTCTCCACAAAATACTTTGTGGAGAGCTAACTAGACAAATACAAATATGCAAAACTAAATAAGATACAAGTTACCTCAACAATGGACCATGAAAAACGTAGAATGACGGCACAATATCCCTCCAAAGTATTTCCTTGATTATGGCCCAACTAGGGCAAGATTTGAATACAAGAAAGCCTCTAGGGCTTGAGCAAAATAGCTAGGGCACAATGTAGAAGAAGAGAAGAGAGGTGAGGCAATATTTTTGCAGCATAACAATAACATGAGAGAAGTTATCAAATGAGGGAGTGAGACCCTCATTATATAGTTGAGGAGCAACCCCAACCCCCTGAAGATCAATGGCCAAGATTAGATCTCCACCACTAGATCTAGGTATATTGACTTTGCACTCCTCTCAACCAATCAAATGGCTTAGCAACCTTCTCAATCCATGGCTTGAGTGCTTGATCCATGCCTCAACGATTTTACACCCTTAGATCTAGGGTTTTGACCAAGGCGCCCCCTTTGGATGACTTTTGTGGGCCCCCCAAGCTAGGCGCCTCCTCTTTTATGTGACGCCTCCTTTATATGTGGCGCCTTCTCCACAAGTAGCGCCTCCCTTATGGGCCCTTTTACATGCATGTGCCCCCTTGTATGCCTTCTTAACTTGGGCGCTCCACTTTAGTGAGGGTTTAAACCACTTTTATGTCTTCTAAACTTGGCTTTGACTAATAAAATCTAACCTTTAGACTTAGGATAGAACTTCAAAAATTCACTTTTATTTAATTTTTAAAATTTAATTTTAAAATTTCCCAATTTTTTACTTAGGAAAATTTAAAAATAATTTTAAAAATTAATATCTTGGCCATGGGGGGGTGGAAAAATTTGAAATAAATTTTCCTAGGCTTAGCAACCCCCAAACAAAATTACCATGGCATTATTTGATTTTTTCTTTCAAAATCAAATAATATGATTTTTTGACTTAGGGAAATCAATTAATTCCCTAGGAAAAATAGACCTTGCTTAGCCAAAAATGGTCTATCTCCTCAACCCCTTATCAGAATGACATGGGACTCGAAGCAGTGGCTTAGGGGGTTTCATAGCAATTTACCTTGCATTCATAGCCCCTATTACAAAGTGCCAGTGCTTGAGCAATTACATTATTACATCAAAACTTAGTTAATTAACCACCAAGGGGTGAAATTAATTAACTAGAAAAATAAATAAAAAATACAACATCATAACGAAACTTCGCAAGACTCTATACAATTGTCCAGCATGGTCATGAACAACATTTTGAGCCCTTAGCCACCCCGTGGACTTGATTATTAGAACGCCCGTCACCACTTTGGAGGATTTTGAGTGAAAAACCTAACCAATTAAAATCGTTTAAAGAACAAGATTAATTGGAAGGGGAAAAAACACTCGATGAGGGGACTTCCCTAACAACCAGTTCCATGGTGTGGCGTCCATATCATATGACCCACACTAGCACATAGAATTACATTAATTATCCCACGCAGGGGAGCGGACATTTCGTTTTACAAAGGGGCAATTGCCCTGCAGAAGTGAAAAATCCTCAGATTTTTCCAAGGTACAATTTGTACAATTATGTACATCTTCATGTACATGGAGTTGCCACCTAGTCGAAATAGGTGGGCAACAAGTTCCAAACTCAAAAAACTCTCTTAATTGGCTACATCTGACTTGTTCCTCTTGCCCGACTACTTGCCAAAATGATTTTCCAAGTCACCCAACTCTTTTTTGGCAATTATCTTTTATTTTTTTAATTGCCGAATTTTTTAATATTTCATTTTTTCTTGGGTTTTTGGGTTTTTCGAGTAATTATTAATTTTGGGGTTGAATAATTACTCGAAAACTTAGGAAAGTGGGTCTAGGGGTTAAGTGGATGCTATGAGTTAGAAAATGAGCACCCCCATGGCAAAAACAACCTCCTAGCCACACTTTTATGACCTTTTACAATTTTACAATTAACTTGTTAAAAATAAACCTGTAAAAACGGAAAAAATAATTTTTTCTGGAAATTAAAAAAAACCTATGGGGGACTTAGGACATGTTCATAATGACTCAAAATAATGATTTGCATGGTAATATACATCGACACACAGGTTTTAATAACCTCCTAAGGCTTAATTAATTAATGCGATTATTCTAGCTTTGGAGGTTTGGGTGAAAAACTTGAAAATTATTTATCGGTTAAAAACAATAAATAATTAACAAGGAAAAAACACCCTGGAATAATGCATTAATAAATAAGTCCTAAGAAGCCAAATCTTTTACATAAAGTCATCATGCTAACTCATTTTATTACAATTCCCCATAGGGTATGAATATGTTAAAAAAATTAAAAAAGGGCCTAGGAAGGCCTACAAGGACTTCTGAACTTGAAGATTAAACAAGCGATTGTTCATATTTGGCGGCTCGATTAAAAATTCAATTGAGTGCAACTCAGGTGGTAACACCACAGACAGCCACAACCGTCGCAGGGAAGCCGAACCATAGGCGAATTGGCCATGAGCATGCCCAGAAGACTGCTGGACAGCCATGCAGGCCCAAGAGACCATTAGGTAGTGGCCAAGACACTCGGTTAGGGTCAAGGTAGGCTACATGTAGTCCATAAATTTCGGTTAGTCTTGAAAAAGAGCCGGGAAACGCCCATAAAAGCTCAGACAACCCAGTAATTGATTGGGTAGCACCCAAAAAGGGTTGGGCAGCAAGCATGAATCTCAGGAAGCCCATGAATAGCCTTAGGAAGCCCCAAAAATGGTTCGGGCAACCCACAAAATAGTTTAGAAGAATGCAGGAGGTTCGGGCAACCCTAGATAGATCCCGGGTAGTAGCAGAAGGTTGCGAGCAGCCTTGGGCAATGAGTCCAGGTAGTAGAAAATTTATGTTTTGATGGCTTGCTGAGTAATGGCAGAAGGCTGGGTAGTCAACAAGAAGATCTTGGATAGGTGAAGGACTTTCACCTAGAGATCTAGGCCAGAAGAGAGCACATAGGAGCAGAGAAGAATTTTTGCTCATGTGCTCGAGTCATCCACTTAGGAGCAAAGCACTTTTGCTCAAGTGCTTGAGCCTCGAAGGATTGTGACTCAAGGGGATCTCGGATGGGTGAAGGACTTCCATCTAGAGATCATGGATGACAGATATATTGGAGTCAGTGACTCATAGATGGAGCAAAGGACTCTTTGCATAAGTTATGTTTAGTCCAAAGGAGAAGAGAAGACGACAGGGCAACAACAGGCAGATCTAAGCCACAAGAGATTGTAGGAGTTAGCTACTTCTTTTCTTAGTGGACAAAGAACATGACCCGAACACGAGTTGTTCACCAATGGGTCAAAGATAGACTTAGGTTTGCATGTGGAGCTTGGTACCTATGCCAAGTGTTTGCAAAGGGAGTTGGGATAGTCAGGTTCCAACCAGAGTCAAGATTTTTTTTTGGAGGGGGCATATGTGTTGTATGTCCTAGAGTTGATAGCAAATGTGGTCTCAGTCTCAGTGATTGAGAAGAAGGGATTTGACCTAGTGTTCTAGGATGGACAGGCGCTGATCAAGCCCAGAGGATCTAGCTTAGACACAACAATGGTTCTTGGAGATAGAGAGAGAAACTTGTATAGGCTAAAAGGCCAACCTAAGTGAGCAATGGCAAGCAACTCAGAGGGAGTTAGCGTTGACACAATAGTGAACATTGGTGTCAGAGAGGGCCCGATATACATATTACATGGAATACCTGTAGTTGGATCCAAGGGGATTTTGGATCATGGATCGATGTTAGTAGCAGAGGTCTAGGAGTAGAAGGCTTCAAAGGGTGACTAGAGCGCACAGGCTTCCAGAGTGGGGAGTAAACCTTCATAGGGGAAGAGGGAATTAGTCTCTTCCAATTCTCTACCAGGAGACCTAGTTGGTACGAGATGACATTGATGGATGCTTAGGAGCACGAGAAAACTCCTAGGAGCACATTGAGAAGAGTAGGCCTTTGATGAAGTTTTCAAACTTCTTGGTGCTGATGTGTAGCGTAATTGATTTTGTGACTTTCAGTGATCAGGGAGCAACTGAGCAGTAGGGTTGGAGTGATGGCAGTATGGAAGATGTTCTATGCGACAATGTACTGGGGTAAGAGGGAGAACTAGTTCCAGGTGGCTCTTCAAGAAGTACCTTCATCGCTAAGAGGGAGTGTTGATGATTGTAGCTCGGACATGTACTTCTACATAGGCCAGGTGTGAGGCATGCAAGAGTTGCCCATAATACCTCTCTAGGTGCTTGGTTGAGAGAGCAAGTGACTTTTGTATCTCTTTCCTAAGTTTAACTTAGGAAAAACACATTAGTAACTTAATGTTGGTTAATGACTAAAAAGTGAACTTAAGATTAAGTCACAAGTACAACCGTTGATCTTAAGTGAGGCTTGACATCTAATCTCAGCCATCAATAACTTCGAAGATCTAGGGTTAGGGTTTTTCGTCATAGAGAAGATATAAAAGGGATCCTAAGGAGAGGAGGAGACACACAATAGTCAAACAGAGTGAGTGAGATCTCATTGATTGGTTGTAGGACTTTCAACCAAGTGTGCAGGTGCAGGGGCAGGGTTATTGGAAAGGTGCAAAGGGGCACTAAGGGAGATAGCATCCAACCAGCAAGATCGAAGGACTGATCTTGAGGTTTGATACACTAGGCTATTTACTGTTTTATAATTCCTCAGTGGGCCATTTTCCCAGGAAATCATTGTTTGCTGTTTTTTCCCCTATTGGGGTTTTCTAGGGTAAATATAAGTGTCAAATGTGTTTGATTTCGTGTTTATTTTCTGCTGCATAAATTGTTAAGAACACCAGTATATTTCTGTTTATAATTTGCTTAATTATGGGGAATAGTTATCAGATCGGGGTTAAGGAATTGACAGGTTGCTGTTATTAAGGGGTGGAGTGGTACTGAGATAATGTCATCTTCATAGATCCTCTAAATTGTGTTAAGGCGGGATGTGAAAATATTTGATGTAAGCCCAACTTGAGATGTTTATTGGACCTTTGGGACCTCTTGAGTTAGCTTGATAACTCCTTTGTTTATGGTTGACCACTTTATTGGTTATTTTTGTCCTACCCTTTGGGTTCTTAGGGGGGACCCTAAGACGATTTATTAACGAGGCTTTAGCCAAATTCTACACAATGTTTAATGCCTTTCGAAATCTTCTTATGAAGATGTGGTTCATTGTTTGATGGTGATTCTGATCACCACCATTCCACTTGGATACCTTGGCTTGTGGTGAAATCCTAACAAATGACAATCTAGTACTTCTTGTACTTGCACTGTCATTATTGTTGTCTGTCTCCAAGAATGACACAGATGGTGCTTCTTAAAAACAATGATGATGGGCCCATAAAGCATAACTTTTGTTCTGGAAGAAGACAATATTATACACATCCTAACAGGTAACAAGAAGGGAGTCATCCTCAGTACATTCCATTTAACAGGAAATCATTATGTTTTGGAATTGAATCATTGCAATCCTTTTGATAGTTGGGCTTGACTTTGTCATTTGACCTATAAATGATTCATTGTGTCTGATTTCTGCACAAAAAAAGGCAACTCATGGAGTGCATGTTATAAATTGTCTATATTTACACAGACATTGATAATATCTTTGTAATAAGAATATGTACAACCACTACAATTCAGAATTTGGTTAAAAGGACATGAATCAATTATGAAGAATTTAATTCACTCTTTGGATTACATCTTACTAGTAACTATCTGTTTAAGTCTTTATTCTATATAGAAGCTCACCACTAAATAATATACAAAATGTTGTCAAGACATAATTGTAAATCCAAAAGACTAAAGTTTGAAACCCATGAAATGTTGGAGATCTAGAATTTAGAAATATCTGGAATAACCCTTCTCATTAATTGGGCAAATTGTAAGGAGGTTGCATTAAATGTTATGGACCCAATACTCGATCTTCAACATGATGAAGCAGGACAATTGCTTAACCCTGAAGAGTTTTATTGCTAAGTTATGAGTTCAAATATAGTCATCAATCTTTATGAAATTTTTCTCTTTTATAAGAATACGGACAAGGGATAAGATACAAAATGGAAGACAAGGAATAAGATATAAAATGGAAGACAAAGATTAATGGCTTTGAAAGCATTTAGAATAATTGTTCTTGTTTTTGGGTGATAATAAAGGTTTCAATGTCAGTACACAGTCTGGAGACAAATATAATAGTAAAGGATGGATGATAATATATGAGATGATAGGTTACAATGACTAGAGGTATGCTCATTCTCTACCTATGCCTCTTTACCATATTGCCCCTTTACTTTTTGAATTTCCATTTTTATTTGGAACTTTAATGATTGATTATCCACTGCTATGTTGAATTGAAACTCAAGGCCAAGCTTTTGAAGAATAGCAAATGTTATTATTGAATTCACCGCATATTTGGCACTAGGAATTATCATGGATATGGGTATAAACATTTTTGGCAAGGATCACTTTTTTGGGCAAGGGAGCTATCCAAGGAAGACATGGATTATTATGACTGATTATTATGGAGGACTGTTCTTCTGAGGATGTCATCTCTGCCAGTCATTTTGTCTTTGAAATTTTATATAGCATTATTCATAGGCCATTGCCAATAAAAGGTATCCTTTGTGGGAAAACATAGCAAGGTTTGAAATAATGTCAGAAACAGCATAGTTATTAGTAGAGTTACAGTGCAGAAGAGGAAATGGCAGAGCAGGTGTATCTGAACAAATATGTTTTCATGGGTGGTGATGACTGCTTCCATCGGTACTTGAGATTTAAGCTTTGAAGGGTGTATCTCTATTGGATTTTTGAAAAAGAGTTGAAAGAGCAACCTCTGTTTGGCTACAGAAAATGATGAAAAATGCATTTCTTCACTTTTTGAGCCATATGCTTTTTGGTTTTAAACCATGGTTGAAAAAATCATCTAGTTGTCCAAGCATTCCCGAGTCCAGCTTTACTTGGCCCTGTTGCTGAGCTCAGCTCTCATGGTCATGACTCTCCTGAGTCAGACTCTGTTGGCAAGTCAAAATCGCCAGCAGCATGTCAGATCTGTGAGTAGTCGTATGCCTGATCCTGATCCATGAGTTACTTGTGGGTTATCCGGTGCCTGGTGAGTCCAACCTGCAGACAGATGGAAAAACTCATGGGTATCAAATATAAATGCCAAAAAGGAAAAGAAAAGTCCTCATAGAAGTATTTCTGCTGTCAAGTTTTTAATGAGTTGTTGCCGAAGCTGAGTCGAACTCTTACACTGGGCTCACCGAGTCATTTTCCAAACCAAGTTTTTCAACATTGTTTTAAATGCTTAAGAAATTAGATATGTCTCTTTTTGAAGGTGACAGCATTGGCCCTTGGAAATGCCAATTTGTAAAAAATTTGGAGTGCTATAATCTGAAGATCATTGACTTGAAGAGATATATCATTGAAGGAGAGGATCTGAATATTCAGATAAAATTACATTCAACAGTCAATTCACCTTTGTTATACATCTCTTATGAACCAAATAACCAAAACAGCATTATAAACCTGAAATATACACAATGTAGACATGGAGCACAGCTCCCAAGAATGTTATTAAGATGAGTGACACAAGAAGATATTAGTAGAACTACCAAGTAACCCAAATTCATTCCATATACAATGATTGTATGACTCTCTATAATAAATTATAATGATGATCAACCTCTATTTATACTTGTTTTCACTCATTACTCTTGTAAGCGCACTATGATGCTGACCCACTATTTATTTATACATTTCATCCCTCATATACTCCCATTAGGGTCATAATCATAACAATATCCTTATTGGTGCTATTGCTGATGTTGAGAGGAATAAATTCATGTACTAAAAATGAGTAAATGGTTGTTTTCATATACAATCATTGTATATGGAATGAATTTGGGTTAAATTCATGTACCAAAAATGAGTAAATGGTTGTTTTCATTTTCTTTGCCATGTTTATTGACTCACTCTCTAAACAAGCCATCCTCATCTAAACAGAGAATGCAATTAGTATTTGAAGTTAGCTTCTTATACAATGGAAGCTTTCGAACATGCTATAGGAAGAGTACTTATACTACTGGTTCAATCAGCCAAACCAAGACAAGCTTCAGTGTACCTTGCTAATCACTTGTAATGCCAAGTGGCTTGCCATAACATGTTCTTTGATCAAAAGTGCAAAATTCAAAAGTATAGCGCATAGGCACAAATGAAATCCACTTTTATTTGCAGAAAATTCTAAATCTTTGACAGGTGACTTTTTGGTAGGCAAGGCTTAGTTTACAGCAATGTTTTTAGAATCAATCAGCTTGGACTTGAACTTGGCCGAGTTGACTGTGTTGATTTCAGAACAGCATCGAGAGCCATTCTATGAGAGAATGGGGGCACTTGGTCAGTTACTAGGAGTTGATCAACATAATTCAGTCTGGGACTGAAGCTCAGCCTGGGGCTGAGAGCCTTTCTTTAAGAATGGAGGCACTTGGTCAGTTACCAAGATGTTTGCAGCTGCGAGACCCATTTTCAGGGAGGATGGTACCCTAGTTAGTTAACTAGGGCAGAGTAAAACCCTAGAGGGTACCCTAGGGCCTCCAATAGTCTCCTGTGTCGATGAAATTGTCATTGATGCCAACATGGACTTGCAGTGGCCCCATAGGATGTCTTTGATGCCACCAAGTCCCACATGCAATGCCTTGGACCCCTTATAGAGTGGGTTTGTGCCTTGAAGCACCTTGTACCTAGTTGACAAGGTCCGTGTACCCACAAGGCTGGATCTTGAAGCCACCACCCTGCTGAAGATGTTGAAGACCCTGGAGATGGTCCTGAAGCCCTGGTAGATGATGGAGAAGCCCTAGATGGTTTGGAGAAGCATTAATGACCCATTCTGTGGTCATTCATGCTCTGATGGTGTCATGGTACCCCAAAAGAAGACCTAGCACCCCCACATGTGATATCTTGACCCCTGGAGGTTTCCTGGTGTGGTTGAGGTGGATGAAGAAGCCCTTAAGATGTCCTTGGACCCATACTTAGTGATTGATGACATTGCGACCCTTGTTGGGGTCATGGAGCGCTTATATGATGATGATGACTTTGTATGGTCCTTGAAGAAACCTCTTGACCCACACACTAGATGGCTTAATGGTCTTGAAGAAACGAAGATGATGTGGGCATTTGGGGTCTTGGAACCCTTGGGGATGGCCCCAGGGTAAAAGAAAAGATGAAGCCATCCCCAGGGTAAAAGAAAAGATGAAGGCACCCACACATATTGGCTTGATGTTGAAGCCCATCATGGCACCTTGCACATGGCATCGGAAGCCCTATGCAACTCCATGATGATGACATGGCTTGTGGTGACCTTATAGGGTTTGCATTATCATTGGAGGTTAACTTTTGAAAAGTATAAAACAATAAAGCAAGCCCTAATGACACCAAGGTTGTCCATTTAAGGTGGTAAAAATTTGGATGACAAATTGAAGTCAAAAAATTTAAATTTAAATTAAATATTCAAATGACAAATTTCAGTTTAAATTTTAAAATTCAAAAAAAAAAAAAAAACATACCTTGAGGACAAGTCGGTTAGCATAAAGAATGACCACCTAAATGTGTATATAAACACATATGCTAACATCAAAATAGCATCCAAGAAGTGAGCTCACAACTGTTGACTGAGGTAACATGCGTGACTGTGGTAGATTTCGGGAGGACCAACTTGTTGGACAATCTTTTCTGTCTCATCGTGTGAAGTATGTTGCCAAAATTTGAACTTGATCTCGGTGGAGTAGCAGCAGGCTTGAAAAACCCTCCGTCTTAACCAGAGCAGCCTGTCTTAAATTCTTTTGGGAGATTCAGATACACCAGCAGAAAAGGAAGCAGCCCTTCTTTGTTTTGTCTTTCTTCCTTAGGGCTTGACTGTAGCAGCAGTACAGTACAGCCAACAAAGATGGAAGAGCAGATGTGAGTGTTGGGCAACAGATTCAAGCAAGGGTTTCCTCAGTCCACACTATGCCACAGCCCCAAAATTTGCAGACCACTTGCATATACAGTCTGAGTTTTTACAGTCTGAACTCTCACGCTACAATACGAATCTTTGAGCTAGCTCTCCACTCTTGAAACAGACTGAAGAATTCGTGGATGCCCTAAATTTGGCAGCAGTAAGAAAAGCGTTTGCAGCAGAGATCAGAATTTCTCTTCCACAGAGATGGTTGGTTAAAGATGAGTTTAAAGTTTAAACAGCTCCAAGTTTCTTAGCATGAACAACAGACCTCTTTGCAAACTCACACCAATCCTGAATTGAAGAATTGCACAGTCACGAAGGTGGAGTTATGATAGAGTAATGTCAACAGTCAAAGTTTGCAGGTTTTCTAAAGCCCTAGTGCATGTCTGCAAAACACCCAGTCAAGAAATGAAGCATGTACAACCAATGAAAGGTAAGATCATTCCAAACTCTAATTGAAGCACACTTGATGAAATCCAGGATTGAAGGAAGCAAACAAACTTGAGGTCTAAGTTTAGAAGATGACATACTCAGTTTGAGTATAAATTTTGACATGGTGTAGGTCTTTGACTGAGCATAGATACAGTACAAGCCTTGGGTATTGACTAAATGATACATTGATTTGATGATGATTTAATATACATTCGATGATATGATATACGGTCCTGAACTACTGAAGTATAGTAGAGCACACATACAGAAAAGTATGTTGATACAGTATGATCAACAACTTGACATCTTTGACCAAGCCTGATTGAATGACATCTGAGGACGTGAATGAATGCACAGTAAGTTTAGTTCTGGTATAGATACATCTACACAGTGGTATGAGTTTTGCACAAGTAATAAACAATGACATGAGTGAACAATGATGTGTAATAATGCACACTACCAGTTGATGATATGTGATACAGCCAAGCAAGTATATACAGTGGTAGTATATCTGCAGTTATGATTTACATAAAATCTTCAGTGAAATGTTACTACCCTACTGTATGGTAATACATGCTGTGGTGATGCACTCTTATACCCTATGATGATACTACTTAGGCATCCTTGACAACACATGCCTTGTGATGATGAAGCATATATACAGTGTTAGTATATCTGCAGTTATGATTTACATAAAATCTTTAGTGAAATGTTACTACCCTACTGTATGGTAATGCATGCTGTGGTGATGCACTCTTATACCCTATGATGATACTACCTAGGCATTTTTGACAACACATGCCTTATGATGATGAAGCATGCCATGAGGATCTGATGTTGATAGTGTACTGTAATGCATGCCCTAGGTTGATGTTGCAGATCTTGAGACCTTGATGACATGCTCACACAGTCCTTGACGATGGAGATGATTAATGAGAGCAGCAGTGTCTCTGATATACTTGAGTAGTGATATAAGACCAGCAGTGCCGATAAGCAGTATTGATGACCAGCAGCAGATGATGAGCAGAGATGATGAGCAGCGTTGATCAGCAAAGATAATGAGCAAAGATAATGAGCATGAGCAGAGATGGTTGAGCGGCAGATTGATGACAATCAGTGATTGGCATCAAGCTTGCAAGTAGTGACTTGCCCTTGAGGATTGGACTCCTCAAACCATTCTTAGTTGGAGCTAAGAAAACCAGGCTAGGTCCTGTTTTAGAGTTGGTGCTCTTATTATCAGTTGGTATTGATTGTAATCGAGAAGATTGTTGTCTTCCATGTACAATAAATAAAGATCAAATTACAAACATTCTTGTGTTTCTTTGATGTGATGTTTATATCAGTGTAGTTGGACTCGTCCAGGACTTGCCGAGTATGCCGAGTATGGGCGAGTAGCAACCCAACCGAGTAATCGCTGCTAACTCGGCTGTCAAACTCGGCACTCAGAGGAACTCGGCAGAACCGGCAAACGCGCGAGTAACCGGCCAGACTCGGCGGACTTGCGATGACGTGGAAACGCCTCTTGTTTTGGCGTTTGCTGAGCTGGAGGTTTTTTGGAGGGAACCGTTGGAGGCTTGGAGCCTTTAAGCCGTAAGTTCAGTCGACTGTGAGCACCGTTCAGCACTTAGCTTCTTGCTGCACCGTCCACCATTCAATATTCGACCGCTTCTTAGGTTCACCGTTCACCATTCGACGACTCACAGTTCAGGCTTCAGGCTTCACGGCTTCACCGCTCACAGTTGACTGTTCAGGCTTCGAGGTCGAGGGCGTTCACAACTTCACCGTTCAGCAAGCTTCGACGTCGAGAGAGTTCACAGCTTCACCATTCAGCAAGCTTCGCCGTCGGGGGTTCAGTCTTATCGCCGTCGGGGGTTCAGTCTTAGCGTGGAGGCTTCACAAGTCACGACCCAGGTTATTTTTTATGTTAATTTTTATGTAATGTTAATTTTTTTATAATGTTTAATTTTTTTTTTATTTAAACTTTAAAACATTAATGTTATTTTTTTAATGTGTAATGTTTTTTGTTGTTTAAAGTTTTTTATAATGTTTAATTTTAATTTTAATTTTTTAAACTTTAAAACTTTAATGTTCTGTTTTTATGTTAATTTTTTTTAATGTGTAATGTTTTTTTCATGTTTAAAAATTAAATGTTAATTTTTAACTTTTAATGTTAAGTTTTAACTTTTTTATATAGTTTATAAAGTTTTTTTATAATCTTTTGTTTTTATTTTAAGTTTTTTTTGTTTTCAAGATTTGTTTCATTTTGCTAGTTTTTGTCATTTGACATTTTTTTTTAAATTTTAAATATATTTTAATTTTTTAATGTTTTTTTTTAATTTTTTAAAGTTATTTTAATTTTTTTTTTTATGTTGATTTTTATTTAAGTTTTCAAATGTTGTGTTATTAGTTTTTTTTTTGTTAGTTTTTGCCTTTGGTTTATTTATTTAAGTTTTAATTTTTAAAAGTTTTGAATGTTATTTTTTATAGTTTTTAACTTTTTAATGTTATTTTTTTCCACTCAAAATTCAGATCCATGGCACCTAGGAGAACACTTAGAAGGCCTCTCGATAAAGCATGGGAACATTCTGTTCGAGTGGTCCCAGGGCAAGACAATCAAGTAAAGTGCAATTACTGTCCAACAACTATGTATGGGGGCATAAACAGGTTAAAGCACCACCTAGCTCGAGTTGTGTGCAAAGATGTCGTAGTTTGTGATGGCTGCCCTGAAGAAGTCACAGCTGAAATGTCAGCTGCTTTGGAAAGTATCAAAGAACAAAATGCCAAAAGATCTAGGCTAAGGTTTGAAACTGCAGGGATTGGTAGATCTTCAATGGGACCTTCAGGCAGTTGCTCATCAAATGTTCCACCAAGTCCATCTATCACCCCTCCTTTCTTCCTCCCTCGTACCTCCCCAGGATCTTAACCAACATTGGACAGCTTTAATGAAAGGAAAAGGAAGGAGGCAGATATGGCAGTGAGGAGGTTTTGGTACCATGACAGCCTCTCATTCAACCTTGCAAGGTCTCCTTTTTATCAGCCCATGATAGATGTTGTTGCAGGCGTTGGCCCTGGATACAAAGGCCCCTCTTACAATGCACTTAGGGGGAAAGATCTAGATGAGGAGTTGCAGTGTATCAAGGAACAGTTGGAGAGCATTAAAAGCTCATGGGAGTTTACAGGTTGCACAATCTTGTCTGATGGGTGGACAGATCAAAGGAATAGAACAATCATAAATTTCCTTGTGGCTTGCCCTAAAGGAACCATGTTCTTGAAATCCGTTGATGCATCTTCACATGTGAAAGATGCAAATCTGATTTTTACATTGTTAGCAGAGGTTGTGGAAGAGGTGGGGGTCAAGCATGTTGTCCAAGTAATCACGGACAACGCTGCAAATTATGTGGCAGCAGGTAAATTGCTTTGTGCAAAATACCCTACTATTTTTTGGACCCCTTGTGCTGCCCACTGTATAGATTTGATGTTGGAGGACATTGGGAAGTTGGCATGGGTGCACGATGTTGTTCACGAGTGCAAACAAATAACCAAATACATTTATAACCATGCTTGGGTGTTGAGCCTTATGAGAGAGTACACAGAAGCTGAGCTCAGTCGCCCTGCTATCACATGGTTTGCAACAAACTTTCTCTCCCTCCAAAGCCTTCTTAATGAGTACCAAGCATTGAGACGAATGGTTAGTAGTAGAGAATGGATACATTATAAAGATAGCACAAAACTAGATGTAATGGCTATGAGTTTGTCTGTCCGTAGAGATAGTTTATGGGAGGAAGTCACTGAGATTGTTAGCATGACAAAGCCACTTGTGAAAGTGTTGAGGATCATGGATGGTGATAAACCACCGATGGGATATATTTATGAGGGGATAGACAGGGCCAAAGAGGCCATCATGGCCTTCTATAGGGGGGATGAATCTAAATATTTCCCTATATGGCATATTATTGATTCTAGGTGGGACATGCAACTACATTCACCATTACATGCAGCAGGGGCATATCTCAATCCAAGCATATTCTATAATGTTGGGTCTAAAATTCAAAAAGATCTTGAGGTGATGAGAGGTGTGATGCTATGCATTGAGAGGATGTACCCAAGTCAAGAGATTCAAGACCAAATCAATCTGCAGCTATGTACACAGAATCATTTGGCATGTTTGGATTTAGCTCAACACAATGTCTCAGGGATAAGAAAGTGCCATGTAAGATTCAATTACGTAAATCATTAAATTTTATTTCACTATTTTTTTTTCAAGTTTGACATTGCAAAACTTTAATCTTTGTTTGTTTGTTTTTTATAACAGCCCATTGGTGGTTAGATTGTGGCACTGAGGCACCACAACTATAGGAATTTGCCATTAGAATCCTGAGTCAGCCTTGCAGTGCGTCATGTTGTGAGCGCAATTGGTCAGTATTCGAGCACATCCACTCCAAAAAGCACAACAGGTTGGAGCATGAGAGGTTGGAGAAGTTGGTCTACATATACTACAACCTTCCGATGCTCACAAAACAATTGCGAGCAAAGGATTTGGATCCAATTTTATTGGATCAGATTGATCTAGTATCTGATTGGGTAGTGGAGGATGAAGCTCCTGCTGATTTGAGTTGGCTTGATGAAGAGACCGAGGGTCCCTCTGGTGTTCCATTTTCCGAAATGGAAACACCAAACACACCTCCATCACAGTTGATTTTCAGTTTATTGATGTTGGTACTAGCTCTACTAGGGCCTATGCTAGGCGATCTACTACTCGTAGTCATGCATGAGACTCGAGTTTGGACTTGGAGACGCTATCTTTTTTTATTTTCAGCTAGCAATGTTTTGAGTTATGTATTTGAATTTTGAACTTTGAAGTTTGAACTTGGTACTATTTTGGAATGTGTTCAAGGAATCTTCTTTCATTTCACTATTTTGCATAGAAATATGAAATATGGTATTATGGAGTGTCAAATGTTGTGTAACGTGTTATACTTATAACTTATCATTGATCAACTTTTATGAGATGATTTAATGTTTTTTTGCATAGAATTGTTTATATTACTTGTATGAATTAGAAATGTGATTACGTATGTTTTTTGTGCACATAAATTACTATATTTTTATTTTTTTCATATTTGCCGAGTCTGATCCGAGTCGACGAGTATGCCGAGTCCCAAGCCAGCCGAGTATTTCTTGAGTCCGAGTCTGACTACACTGGTTTATATGCTTATGACTTATGGTTGATTTAGCAGGTGCATATGATTAATGCTTGATATAATTTGATTGAATAAAAGAAAAGTAAAAAGTTTATAAATTGCTCTCACATTGATTCACCCCCCTCTCAATGTGACCATTGTGTTCAACATCCTGGGGATCTTGGTCTGGGACCAAGCAGGTTGATGTCATGACAAAGTCCTTAACATATGGTTAGGGCCCCTATATGTATCTAGGGTATTCTGGTCTAGGACCAGACAGTTTCTTGGACAAGATGTCCAAGCAGATCCTACAGGTTGGGACAAAGACTTCCTGATCTAGGACCAGGTAGATTCTTGGTCTGGGACCAAGCAGTTCCTGTAGGAGTACTCCTGGTCAGTTAACCAAGTGAATCTTGCTCAAGTTGACCAAGATGATGATGTGTGATGTCCTCTCTCCTAATTAGTTATTGCTAGGTTATTTCTCAAGGGACTGGCCACCCCTTGATGTTGTCACTAGCAACCTAACCCTTAGGAGCAATATTGAGGGCCAGAGGATCACATATGGATCATCTTCTTATACCGTGATAAAAATATATATGGGACACATGTGACAATATAACTTGAGAGAGAAAAGAGTAAAGTCCTTGGGTCTTGTTGGTCCTTTGGGTAAAAGGGATTGTTTGTCCACCTTTATGGTTCACCTTGGTCTTGTGAGTATGAGGGTTGTCTTACCTTTCTATTATGAACCCTTTTTTGACTTTATGCTTCTTCATATTTTTACTCAGTCCTAGCGCCCCTATTGTCTGTACCTTTGGTAAGATGGCTTTTATCTCATGGTTTTTATTTTTGGACCATTGATACTTTATGGTTTATATTTTGGACCATCGTTACCCTATTCTAAGTCAACCTAATTGTATTTTATGTTTTATTGGTAAACACCCTAAAAGCTAGGGTTGAAGAAGGACCCTTCTAGATTTCCTTCCAAGTTATAAAAGCAAGTTTTATTCTTCATTGTGATTATCCAACAAGACGTATCTTAGCACTGATTTATCTAGGTTTGGCATTGGGGACTGTTTTACTGCTGCTAGGGTTTCACTGTCTTCTTTTGGATTTTTAGATTTATGTTAAAGACTGTGGTGATCCATCCTCACTGAGCCGTGTCTCTTCTCTGCTGTCACGACTGTGTTTCTCTGCCAGTGTAAGTGTGTTTATCCGTGTGGTCACGACTGTGTTTCTTTTCCAGCGTGACTGTGTTTATCCTCTTTGCTGTCATGACTGTGCATCTTTATTGCTCATCTGCTGTTGTGACTATGTTTGTCTTTGTTGTTGCGTGTCTCTTGCCAGCGTGATTGTGTTCCTCTGCTTAGCGTGATTGTAGTCTTCTGTTACGTGACCGTGTGTCTCTTGTCAGCATGAGTGTGTTCATTTGCTCAGTGTGACTGTGTGTCTCTTGCCAGCGTGATTGTGTTCCTTAGCTCAACGTGATTGTGTCTTCTGCTATGTGACTGTGTGTCTCTTGCCAGCGTGATTGTGTTCCTTTGCTCAACGTGATTGTGTGTCTTCTGCTGCATCACCGTGTGTCTCTTGCCAACGTGACCATGTTCCTACCAGCGTGACTGAGAGTCTCTGCTGGGTACGACTGTGTGCTAGCATGACTGTGTATTCTCTGCTAGTGTGACTGTAGTGGGCATGACTATGTCTCTTTGTTGGTGTGCTGCTAAAGCCTGAGTAAATGATTGAAGTTTCTCTTCCTTTTGACTAAGAATCTGAGGTTTGTATCCTCACTGTTATAACCCTCTTAAGCTCTCTCTCTCAAGGTATGCTATTTGTTCATCTAGGTGACTTGTTCCTTCAGTGACAAGATCAGAACCTAAAAGTGTCTGAGTAGAAGGTTGATCCAAAACAATCCTAGATTAACATTGTTACTTTTCTTTACTGCTGTTATTTCCTGTACATTATTATTGTGTTATCACTTATAATATTGTTATTGTACATGGCATTTCGTAAATCATCTCAAGGACCAACTTTAATGTAGTGACCAGTGGAGTGTTAAAGTTGAAAGAGATGAAAATTATGTTTGAATTTATTGCAACGGTACCGTTCTGGATCTAACCTTGTTGTTTTAGTTTTGTTTATGCATTAAAGTATAAAAGTTTAATTGCATATATCAAATCCTAACCTAACCCTAAACTTTAACATGGTATCAGAGCGAGGTTTGTAGGTAACTCAAATTTACAACCTATCATAATCTACATAGATCCTCAAGTAAGGGTTTGAGTACTAACCAAACTTGATCTCAGAGATCCTTGGCAAAGTTGGCAAAGAAGAGTTTAAGAGAAAAGAGATTTCTAAGTAAAGTTGGATGGCCACACACAAGCATGAGTTGGCTGGAAATAAAGATGTATGGATTTGCTACTCCATGTTTTAAACATGACATTAGAATTGTGAACTTGACCCCTTAAAGGTTATGTCAAGTAAAGAAGGTTAACTCAGGTATGTATTTCTGAGGTAAGTAAAGGAGACAACTAACTCTCTATGTGACTTGATCATGGGCTTGCATGATCAAAATACCAATGTTACAGATATCGTGTCGGCGAATATATTGTCGAGGGTCCAAAAAGAAATTATCGGATTTATTGGCGAAAATGTTGGCAAACATCGACAATATATTGACAATGTAAAAAAATACAAAAATATTCATTTTTTTTCAAAATTTTAAACATCTAAAGCAACAAGAACATCAAATAAACACATTGCTACATGAATGTGGAAATAAAATTGATATATAAGATGTATAAGACGTCTAGTTGCGTCGAGAGGCGCTCTACAACCCAGTATGAGGGAGATCTTGTAACGTTTGCCATGAGGGAGATCTTGTAACGTTTGTCCATATTATGTCGGCCAAAAATAATATTGTCGAGTATGGGAGAGATGTTGTAACATTTATTACTAACAAAATAATAAAAAATAAAATTTTTAATTATCCGCCAAAATAAATGTCGACCACAAAAACAACCTAATGGGGGAGATGTTGTAATGTTCCTACCTAATAAAACAATAAAAAATTAAAAATTTAACTACCCCCCCCCAAAAAAAGTCGGTAAAAACAACACAATATGGGGGAGATGGTGTAATGTTCCTACCTAAAAATATGTTGTTCTTGCACATGGTTTTAAAACCATGTGCAAGGCCTCCTAAACAACCCATGTTTTTATTGTACATGGTTTAGGAGGGCCTTGCAAATGGTTTTAAAACCACGTGCAAGGCCTTCCAACCGACCCATGGTTTTATTGTACATGGCTTAGGAGGGCCTTGCAAATGGCTTTTAGATCATGTGCAAGGCCTCCTAAACAACCCATGGTTTTAGGAGGGCCTTGCACACGGTTTTAAAACCATTTATGGCGGAGATGTTGTAATGTTCATTCCTAAAATAATAAAAAATATTATAAGTCAGCCATAAATAATATTAAATATTAATAATAAAAATATTATATGTCTACCTTAAATAAAAATATGTGTCTTTAGTTTGAATCAAATCAATGGCTATATATAGGACACACCAAAGCTGATAGCTCCTTGAATGTAAAACTTAAGAAGAGGTTTGCACCTCGAGAGATTCGATCCCTCTCGGCGCTTGTTAGAGCCTAGGATTTGGATCTATGTTGGTGATACATCACATATAAAAAATGAATTGTGTCTTGGATCTTGAGTCCCCGACTCATGAATCACCAAAAAAATACAATCAATGTATTATGTAATATGTATCTCATATGCAATGAAATCAACCAAATAAAGTAAACTATGGATTTCCTCTACCCCTTTTACGGGTAAAGGTAATCGCTCTAGTAATGGCTTTGCCTCTAGAGCTAGAAATCCCAAGCGCTCGTGGGGGTCGTCGTGGACTTCCTCGTCCTCTAGAAGTGCCTGGAAACTGATGTACTCTAGAAGAACTAGAATAATGATGAGGTACTGGACCCTCATCAAGCCCTCTACCACTGCTACTGCTACCACTGCCCATATATCTGGCTCCCTTTGACTGAGACTGTGGCTTCGAAACAAAAACTGGTGGTTGTGAAACAGAAATTGGTGGCTGTGCAATCGATGGCTGTGCGACTGGTGGCTCCGATGGTGACACAATCTCAGACGCGTCTAACCACTCATCGTTCCATGTCTCAGTCTCCGTGTCCTGTATATCATCCTCTAACCAATCAGGGGCTGCCTTCATAACAGGGTCCTCAATCTCCACTTTCCATGCAGCAGTGGTGTCAATGTCATCTAATGAAATGGCCTCCACCTCAGGTTTTTTCTCAAGCTGCTTCATCCACAACCTGAGATTGTAGGAGACGTACACTAGATCATTCAGGCGTTGGGTATCCAACCTGTATGATGACCATAAATTTATCCAATTAGAATTTAGAATACATAAATTACCCATGGGACATAAATTACAAGTTATAATGAATTTAGAATTTAATTTCAAATTCTCAAACTTGTTCCACTTCTTGGTGTGTATTTTTTCAAATACACTCCAGTTGCGCTCACAACCAGAGGAACTACATGTTTGGCTTAGGATCCGAACAACAAGCTTTTGGATATGGGGTACTCGTCTGCTATAGGTTTCCCACTAAGTATCTACAATGAATTGGAGAAACATAAGAGAAGACATTGAAAATTTGAAATTTAAAACAAAGAAAGTAATGAAATTAAATTTTGAAACAAGGTGAAACTTACTTGGCATTATGTTCTTCTTGTCATTAATAGCCATATCAAAGCCAAATGTTCCCATGGCCCTCCAATAGACTTCCAACTCTTTGGAAATCTCTGAACAGTCAGCTACACTTGGCACCATCCTCTAGACACACTCCAAGTACCCATCCATTACCTCTGCATCAAAGTTGAAGCCACATGAGTAAGAGAATGCGGGGTTGAGGAATAGGCCTGCAACATGAATGGGGCGATGAAGTGTTTTGTTCCATCGCTGATCAATCACCTCCCATATCAATTGTTGTTTTGCTTGCCCCTCTTCCCCCTTGTCCTCATAGTAGGCATGAATGGCCTGTTTGGCCCTATCCATGGCCTCATACAAGTAGCCCATTGTGGGCTTGTCTCCATCAACCAAGCGGAGAACCCTTACCAAAGGTTCACATACAGTACACACTTCCTTCACCCCATCCCAGAAGCTCTCCTGGTATGACACTAGCCTGAATATGTCACGTCCCTCCGGTTTAGTGCTAATTGATAAAGCACACCACTCAGCTTAAAGGAACATAGTCTGCAAGTCCCACATAGAAGTAAGGAGAGATTGGAGAGAGATGAAACAAGTGGCAAACCGAGTGATGGCAAGATGGACCAACTCCCTATCATGAGTGAACTTCCTCATCAAGGTAAGCACAAAAGCATGATTGTATATAAATTTGGTGATGTTTCTTGCTGAATGAATGACATCCTTGATAAACTGGATCTTTCCCATATCCTCTAAGATCAAGTCAATACAATGTGCTGCACAAGGTGTCCAAAACAAAGTTGGATGCATGTCCATAAGCATCCTACCAGCTGCCATATAATTCGCAGCATTGTCCATTACTACTTGGACAACATGATGCGGACCTATCTCTTGGATGAACTCATCCAACAATTGACATAGTAATGCTGCATCTTTGAGCTGTGCAGATGCATCCACGGATTTTATAAACATTATGCCTTGAGGACAATGAACCAAGAAGTTGAGAAGGGTCCTACCCTTCTTATCACTCCAACCATCTGATATCACGATGCATCTTGTGGCCTCCCATGAACGTTGAAGCTCCTCCAACCTAGAAGTGCAATCGACCTTTTCATCATCAAGGATGGGCCCTCTCAACCATAGTTTTAAATATTGGAATCGGACTCGGACTCGGAATTGGAATTGGAATCGGTAATGAATCGGTCATAAATTGACCGATTTGAATTTAATGAATCTGTTTGCTAAAAAATACATAAAATATTTAAATTTCAAAGAAAAACAACATGCGATGGTAAATTCCAACAAAGATTCATTAATGGAGAGAATCTATTCCGCTTGTGGGATTATGTAATTACGAAATTTAATCAATACATGACATCTTGTAGTACAACTCAAAAATAATATAAGATTTTTAACAAATTCCCAGAATTTACTTAATGTTTTTTTTATTCCACCATTGGGATTATGAAATTTAATTAATACATAGCATCTTGTATTACAACTCAAAAACAAATTAAGAATTTTAACAAATTCCGAGAATTTATTTAGTGGTTTTTTATTCCCCTCTGGGATTATGAAATTTAATCAATACATGACATCTTGTATTACAACTCAAAAACAAAATAAGAATTTTAACAAATTCCCATAATTTATTTAGTGGTTTTTTTATTTAAAAAAACATGATGATAAATGATAAATGCTAAAGAAACTTCACTTTTGCCCATTATGAATGTCATCTTCTCTCGTATTAAAAAAAACAAATACAAACTAGATTTTGAATTCGTTGAATGTGTAAATTAATAGCTTTAGTATTGACATAATCCCTATATTATATTAATAGGCGAAAAGATTTAGCTTGGTGGCCACCTTTTAGGAAGGGAAGTCTCTCAAATTTTAAGTATTTTTTTATTTTGAAACTTATCTCTATTAATGTGAGTTTCAGTTTTAATTGCATTTTATGAATTTGACCCTTATCTTCGATTTTACTATAACATTGCCACAGTGCCACTAATATAATTGTAAAATCAAGATAGGTTAGTAAAGAATGAATAAATTTATATATATTCTTCAAATTCTCTACTGTTGATATTAATAATAAGCTCATTAGTAGCTTCCCACATATGTCATGGGGCTTCTTAATAATATTTAAATCAGAACCTCTGTTGAGTAGAACACACAACATCAATTCATGACCCTTAATCTATAATCGAATTTTGACGGTCCACCTCTGGGTTGGATTTTTGTACATAGTTGTTATTAAAATAATACTTTAAGTTTTTCATTAATGGGTTTGACAAATTGCATGAGATGGATCATAACCGGTCGGTCAGGATCGGAACTCGGCCGGTCAGACCAGTTTGGTGATCGAACCGACCGGTTCGGTAACAAACCGGTCACCGATCTGGTTTTCCTGCCGGTTTGAATCGGTTTGGTACCGAACTGGTGAACCGGCCGATTCTGAAACCGGTCAGACCGATTTTTAAAACACTGCTCTCAACTCCTCATAAGTGGGGGGCTTATACCCCGACCCAACAATAGCAACAACTTCGAACATAGGCACATAGAATGGGTTCCTCGTAAAGTGGAATGGAAAATTACTCCACAAAAGACAACGACCTACAAGTTTATATGCTTCCTTTTTCTCTTTTATCTTGTTCATTGACTTTATACCTGGTTGTGCACCAAGACCATATCTCAACAAAAAGTAAGAAATAGAATGTGTCGTTGAAGGCATGACAGAAGATGAGGATAAGGTCTCACTCCCCACTCCCCCTAAAGTGTGCCCGGCTGTCCTGCATCCTAATGCATCTCTCATTCCAAGTTCCTGCCTCAAAGCTTTCCTTTCATCTTTCCTCTTGCCAATACCTTCAATTGCAAGTTTGGCCCTATGAACTATTTCAGGAGTGGAGTTTTTACAAATATCCACCTCATGCCTTGCAAGTTGTGTGATGTGGTATTTGAGCCTACTTATTCCCCCCGTCATCTCCTTCCCACACATATTGCATCTAAGCTTTTGTCGATTATGTGGATCAACCGGCTTTGCATACTCCCTGAATGGATCCAAAAGCTTCGGCATGTTTGTAGCTTTGTAATAAACTTTGAACCTGCAAAATAAAAGAACTTTGTTTAGCATATTTTTATTGCAAAAAATTGCAAATTAGACAAACAGGGAAAACAATATACATTTTGAATCAACCTTTAATCATTTAATGTTTCAAATTGCTAATGTCAATTTGATATTGTTGAAATTGTTTTTATTTTTAATTATAATATAAAACAGAAACTATTTAAATTTTAATTATTATTTGACAAAATTAAAATATTTTTTTATATGTTTTATAATTAATAACTTTTATTAAATTAAAAAATTAAATAAAAATAAAAATAACTTGTTTTGCTGCTTGCAGGCAGTGACAGGCACAGTTCAGTATTTTTTTTTGTTTTTTAAGATGATTTTTTTTTTTTATATATTTATTAGCAAATTAATAAAATTAATCAGTTTTGGAAATTTAATTAAATTGTTTTTATTAGTTTTGGAAAATTATTAGTTCAGCAAATTAATTAATTTTTTTTATCAGTTATGGAAATTTAAATTGTATTGAAATAATGAAAAACGAGGAGGGTTGCAGTGTATATACTATACCTTCAACCTTGTTGATCGGAATCCTTCTTGGGACAGGCGTTCTCTTCTACGGAACGAGGCGACGGGCGTTCTCTTCCACGGGTGATGGAACCCCTTCTCCTCCACACAACGACCCCTTCTCCTCCACGCACACAACACCCCTTCTCTTCTCCTCTGAATCCACACAAACCACATCTCTCAGCTCGACCGACATGCGGATAGGCGAACCCTGGGCGACAACTCTCACTTCGACGAATAGGTGAACCCTTGGCGGACAGGTTGACAGCTCTCACTTCGGTGAACATGCAGATGGCGGACCGCGACAGCTCTCACTTTGGCGTAAAAACCCCAAACAAAAACTTGTGTTTTGACTTTATGCCGATGGAAGGGTGTCGACTCGTGATTTTTTAGAAACATCGCGATTTTAACGCCTTCAAACATCGATAGTTTATCGCCGAAACATCGCCGCGCTGTTTGCCGATAATATCGGCTCGGAGAAGACATCGCGATATCTCACGATGTTGCCAATAAATCGACGATATTTGTAGCACTCCAAAATACCTTGTAGGTTGATTATCCTGTAAAAGGTTGTATGTTGCATTGATCAATGTAATTTGAGTTTACAAGTTTAAAATTCATCCATGAATTTATCTTGACCACATATCTAAGGCTGTGGTCCAAGCTAGATTGTGCTAATACGTTTGTAATCTTGTATAAGGATGATATGATGTTGATAACATTGCACAATGCTTGTCTAAAATAATGATATGTGATCTCTGCATAAGGACAAATATAAAGAGGGAGGACCTTCTCTTCTATCCCAACTTGTTTTCATGTATTGTCATGATATGTAGCTTTTATGAGATTTATATGCTCTTTATGGCATCTAAATAGTTGCTGAATGATAAGACTATGCCTTAATGTGAAATGGACATTGATTGTTGTTGAATAACGGACTGAATGACAAGTGATCCTGTTTTATGCTTAGAGTTAAAAGCAATGTTTCAAAGGGATCCGAGTACTTAGGTACAAAGGGAGTAAGAAACTCCACAAAGTGCAGTATCAGTTATGCTAGATGTGCATCCTCCCAAGTATCAGCACTGAGACAACAAAAGAGAATCTGCCAAACATTTATTCCTTACTAGAGTGGAACAACTAGTAAGTTTAGAGATCAAGAGGGAGCCAAATGTGCTTTTCAATTTCCAACAGAATGGGGTTGCAAAGAAAAGTTGTGATCTCCCTTGAAGAAAGTTTTTAGAATTCCCTAGTGATATAGATTTGGAAATAAGCCCAGTCCATGAATCATCTCTCTTGGATGAGCAGAGGAAGGAGTTCAGGGAGTCTTCAGTTGATCTTTTCGAGAAACCTATTGAAAGGTTTCATGATTTGATATCTCAGATGAGCCACGTCACTATTTAGAAACCTCCATTTATGAGAAGGCAGCCAAACATCAGGTTTGGAAGATGTTAAATGACGTGCAAAAAGTGGTACTTAGCTATCAAGGGAAGCCAGTTATAACTTCCAAGTGGATCTACAAAAAATCAAGCTTCTTGCTGACAGTTAGAGTTGTTTGGAGCTCTCAAAAAATCCTGTGCTCCATGACAGGTCGAAACACATCAAGAGGAAGTATCACTATTTCTGGGACATGGTGCAATATGCTCTGTCAAGTAGACAGTTTACTGATGTGTTGACTAAGACTCTGGCGAAGTCTAAGTACTTTTGAGACAAGCTTAGTGTTGCTGAGAATGCCTCTCTTGCTGAGAGGGAGTGTGATTTCAGAGCAACATCGAGAGCCATTCTACGAGAGAATGGAGACACCTGGTCAGTTACTAGGAGTTGATCAACATAATTCAGTCTAGGACTGAAGCTCAACCTAGGGCTGAGAGTCGTTTTTAAGAATGGAGGCACTTGGTCAGTTACCAAGATGTTTGCAGTTGCGATACCCATTCTCAGGGAGGATGGTACCTAGTTAGTTAACTAGGGCAGAGTAAGACCCTAGAAGGTACCTAGGGCCCCCAGTAGTCTCCTGGGATTCTTGGTCTGGGACCAAGTAGGTTGATGTCATGGCAAAGACCCTAACATATGGTTAGGGCCCATATACGTCTCTAGGGTATTCTGGTCTAGGACCAGACAGTTTCTTGGACACAATGTCCAAGCAGATCCTGCAGGTTGGGACAAAGACTTCCTCGTCTGGGACTAGGCAGATTCTTGGTCTGGGACCAAGCAGTTCTTTCCAAGGTTACACGAATCGTGGGTGCGATCAGAATCGACTAAAGAATTCGATATAGGTGCGACACTCATCCCAAAATTAGAAATCGGGGATTCAGAAACCTAGCCTTAATTAACCTTAATTATCCTATGTAAACAACTTTATATTAGTCAAAATGAGGTGGAAAAATCCGAGGAATTCGAGAATCAGATTAGGGCGTAGTTAGGCCTAGGGCCGAATCTGGTAACTATGGTTCCTGCAGGAGCACTCCTAGTCAGTTAACCAGATGAATCTTGGTCAAGTTGACCAAGATGATGATGTGTGATGTCCTCTCTCCTAATCAGTTATTGCTAGGTTGTTTCTCAAGGGATTGGCCACCCCTTGATGATGTCACTAGCACCAAACCCTTAGGAGCAGTATTGAGGACCAGAGGATCACATCATTTAGTTTGGATCTTCTCCTTATACAATGACGATAAAAATATATATGGAACACATGTGATAATATACCTTGAGAGAGAAAAGATTAAAGTCTTTGGTCTTGTTGGTCCTTTGGGTAAAAGGGATTGTTTGTCCACCTTTATGGTTCACCTTGGTCTTGTGAGTATGAGGGTTGTCTTACCTTCCTATTTTGACCCCTTTTGTTGACTTATGGTCCTTCATCTTTTTACTTGGTCCTAGTGCCCCTATTGTGTGTACCTTTGCTAAGATGACTTTTATCTTATGGTTTTTATTTTTGGACAGTTGGTACTTTATGCTTTTTATTTTTTGAACATTGATACCCTATTCTAAGTCAACCTAAATGTATTTTATGTTTGATTGGTAAATACTCTAAAAGCTAGGGTTGGAGGACCCTTCTAGATTTCCTTCCAAGTTATAAAAGCAAGTTTTGTCCTTCATTGTGATTATCCAACAAGATGTATCTTAGCTGATTTATGTGGGTTTGGTGTTAAGAATTGTTTTACTGCTGCTAGGGTTTCACTGTCTTCTTTTGGGTTTCCAGATCTGTGTTAAGGACTGTGGTGATTCTTCCTCATTGAACCGTGTTTTTTCTCTGCTGTCGTTACTGTGTTTCTATACCAACGTGATTGTGTTTATCCGCTGGGTCACGATTGTGTTTCTCTGCCAACTTGACTGTGTTTATCCACTGGGTCGTGACTCCTAGTGTGACCGTGTTTCTCTGTTGTCGCGTATCTGCATCTCTGCTGCACCTTTGCTATTGCGACTGTGTATGTCTCTGCTGCCACGTGACTGTGTGTCTCCTGCCAGCGTGACTTTGTTCCTCTGCTTAGTGTGACCGTGTGTCTTCTGCTGCGTGACTGTGTTCCTCTGATCTACGTGAGTGTGTGTCTTCTGCTGCGTGACTGTGTCTCTTTCCAGCATGACTGTTTTCCTCTGCTCAGCGTGACTGTGTGTCTTTTGCTATGTGACTGTATGTCTCTTGCCAGCGTCACTATGTTCCTCTACTCAATGTGATTGTGTGTCTTCTGCTGTGTGACTGAGTCTCTTTCCAGCGTGACTGTGTTCCTCTGCTCAGCGCGATTGTGTGTCTCTTGCCAGCGTGACTGTGTTCCTTTGCTCAGCGTGACTGTGTGTCTTCTACTGCATCATTGTGTGTCTCTTGCCAGTGTGACAGTGTTCCTGCCAGCGCGACAGAGTCTCTGCTGCGTACGACTATGTGTTAGCATGGCTGTGTCTTCTCTGCTAGTGTGACTGTACTGGGCATGACTTTGTCTCTCTGCTGGTGTGCTGCTATAGCCTGAGTAAATGATTGAAGTTTCTCTTCCTTTTGACTAAGAATCTGAGGTTTGTATCCTTATTGCCATAACCCTCTTGTTGCTGCCTAAAACACACTTTACCGTGGAAAAGTATTCCAACCACTAGGTGTGTTCTCGAGGGCAACTATGAGTTTAGAGCCCAATGTCACCTCAGTTCCTAAATCCTTCGTTTAGACCCAACTCCTAAAAGGTCCAGGGGGGTAGTCCCTATTTACTATGTTTCAAAGGTTGTGTTTTAGGAGTTAAAAGATGAATAAATTAATTGAAACTTTATGGCAACCAATCATGCAGAAATGCAGTAATTTCAAGAGAAATATAGTATTACTGAACGAGTGCCTATCTAAATTGGGCTATGGAGTCACAAACAAAGACTACAATGAAACTGCCAAAATGCACAAATTGCTCTAAATCATTCGTTCACTACAATAATCAAAATAACACATTCATCAAATGTAAAATACTTTAAGCAAATGAACTAAAGTGTACGAGATGAGCTTGAAGTAGATCTGAACCAAATAAACGATGACTGCAATAGTAATTAAAATGAAAGATCGTGATGATGTGCAAGTGGTCCAATAGATTTTAATTTATTTTAAGGTCTTTCTTCAACTTAGAGGATTAATGTGTTTGCATGAGAAATAAACAAACTAACTAATGTGTCTACCTCCAACCCTTATCCCTCAACTGAGAGAAACTGTTGGGTGCTCAACAAGAGAGCACAAGGCTCCCTTCTAGCTCCACAAGTCAGTCCCAAGAACTAGCCGGGTGCTGAATAGGAGGACACAGAGTGCCACGAGGCCCCCAACGACCTCTACCCCTCTAGCTCCACATACCAATCCTCTTTTTCTCAATCTTGCAATAATGGATTGAAATGCCTATTATTCTAGCTAACTCAAATCTTCTCCTTTTCTTGTCACCCAAGGTCGGACCAATCGACAAGGGGAGTGAATACGGGGCGATGATTGGGGCAAGGTTTATTTTAAACGAAATGAAGAATTTAACAATTATTAACAATGCAAGCTTGCATGATATCGCAAGGATGGCATAGCCGAATCACTTGCAAGGTGTGGGCAAATAAAAATAAAAGAAAGAAAGATACAAGCCAACACGATTTCACAAGGATGGCAAAGCTGAATCACTTCAAAGGTGATGGCAAATGAAAATTACAAAAACAAACACTAGCCGACGCAATTTTACAAGGATGGCATAGCCAAATCACTTGCAAGGTGTGGACAAAAATAAAGAAGAAAATAAAAACAAAATGAAACTCTAACTAATCTAAACCCACGCCAATCAACAATTGCATATGCGAAGGTGGGAAAGCCCAACTTCTTTTGCTAGCAATGGATGGCAAATAAATGAGGCTTGATTTAATTGAAAATGCAAAGCAAGAAATCAAGTCCAAGAGACTCTCTTGGACTTGTTACAAATTCTGAAATTTCAGCGTAAAGAAAGAGGTAAAGAGAGTGAGAAAAACCATGTTTTTCCCCTTTCTTGAGAGGGCCTTGAAGCTCTTCCTTTGGGGTGGCCTTCAAACTCTTCTATGGCTGAAATTAGGCAGATTTTTGCCTTGTTTTGTCACCAACCTGCTAAAAACCAGCAAATAGAAAATGATGTAATATGCCCCAAATCACTTTGGGGAGGTTAGTATGTTAGTGCAATATATGTACAAAATTTATACAAAGTTGCCAAGAGAATAATGTTGAGATAATTTGAGTAAATATGAGTAAAAATCAGACTTGAAAAACCCAACCAAGACTAAAATGCAGAAATTTATGTGTAAAGAAAGAGGAAATTTTGTCATTGGCTCTTCAAGAAATCAAGATATGGGGCATCCAAGCTTGGAATCCCACTCCTCAATCTGTATACCTACAACTAATAAGATTTTTACTACCAAACTACAAAGAGGTGAGAACCAAATGATGAGCAAAGAAATCATAAATTTCAAACTAGAAAAGATATGAACTTCTTTAGCTACAAGAAAGAGAACTCACAAAATCTATGGAATACAAATACCATAAATCTTACCAAAGCTAATTAGCATGCTTCCGTGGCCTCCCTAGCTTATGTAGTTACTTGAGCATAGAAGCAAACTATCAATGAGCACAAAGGACACCAGATTCTTCCAAAGATTTTTGATTACCAAAGCCAAATGGCCAAAAATTACATTGGCCCAAGCAAGAGCAAGGGCAAGAGAGCAAGAGAAAGAATGAGAGCATGAGCAAGAGAGTGGGTGTGTGTGTAACCCAAATGAGGAGGGTAGCCTCCTTAAATAGGAAAAATGAAAGAGAGAGAGGCTCTTTGCATGCTAGACAAGTGTCACAAGGGAGAGAGGGGGGAGAATTTGTTCAAGGAGGGCAAAACCATGGTTTGGGATCTCAAATATGGGGAGAGAAACCCTCAATTTATTGCTATGTCAAATGGGGAGGAAACCACCATAGTGGGGCCCCTTCCATTGACTTTAGCTCACCCAACCAATCAAAGAGAGAAGGGGCACCCCCCAAGAGTCGGCAACTCAAAACTTGTTACATGCTTGCTTGGGGGCCCCCTTTGGGTCTTAAATTTGTCTTAGGAACTTAATATAAACATTAGAACCTTTACTTGGCCACCCCAAGTGACTATAGTCACTTTTCCAAAATTTGGCTCTTTAATTAAATGCCCAATTCCTTGATTTCCATGACTAACCTAAGCAAAAGTGACTAAAATCGTAGTATTACTTGTCCAAATGACTTCAAACATGGCTCGAGGGTGTAGGGGGTCTCATGCCATTTGTCTTGAGTACCTTTACCCCTATACAACATAAACATGGACCAAGTAACCCTCTTTTACATCACAACAAATTGTCTTGAGTGACAATTTTTAATGACCAAAAATTTAAAAAACCTATGCAAAACTTAATGAAATTTCGCAAGACTTTGGATGATGTTTAGCATGGCAATATAGAACATTCCTAGGCCCCAGCCACGCCATGGACTCGATCACTAGAACACCTTTCACCACTTTGGAGGTAATTTTGAGTGAAAAACTCAAATAATTAAAATCTCTAAAAATAAATTTTAATTATCCAAGTGAAAAAAACACTCGATGAAAGGACTTCTCTAATGACTAAGTCTTAGGTGATTAAGTTACAAAAAACTAGACCTTCATGCTGACATATCCTTACAAAATCCCCCGCAGGGGTGCAGAAATTTCATAGAGAGAAGAAGAGCTGCCTCGCTTGATATAATCATTAAGTAGTTCATTCTTATCTTCAAGGCATATCCAACACGTGCATGGTACATCGTTGTCCACCTAGTTGGTTTTGGTGGTCAACACCTCTTAAGCTCTCTCTCGCAAGGTACGTCATTTGTTCATCTAGGTGACTTGTTCCTTCGGCGACAAGATCAGAACCTAGAAGTGTCTGAGTATAAGGTTGATCCAAAACAATCCTAGATATTAGTATTGTTACTGTTCTTTACTGCTGTTATTTCTTATACATTATTATTGTTTTATTAGTTATAATATTGTTACTGTACATGGCATTTGGTAAATCATCTCGATGACCAACTTTAACATTGTGACCAGTGGAGTGTTAAAGTTGAAAGAGATGAAAATTATGTTTGAATTTATTGCAGCAGTACTGTTCTGGATCTAACATTGTTGTTTTAATTCTGTTTATGCATTAAAGTATAAAAGTTTAATTACATATATCAAACCCTAACCCAACCCTAAACTTTAACAGACTGTTGGCTGTTTTGACGTGGCCCTTAAACCTGTTCGGGTGACCAGTTTGGTACCTAACAGGATGAGACAATGTCTTACTCAGTCAGTTCCATAGCAAACTGCCCAACTCGGTCGAGTCCGTATTGACTCGACCATGTCAAGGTGGGACTGGACAACACACACATGTGAGTTAATTTTAATTAATTAATTTATTTAAATTTAACCAAAAACCTAAACCCTACGATTCTACACCCTATTTCAATGAACAAAGAGAGCCCCCCACCTTCTATTTGCCTCAAACCATCTTCATTGAACATTTGGATCTTTTGGAGCAAATCTGCAAACTATGAGCATTTGGAGTTTTTGGAGCTTGTTGGGCAGTCTTCTTGGGCTGTTTGCAGTGGAGTTGGCATCTCAGTGAAGAGGCTATAGCACATCTTCAAGCTTGGAGGAGTTTTTGTCCATTTTATTGTGCCCATTGAGTTGTTTTCTCTGTGTTTTAACAGTCGAAGACTCATAGCTACCCCTATTTTTTCTGTCATAAAAAAATTATAACAGATTTGAAATCTATCTTTTAGTTTTAAATTTTGTTGAAAAAAATTAAAATAGGGTTGGCTGCTTGGCATGTTTTGCATTTGCATATTTGTTCAACTTTGCTTTTACTATGGCCCCAATTGTGCAAGACCCTACATGGATCCATGTTGATGTTGTTGATAATAGGATGTATTACAAACTTTGCAAGAAATGGATCAAAGTGGGAGCGGGGTGGGGAGCGGGTATTCATAGGCTGAAGAAACACTTGTGTTTGGTATAAGAGGCCAAATTGCCCCCTTATTATGGTGCACCAAAAGAAGGGATTGGAGCAATAAGATTGGAATTGCAATAACAGTTTGAAAAATCTGAAGACAAGGCTAAATAGGCTTAATTAAATGCTGAAATAGGGAGGAAGAAGCAACTTGCAATGATGACGGGATCCAATTCAAATTTTAGCTTTAATTTTAAAGACTCTTCCTATCTTTTCTTTCAGTGTTAGGGACCCCTTTCGTTATGTTCTTCTTACTCATGATAACCAACCTTAAAAGAAGAAGAAGACCATTCAAAGTTATTTTCCTACACCTTCGCCTACCTTTGCCAGTGCCTTTCAATTGAGTCAAACTCAATCTACCTTAGATAACCATTGGAAGAAGCAATTCAAAGAAGCTGCTTATGAATACATAGCAAGATAGTGGTATGATGTAAATATCCCTTTCAATGCTAGCCACTTACCTTATTACCAACCTATGTGCCATGTGGTATTATATTATTGCTGTTGGTAGGGGCTTTAAAGGCCCCAATATGCATGATTTTAGGGGATCTCTTTTTTACAAAGAAGTTTTGTCCATAGATGAACACTAGAAGGGCTTTGAAGAGTCATGGGTTGGAACAGGATGTACCATCATGTTAGATGGATGGACCTATGGAAAGAACCATACTATAATAAATTTCTATCTGATAAGGTGAAATATGCAAACTTGTTATTTTTTTTTTGGATGAGATTGTTGTGGAGGTGGGGGCGGTAAATGTTGTTTAGGTCATCATAGATAATGCGTCTAACTATGTTCTTGCTTGTAAGATGTTAGAGAGCAAATACACAACCATACTTTGGGCCCCATGCGATGTAGATTGCATAGACCTCATGCTTGAGGATACAGGCAAACATGATTGGATCAATAATATTGTAGAGCATGCTAAGAGCATTACAAAATACATCCACAACCACTCATGGGTATTGAACCTAATGAAGAAAATCATCATAGAGAGGGAACTTGTTAGCCTACTTTCACAAAATTTGCAACTCACTTCCTCATGTTGCAATCTCTCATTTCCCAAGCATAAAACTTGCAAAAGATGTTTTCAAGTGATGAATGGAATGATTCTCAGTGGGCTTGCAAACAAGATAGAAAATACACTAAAAAGAAAGTTTTTGAGACCACATTTTGGAAAAAGGTATCAGAGGTTGTGAAAATTGCTGAGCCCCTTGTTAAGGTGTTGCGGTTGGTGGATGGGGAAAAATTGGCCATGGGTTACATATATGAGTCTATGGATTAGGAAAAGGAGTTGATAAGGGTATCTCATAAGGATAGAGTAATTAATTATTGGCTAATCTAGGAGATCATTGATAATAGATGGAATGATCAACTCCATCGCCCTATACATGTTTGTGGGTATTTCTTAAACCCAAGGTAATCATTATAGAGCTTAGTTGGGAGAAGATCAATCCGGGGAGGTCAAAGATAGATTGTATGAGTGCCTAGAGTGCACGATCCCTAGTGAGAGTGAGCAACTAGAGTTACATTGACATATAAGTGCTTTCACTAGAGCTATGAGCACCTTTTGCAAAAACCAAGCAAAGATTGCATGAGATGTGGATCAACCAAGTAAAACAATTCCAAAGTTTTATTAAGTTCAATAGTTTAATATCTAAATACTTTAACCTTTAGCCAATTCCACAATCTAATTTCTTGAATTAACTTTGTCTTTGCAGCAGATTTGGTGATTTGCAGTGCTTTTGGCCGAGTGCAATTGGTCTGTCTTTGAGTAGATTCACATGAAGAAGAGAAACTGCTTGGCACAAAAAACAATTAAATGATCTTGTTTTTGTGCAGTACAACCTTCATCTAAGGTGCATCCAATCACTGTTAGAAAGTGACAACTAGGAAGGTCTTCCTCCATGCATGTGTCTTTGCATGCAGAAGACTTAAATTAGGAAGCCAATTGTATTTAATTTACTTTTCCTAAGTTTACTTTGGAAAATAAATTAAAGTGATCTAATTATTAATTGACTTTATGAAAAAGTTAAATTAGGGTTTTTGCTTAGCATTGAGTTATAAAAGAAAGATCAATTGGAGAGGATACAATTGCATTCTGATAGAGACGGAGGAAGAGAAGTGTGAGAGAGAGAATATTTTGCGAAGAAGACAGAGGCGCAGCAATCCAGAGAAGGCAACTCAAATTTGCAGGAGAGAGAGACATGGAGGTTCAGGCAGAGGTAAACCGTACAACTGCAGGCCGTACAATGGACAGTCCGTATGCGTACAACACTAGGCCGTACATCTGCCTTGGGAACCGTGCCACAGTTACAGGTTTTTCCCAGTGAATTTTGGTGTGATTTGATTTAGCCATCTAGGGCATAAATCAAAATTTATGATATTGTAAAAGCTCCATATTTTCTTAATAAAATATCCTCTCATATTGCTCCACCGGTTTTCCCATCTTGGGTTTGTCCGGGGGTTTCTACCTAAAAAGACTCAATCGTTTCTATTGATGTGATTGATGTTGTGAATGGTTCTCGGTTTTATATTTCGCTGCATACTGTAAAGAAGTTCATGTGTGGTTATTTCACTTAACTTTAAATATACTGTTTAGCCCTAGTTTGTGCTTCAGAGGAAAATTTACATGGTATCAGAGCTCCGGTGAGCTAAATCTGAGAGATTTGCAACAACAGTGATAGATCAGGGGCATATCTATTTGGAGACACAAACCTAGACCTTCAGATCTAGGGTTTGACAGGTAACACTTTACTATGGCCGTGCAGTTGAGAGTTGAGGATAGATCGAACCGGCGAAACCCAAAATGTGAACCGGACCGGAAACCGATCAGAACCGGCAAAAAACCGGGTAAAAAACCGGCTGACTAAAAAATACATAGAATATTCATATTTTGTAAAAAACATATATCTTCATGTGCATACATATGAATCCAAACCATTAATACAGAAATATGCAAAGTTTCTCATATATATAGCAAATATGGGTGCAAATATCCAAAATAGCACCTAGTGCAATACATCTCTGAGGTTCTGAACCAAAGTACATTAATAAAAAGGCTCCAAAGTACATCAACAAAGTTTTACTTTTTGGGTTTTTAAAAAAAAATGAGTTTCATGAGTCCCCAGTCCAGACCGGCCGGTTCAACCGGTTTTGGTCGGTTCCATACCCGGTTTGGAAAAAAATCCGGTTTTTTGAATTTTTTTTGTTGACCGAACCGGCCAACCCTGTAAACCGGTCAGACCGGCCGGTTTTGCTGGTTTCGATCCGGTTTCGATAACACTGCTCCAGGGGGCTCAGGACTTTTCTACATGGAAAGAAAGGATCACAAGGATCCTGGATGTTAGTGATGCTGCAGAGCACATTGACTCCACGAAGGTTGTGCCCACTGATCCGACAGAGTTGGTAGCTTGGAAGAAGACTGATTCCAGAGCCATGTTGATCATCTTGGATGGAGCAAAGGACCATACAGAGAAGAAGATCGTGTTAGAGATGTGGAAGGCTTTGGAAAATCTGTACTAGAGCAAGAACGTGGAAGGCTTTGGAAAGGTTGTACCAGAGCAAGAACGAGAATTGGAAGATGGTGCTGCAAGAGAGGATGCACAGCACTAAGATGGCTAAGGGAGAAGGAGTGATGCTTATCTCACAAGGCTCACACAGATCAGGTATGAGCTTAGAGCTGTCGGCTCTAAGACTGAGGGCGAGGAGCTAGTTCGGACATCCCTCAATGGCTTTTCTAAGCCTTGGGACATCTTTGTCAAGGGTGTTGTGGCTAGGGAGAAGCTTCTTGATTGGCAGAGATTGTGGGACGACTTTGTGCAGGAGGAGACCCGCATGGGTCAAGGATTAGGCTCATCCAGTAGTGCCCCACAGATTGTGGATGATGAGGCTCTAGCCTTGACAGAGAAGAGAAAGGGTAAGGCAAAGAGGAAGAAGGGTGGTAAGAAGAACCTTGACGTGTCAAAGGTCAAGTGTTTTATCTGCCACAAGCAAGGACACTTTGCCTCCTAGTGCCTGGACAGGAAGAAGAAGAGTAACACTCAGATGGCTGGTTCTGCAGAGGTGGAGGAATTCAACAGGAACTTTGATGAGGAGTTTTGCTTGATAGCTTGCATGGCAAGCACCACAGGGAGCAGTATATGGTACATCGGCAGTGGAGCATCTAGTCACATGATTGGACAGAAGAGATTCTGGAAAGGCTTGCAGGAGGGTGGAACAGGGATCCACGTTGAGCTGGGTGATGATGATATCAAGTGCAGGGAGTTGGCACTGTTTAATTTCAGAGGTAGTATGGCAAACCCCTCAGTTTTGCTGATGTGTTATATGTTCCAGGATTGACCAACAACCTCATATTAGTCTCCACTCTACAGGACAAGGGATATCATGAGAAGTTTCAAGACCATAGAGTGTATATCAGGCCCAAGGGGTCAGATAGGAGCTTGGATCGGGTGATTGGGATCAGGAGCAAGAAAGTGTATAGATTACACTTTGAGCCTGCAAAGGCTCTAGCTAGCAACATTAGCAGTCAGGGTGAGTTGTGGCATAGGAGGATGGCACACTTAGACCATGGAGCACTGAGGCACTTGAGACAGGCAGTGATTGGAGTTCCTTAGGTACAGGAGGAGAAGCATAACCACTGCAAGGGTTGTGCTTTGGGGAAGAATATTAGAAAACCTTTCCCACAGAGTGAGCACAAGTCTAAGGAGACATTGGACTTGGTGTGTTCGAATGTATGTAGACCTATGAGTGTCCATTAGTGGTTACAGTTACTGTGTAACCTTCATTGTTGACTATTCTAGGAAGACCTGGATCTATTTCTTGAAGGCCAAGTTAGAGGTATTTGAGAGGTTCCGGGAGTTCAAGACTCTCGTGGAGAACCAAACAGGAAAGAAGATTCGGTTGTTGAGGACAGACAACGGGGGTGACTACACCTCCAATGAGTTTTTGGAGTATTGTTCGGCAGAGGGGATCAAGAAGGAGCACACTGTGCCTGATATGCCGCAGCAAAATGGAGTGGCAGAGAGAAAGAACAAGACTATGGTAGGAGCAACCAAGGCCACACTATTTAATCAAGGATTACCACTATTCCTTTGGGCGAAGGCATACAAGGCTGCAGTGTACATTCAGAACAGGTGTCTCCACACAACTTTGGGGAGGAAGACATCCGAGGAGGTCTTCACAGGAACTAAACTAGATGTGAGTCACATTCGCATATTTGGGAGTGTCTGCTATTGTCATGTTCAGGCTGACACTAGGAAGAAGCTGGACCCTTTTGGAGAGAAGGGGTTACTTGGTTACAACAAGACTTTGAAGGCAAACAGGGTATACATTCTTGCTCGCAAGAGGATCATTGTGAGTAGGGATGTTCGGTTTGATGAGAACAGGGCCTTGCGGAGATCTATGGACTTACCAGCAGAGCAACAACCAACACAGGATTCGGGGGTCAAGCTGGAGGAGCCATAGGTACAGGTACAGTCACAGGGCACAGACGCTGGCAGTTAGAGGGAGTCAGGTGGACAGGATCCTTCAGTCATAGACTTGGAGGATGAGCTACAGCAGGAGCTGGATATCCATCAGCTGCAACAGGTAGATACTAGGCCAAGGCCTAAGTGGTTTAGGTCCACAATTTAGGATTCCAGGTAGGTGGATCCTCCATAGAGCTCCATGAGACGGAGCAAACCACCAGTGAGACTTAGCTATATGGCACTGATTGCAGAGTTGATTAACTCTGAACCCCCCAGCTTCGCGGAGGTTGCATAATATGATGTGTGGCAGGAGGCTATGGTTGAGGAGTATGACTCCATCATGAAAAACCAAGTATGGGAGGTTGTGTTGAGGCCATAAGCGAAAAAGGTGGTGGGATCTAGGTGGATCTACAAGGTGAAACATACAGCAGGAGGAAGTGTGGAGAAGTACAAGGCGCGCTTCGTGGCAAAGGGGTTTTCACAGAAGGAGGGTATTGACTACGAGGAGATCTTCACCCCAGTTGCCAGGTATTCTTCTATTTGGACCATTATCTCTTTAGTAGCAGCGATGGCTTGGCGTGCCCATCAGATGGACATCAAGACTGCCTTCCTCAACAGAGTGATAGAGGGGGAGGTATATATTGAGCAGCAAGAGGGGTTTGATGTGGAGAACAGGGAGACGCATGTATGTATGTTGTATGGGGCTCTTTATGGGCTCAAGCAAGCACCTCGAACATGGTACTCGAGGATAGATAACTATCTATGGGAGATGGGATTTTAGCAGAGTGAGGCAGATCATAACCTGTACTTTTTGACAGGTGAGGTGCCTCTCATACTGGTCTTATATATAGGTGATCTCTTTCTTAGAGGAGATGAGAGGCTGATTGGCGACTGCAAGTCCAACCTTGTAGTTGAGTTTGAGATGAAAGACCTTGGGTTGATGCATTACTTTCTGGGCTTGGAGGTTTGGCAGAGAGATGGATCCTTCTTCATTGGACAGGGGAAGTATGCAGTAGAGATCTTGAAGAGATTCAGGATGGAGGACTACAAGCCTATGGCCATACCTCTAGTTTCCAACTGGAGGAAGATTGATGCATCAGGGATACCTTGTATTGTCAGCTTATCGGATCGCTTATGTATCTCGTCAACACATGACCAGACATCAGCTTTGTAGTCAACTCTTTGAGCCAGTTCATGGTGGAACCTTGGAGAGTGCATTGGACGACTGCGAAGCACACACTTCGCTACATCAGAGGTACAGTGGAGTATGGATTGGTGTATGAGCGCAGGGGGAGTGTATAGTTAGCAGGATTCACGGATGCTAACTGGGCAGGATGTGTAGAGGACCGGAAGGGTACTTCAGGGTGTTGCTTCAACATTGGACCAGGGGTCGTCTCTTGTTTCAGCTAGAATAAAAAATCAATTGCATTGAGCTCGGAAGAGGCTGAGTACATGGCAGCCAACATGGTTGCTTGTGAGGGTGTGGCTGAGGAAGTTGCTTTCAGGGTTGTTCGAGTGTGAGCTAGAGGCTACAGTAGTTCATTGTGACAATCAGAGTGGCATCAGGCTATCTGAAAATCCTGAGTTCCATGTCCGGAGCAAACACATTGACATTTGGTACCACTTCTTGAGAGTGTGTTCAGAGAGGAACCATCCAGTTGGAGTACATATAGACATATGAGCAGGTGGCAGACATTTTCACCAAGGCACTTTGCAGAAATAGTTTTGTGAAGTTCAGGGATAAGTAGGGGTTGCTACCGAATCCCTTCCTCATTGAGAGGGAGTGTTAGAAAGTGACAACTAGGAAGGTCTTCCTGCTTGCATGTGTGCTTGAATGCAGAAGACTTAAATCAGGAAGCCAATTGTATTTAATTTACTTTTCCTAAGTTTATTTTGGAAAATAAATTAAAGTGATCTAATTATTAATTGACTTTATGGAAAGCGAAATTAGGGTTTTCGTTTAACATTGAGTTATAAAAGAAAGATCAATTGGTGGAGAGGATACAATTGCATTCCGACAGAGATGGAGGAAGAGAAGTGTGAGAGAGTATATTTCGCGAAGGAGCAGCAGTAATCCAGAGAAGGCAACTCAAATTTGCATGGGAGAGAGACATGAAGGATTAGGTAGAGGTGAACTGTACAACTGTTGGCTGTATAGCTGTACAATAGACCGCCCGTATAGACAACACGAATCCATGTAGCAGGCTGTCCGGATTCCGTACATGTCGTACAACAGCAGGTCGTACAATAGCCTTGGGAATCGTGCCATTGTTACAGGTTTTTCTCAGTGAATTTTGGTGTGATTTGATTTTGCCATCTAGGGCATAAATCAAAATTTCTGATATTGTAAAAGCTCCATATTTTCTTAATAAAATATCGTCTCATATTGCTGCATTGGTTTTCCCATCTAGGGTTTTGTTCGGGGGTTTCTAACCAAAAAGACTGTGTAGTTTCTATCGATGTGATTGATATTGTGAATGGTTCTCAGTTTTATATTCCACTGCATACTGTAAAGAAGTTCATGTGTGGTTATTTCAGTTAAATTTAAATATACTGTTTAGCCTTAGTTTGTGCTTTAAAGGAAAATTTACATTTACTAAATAGAAGACTAGATACAGATCCCATTGTTTTGGATGATATTGATCCAACCTTAGAATGGGTAGAGGAGTCTCACTTGATAGAGTTTGATCTTGATCATTGTTAGATTTTTATCATTAAGCTAGCATTATATTAGGATCTTTTAACTGAGAGAATAACAAGCACAACAATCAAACACAAGAGACAATGAACACAGTGTTTTCCTCGGGGAAATCATAAATGGAGAAAACCCCAAAACTTCCTCAGAGATAGAATCAACACCAAATAGAAAAGCCCAAAACAGTAAGATGATCTCTCGACAGCAGTAACCTCTTTCTTCCTAGCCCCAGTGTCTTCTTCTTCCTCAGCTATGCGGTACAACCGAGTGTGAGTGAGTGTGTGATAAATAGAGAGGCTAGCTCTCTATTTATACTAATTCCCGACTTGACTAAACCCTACTAGGGCCGACTTCTCTAGGAGAGTCTAATAACCCTAGTGCTTCGGAGCTGCGGGGACTTTAACGCTTGAACAATAGGAGGTTTACCCACAATGACTTGACATGACTTGTTTACATTATAGAAACTCCCGATCGGAACATCGGGGCATGACATGACTCAAATACATTATAGACACTTCCTGGAATAAACATCGGGGTACAAGACATAAGATATATAGGTGAATACATTCCGAAGTTACAAATACATCAACACTCCCTCTTAACTAGGAAGGTATTCTTTTGACACAATTTTCAGCACTGGTCTTCTTCTCTGTATCGACTGGATCATCTCGTCATCTTCATCTTCAAGTTGTCTTTATATTCAAGTCTTCTTTGTCTTCTTTGTCTTCTTCATCACGGGATCTGGATCATCACAACTACTGGATCATCACTGCTGGATCATCATCACTGTATCATCATCAAATCTGGATCATCACTTGATTTGGATCATCATCAAGTCTGGATCATCATCACATCTGGATCATCATCACATCTGGATCATCACTTGATCTGGATCATCATCAAGTCTGGATCATCATCAGGTGCTATCTCAGAATGGTGCTATCTCTCGATTCTTCTCGTCACAGGAAGTTCTAGATGGCCTGCCCAACTCTTACATCTGACCTCATCTTGTCAGAAAGGCACGCCCAACACTCACATCTGACCTCATCTTGTCAGAAAAGCCCAACACTCACATCTGACCATGTGTAAACACATCGTGCCAGAATGGCTCAGCACTTACATCCGACCTCATCTTGTCGGAAAGGCTCGGCACTTGCATCTGACCCCATCTTGTCAAAAAGGCACATCACTCACATCTGACCATGTGTAAATACATCGCGCCAGAATGGCTCAGCACTTACATCCGACCTCATCTTGTCAGAAAGGCTCTGCACTTACATTCGACCATGTGTAAACACAGCGCATCGAAAGGGCTGTCAGTCCCAGATTGAGGATTCCTTGTAACTGACCAGGTGCCTCATTTCTCCAAGAGAATGGCATCAGCCCTTATATCTAATTAAGTGGGAACACATCCCTCAATCACATCAGAATGGCCATGCGCTCACATCTGATCATGTAAGACTACATCCTATAGTCATATCAGAACAACCCTTAGTCCCAGACTGAGTATTCCTGGTAACTGACCAGGTGCCTCCATTCCAAGAATGGCATTCAACCCTTACATCTTATCATGTAGGAACCAGTCGTACAGTCACATCAGAATGGCTCAGCACTCACATCTGACATGGAAGGAACCAAATCCTCTCACCATGACAGAATGGCTCAGCCCTTACATCTGACCATGGAAGGAACCTAATCCTCTCACCATGTCAGAATGGCTCTAGGTCTCATCATTTCCCCTTGGAGGGAACCTCGATCTGGAGAATACCAAGCTTCTCCTTGAAGTACTCAAACTTCACTCTAGCCAATGGCTTCGTCAACACATCAACTATCTGTTCGTTTGTCACAACATACTGGAGCTTCACTGCTCCTCTCTGCACCATATCCCTGATATAGTGATACTTGATCTCGATATGCTTCGACTTGTCATGGAATACTGGGTTCTCTGACAACTTCACACAACTTTGGTTGTCGCAATATATACAAGTAGCATCCAACTGGAGATCAAATAAATCAGAGAGTAGCTTTCTCAGCGATACTGCTTCGCAACTAGCTGAACAAGCTGCGACATATTCTACTTCAGCTGTACTCAGTGCCACACAAGACTGCTTCCTGCTAAACCAAGAGATCATGCCTGATCCCATACTGAAGCAGCATTGTGAAGTGCTCTTCCTATCGATGGCACTGCCTGCCCAATCTGAATCAACATAACCCTCCAGGTTAATCTTCTGATTTGCCTCGAACTTGAGCCCATAATTAACTGTACCCTTTAGGTACCTCAGAATATGCTTTGCAGCAATCAAGTGAACATGTCTCGGATCTGTCAGGAACTGGCTCAAGGTGTTCACAGCAAAGCAAATATCTGGTCTCGTGTTCGTCAGGTACATCAAGGACCCAATCATGTGACGATACATTGTAGCATCAACCGCTTCTGATGAAGCATCGCTCAATAGCTTCAAGTTCGATGCCATAGGTGTGGTTATGGCCTTGCAGTCCATCATCCCGAATCTCTTCAGAATCTCTACTGCATACTTCCCTTGTCCAAGGAAGATTCCATCCATATTCTGCCACACCTCCATGCTTAAGAAATAGTGCATCATACTCAAGTCTTTCATTTCAAACTCGGTAGCAAGTTTCCTCTTTGTATCAGCAATCAACCCATCCATACCTATTACAAACAAATCATCCACATACAGTAGGAGTATCACTGGATTGCCATCTTCAACCTTGTAGTAAAGATTGGAATCTGCCTTACTCTTGGTAAAGCCCAAACTGGATAGGAAACCATCAATTTTGCCGTACCATGTCCTAGGTGCTTGTTTCAAACCGTACAGGGCTTTCTTCAATTTACATACATGAGACTCCTTGTCATGTGTCTCAAAACCGAGTGGCTGCTCCACATACACTTCCTCTTTTACTACACCATACAAGAAAGCAGTCTTGACATCCATCTGGTGTATCTTCCATTTCATGACTACAGCCAGAGCAAGTACTGATCTGATGGAAGTGTATCTGGCTACAGGTGCAAAGGTTTCTTCATAATCTATTCCTTCTTTCTGGGAGAAACCACGAGCCACGAATCTTGCTTTATATTTCTCGATGCTGCCATCTGCAGCATGCTTGATCTTGTAGATCCATTTGGAAGTTACAATGGACTTCCCTTCTGCTCTTGGGACAACATCCCAAACATCATTCTTCATGATCGATTGATATTCTTCGATCATAGCCTCCTTCCATTCTTTCCTTTCTACCGCTTCTTCCGAGTTGGAAGGTTCTTTTTCAATAATGTCACATAGCAAGGCTACATAACTGGAGCAAGACCTAGTTCTCTTTCTTCCTCTAGGTGTTTCTTCTGAAGCTCCATATCTTTCTGCACCTTGGATAATTTCACGTACCCAAGCAGGTTTCCTCTTATGAGGATTCTTCTCTTGAGGTGGATCTACAGGTTCTTGAGGTTCTTCAAATTCTCGATCTTCTTCTTGAATTTCTTTGTTCATGGTTGTGTCATGAATTCTGGGTGCTCTTGTTTCTTCAGGTTCTTCAGCCGGTCTCTTCCTGGATTTGATGTAGGTTGAATCTTCGTCAAATGTTACATCTCTGCTAATGTCAATCTTCTTGAACCTTGGGAAGTATATTCTGTAAGCCTTCGAGCTTTCATAGTATCCCACAAATATACTCTTCTTTCTTGAAGGATCTAACTTCGTCCTCTTTTCTTTCGGAATGTGTATGTATACAGGGCAGCCGAATATTCTGAGATGGCTGACTTCTGTTTTCTTGCTGGAGAAGACTTCTTCAGGAGTCTTGTTCTCGAGTACTCTGTGAGGAGTACGGTTCTGTACATACACCGCTGTTCTGGCAGCTTCTGCCCATAGATGCATAGGAAGATCTTGATTATGAAGCATAGCTCTTGCAGCTTCCATGATAGTTCTATTCTTCCTTTTTGCAATCCCATTCTGTTGTGGATTATATGGAGTGGATAACTCCCTCTTAATCCCTGAGTCTTTGCATAACTCTTTGAATTCATTCGAGTGAATTCTCCGCCATTATCTGATCGAAAGGTCTTGATCTTCTTTTCTGTGTGATTCTCGATCAAGGCTTTGAATTCCTTGAACTTGCTGAATACTTCATCTTTGTTCTTCGTAAAGTATATCCATGCCTTTCTAGAAAAATCATCAATAAAAGAAACATAGTATACATACCCGCTTAGTGAACTGGATGACATTGGACCGCATACATCGGAGTGGATGATTTCCAAGATTCCTTTTGCCTTGCTCTCGCTACTTGGAAATGTCTTCTGTGTGTTCTTCTCTTTTGCACATCCTTTGCATACACCTTCATGTTTTGTCTGCATTTCTGGGAGTCCTTCAACAACTTTGCTTGCAAGTGGTAGTGCTCTGTAATGCACATGTGCAAGCCTTCTATGCCAAAGCTCATTTGGTTCTACTGAGTCATGAACCAAAGCTTGTTCTGGTTGGCCGTTCAATTTGTATAGTCCTCCTTCTTGTTCCCCAATCACTACTGCATCATCGAAAGACTTTCCCTTTGGCCACATGAGGACTTGGCCATCTACAAATGCAACCCTCATTCCTTTTGCATCTAATGCAGATATGGAGAGGAGGTTCTTCTTTAGTCTAGGTACAAACAATACATCTTTCATCTAGATAGACTTTCCAGAGTCTAGCTTGTATGAGGATTCACCACTACCTTTTATTGGATATTGGTACTCATCTCCGAGTTTCACCTTGTGAGGTGATTCATGTTCAGATAGTTTCACAAAGAATTCCTTGAATCCTGTCATATGTTTGGAAGCACCACTGTTTATAAGCCAATCATTGCTGCCATGTGTGATAGTTCTCATGAGAGCGGAGATCAAAACATATTCTTCATCACTTGAAGAATCATCACTGACTTGTCTGTTTCTCTTTGTGGAAGGTTCATCATCCTCTGCAGCATGAGCATAATGTCTTCTCTTGTTTTCCTTCTTCTTGTGAGAGCTACTTTTGTTTCTAGGACAATCTCTAGCAAAGTGTCCTCTTTCATCACATGTATAGCAAATGAACTTAGACTTATCTCTAGGCTTTCTAAAGTTATTCCTTTGATGAGAGTACCTACTTTTGTGGTGGCTAGATCTGGTTTTCTTGGATTGTACTGTGAGAGCTTGATCTTCACTTCCCATCTTTTCTTCTCGAGTTGCTATTCGAGCTTCTTCTTGAGAGCATTCTTCCCATAGTTTGCTGAACTTGACTAACTTCTTTCTGGCATAGATCCCTTGAATGAAAGAGTCCCATGTCCTAGGGAGACCATTCAAGGTGGTCATTACAATCTCTGCATTCTCCACTTCTTCATCTACTGCTTCAAGTTGTTCTTTGATCTAGGAGACCCTTGTAAAGTATGACTGGATGGTCTCCGCATTCTGGATCTTCACATTCTTCAACTGGTTCCTCAAGATCATCTTCTGGTTTATGTTCTTTCCTTTAAACAATTTGGTTAGGGCATCAAACATAGCTTTAGGTGTCTTTAGGGAGGACACCTGTGGTATGAGGTGATCCTTGATTGAATCAACAATAATCCTCTTTGCCATAACCAACTTCTTTTTATGTAAGGCCCTAGCCTCATCTCCCTCTGGAACTGGAATTTCTTCATTGATGTAGGAGTTCAACTCATTCTCTTCCAGGACCAGGGAGATCCTATACTTCCAGGGTCGGAAGTTATCAGCTCCCTCAAGCTTTTCATCAAGCTTGGTATGATGAGACATCTTAACTTAGAACCTCAAATGGAAATACAAAAGATTTAGATCTTACCAGGTCAAAATGTCGGATCTAGATTTGGAGCTGAATTTCTGCAGTGCTAGTTCATGAGCAGATTAGGATTTGGCTTTTCCGGAGTTCTGTCCAACCAAATGCTTTGATCTTGATTTCTAACTTCGATTTTGAGGAGGAGATCAATCCAGGCCTGGGCTCACTGAAAAATTCCTCTTTTGTGAAAAGCCCTAATTTTCGGCAGTAGTGTCAGGTCCAAAACTGAAAAACCTCAGAATTGGATTATGCTTCGACAGAAAGATGTGCCCTCGGGAGGAGAGTTAGTCCAACCTTCTTTTGCTAAAAATCTGTGGAGAGAGATCCCAAAAATAGGAAGCCCTAGTTCCCGCAGCTGCATAGTGTCTTCTTCTTAGGTTAGCTCTGATACCATGTTAGATTTTTATCATTAAGCTAGCATTATATTAGGATCTTGTAACTGAGAGAATAACAAGCACAACAATCAAACACAAGAGACAATGAACACAGTGTTTTTCCTCAGGGAAACCATAAATGGAGAAAACCCCGCAACTTCCTAAGAGATAGAATCGACACCAAACAGAAAAGCCCAAAACAGTAAGATGATCTCCCGACAGTAGTAACCTCTTTCTTCCTAGCCCTAGTGTCTTCTTCTTCCTCAGCTATGCGCTACAACTGAGTGTGAGTGAGTGTGTGATAAATAGAGAGGCTAGCTCTCTATTTATACTAATTCTCGACTCGACTAAACCCTACTAGGGCCGACTTCTCTAGGAGAGTCTAATAACCCTAGTGCCCTGGAACTGCGAGGACTTTAACCCTTGAACAATATGAGGGTTACCCACAATGACTTGACATGACTTGTTTACATTATAGAAACTCCCGATCGGAACATCGGGGCATGACATGACTCAAATACATTATAGACACTTACCGGGATAAACGTCGGGGTACAAGACATAAGATATTTAGGTGAATACATTCCGAAGTTACAAATACATCAACAATCATGATTTTGATGCGGAAGATTTGGGTTGATTTGGATGTGGATCCAACAGTAGTAGGTGATGCAGCCTTAGATCTAGACATGCTAGGCACTAGTCGATGTAGTTGTGCTTCTACTAATTCGTGAGCAGTCCGACAAGGCTGAGGACTTCAAGGAGTTTGAGCCAGATGTTGATGCTGAGGATGTTATTTCCAGCAGTGGTGATGAGTTTGATGATTGATCATGTTGAGCCAGATGTTGACGTGGAGGATCTCATTTATAGCAGCGGTGATGAGTTTGATGATTGATCATGTTGAGCCAAATGTTGACGTGGAGAATCTCATTTATAGCAGTGGTGATGATTTTGATGATTGGTTATGTTGATTTTGTCGGCTTAGAATGTTTATTGGACTCTAGAGGCCATTTAGAGCTTTGTTGATCATGTATTTGTTTAAGATTTGTATTGCACTTGGTGCCATTTTGATATATTCACCCTTAGAGTAGACTTTGCATATTTTGTCTCTAATGGTTTGGAAATCTTTAAAATATTTTTTTTCCATTAAAATTCTAATATTTTATGTATTTTTTAGTGAACTGAGTCATTGGATTCAAACCAGTCCGAGTCATGGTCAAGTCTGAGTCCGAGTTGACCCTCAGCCGATTCCAAGTCTGAGTCCGAGTTTTAAAACGTTGATCTAGAGACCAGTTCAACCCTCCAGAATTTATCATTCATGCTAGATGCTTTCCATTTCCTGGAATTTAGTAAAGCCACAGCAAATTTCCGACAAAATGCTATCAGATTTTTTCATCAAGTGGAATTTGGGTGTAGCTTTTATAAGTTTCAGGTGCATCGCTCAACACTTTTATCACACAAATTTGTTAGAATGTTCTTTAGTGGAAAACTGAGCCCTGTTCCTGTTTTAACAGCTCATTTATTTTAATTATGGGCTATTTATCTTTATAGTTAATTCACAGCACCGCAATAGTGAGACACTGAAATTGTTGTACTTGTTGTGATTACTAAGATTGGTAACAAGCTATTGCTGTATTTGCTTCCACACTGGTTGAATAGAGGCATCTCAATATCAATTGGATGCTTGGTTCTTAATATTCACATCGTATTTCTAAGTAAAATTTGTAATGCTCTGTCTTCTCAGGCTTCCTCCTCCCATGTTCCATTGTTGCAACTTGCATGGATCCTTTTATTACTCCATAATTTACCGCTTTGTTAGAGATATTTGTAGATACAGTTCTGTAATTGCTTACAAGCATTCCCATTAAATCTTGTCATTCATTTATTGAATGCATGCTTGAAAATTTTGATTGTTTTTTAGTCCATGACCACTGACAACCATGGAATTCTCTGGTTCTTCAATTGTTTTGCATACTGATAATATCAAATGCGAGTAAGGGTATTTGTAGAAGTTAGACACCACTATGACAACTATGGAATTCTCTCGGGCCCTTCAATTGTTTTGCATACTCATAATATCAAATGTGAGTAAGGGCATTTGTATAAGTTGGATGCCATTGAATATTAATGGATTTAACATGGCATGGTGTTTAGATTCTTTCTGCACTAGCCTTTTTCTTGGAAATGCTTCTCATAGAAACTTTGGGGGTTTTGAACCTGGGTCTCCATGTTAATATAATTCTGATCACCTTGCTGCTTGTGGCTTGCACTTGCCTTTTTCCTTCATCTTGCATTGTTTTGTAATTTTGGATGACGCTTTCATTTTCAAAATGATTTTTTAGGTTAATTCATCCACCATGGCAATTTAGTCTTTCTTTGAAGTGGAAATTTTGAGTGTAGTTGGTTGGTGATACTTGTTGGCCTATGTGACTTGAAGTGGATATCTCCTTATGTTATGATGTTTTAATTCGGAGCCATATCATTGAGACAAAGGATCAGGTTTCCAGATTTCTGATGAGCATTTTCTCTTTGTGACAAACAAAAGAGTTGTTTCACGTGTTCAATCTCCAACATGTCGACCTATCAAGTCATCTTGTGCATTTATTCTGCTTTGCAAATTTTTTGATGCCTGATTTATGACTTTAAAGTTTCTATGGAGTTGAGGCAGATTTAAGCTTTTCTCAAATGTTTTTATAAAAAGATTGCCTCCAGTGCCTACTAGTTTCTGTCTTTGGGCTCTTACTTCAGAGAATCTTGGAATATTCCTCTACTGGGATGATCTGGCTATGATGATCGTTTTAGAGAAACCAAGAACACAACACACAAACAAGATAGTGCATTGCTGAAATCTCTGCATATTTAAAAGTCTGACTTGCAGCAAAGGATCTCTATTTAAGCAGAAGAGAATCTATAACTTTCCTAAACATGCCAATCCTGCTAGAAATTTGGAGAGCCGAATCTGTTTGGAATGTAGAAGCTTCTCAGTTTGAATGGGGATTGTGTCTCATGGAGAGTTCCATGATCTCAGCATTTCCAAAAGTAAAATAATCCTGTCAGTGGGATCAAATCCCACATGCTCTTGCCAGCCTGCAGGACCATCCACTGTTCCCCAAACAAAGCCCCTTTTCAGTGGAAGGGAGAAACAGATAGCAGATTATACTTATCTTCAATCCAGACTCAATATGATCTTGCATCTGAACAATTCCACAACATACACTTAAGTGTTTCAGGTTTGTGGTAGACCACACAACATTCATCAGCAAAGCTGGAATGTTGTAATCAATCCTTATCAGTGCGACTATTATGAAGAACAAACCATTGCAATGCGAGTGTCTTAAAGAGAACTATCACAATTATTCTACTTCATATTTAGATGTTTTGCTATCAAAATAGTTGATGGAACCTTAACATAGAGTTCCTTGGAAAGGTATTCCATAAAAGGATTCTTGTAATACCGTAGCTAGTTCCCTTCCACATGGGCCAATGAATATCCAGATTCCACTCCAAAAGAGCCTTCTGGAATCATGTGACATGATGAAGTAAAAGCAGTTCAGTCATTAGCCTGAAGCTGATGAAACTGATTAACTTGCTGCCAGGATAGGCACTGCCCTTTATCCCACAAAGCACCCCATGTATGAAGACCTTCCATTACTAAGCTTTTGCTTATAAAAGAGGGAAGTAATCCAAGCTGTACTCTATAAGTGGAGAAAGTCCATATCGGGCATGCAGCCAAATCCCACTGTTGGTGATAGTCCAAAAATCCCATGCATCTGTTTTGACATCCACAGTCAATCTTGCCACATTTTCTTAAGAAAACTGGATCCAAAAGTCTTAAAGGCTTCAGCTACACTGACTATGTCACAGAATCTAACGGGACCAACAATGCCATTGACATAGCATTCTGAAGATGATAAGGTATAACTTATAAGTATCTGCCAACTTTCTTCAAATATTTGCTGATGGACCAATCTTCTTCAAATGTTTGTGTTTGGAGAGTACACATATAGTAGCCAAAGTAAAATCTCTACATGTGTGGCATTCAAGATTCATTTCTGTTTGTATCGGCTTCTTAATCAAAATGCATTTTCTATTGCACCACAAGTCTTCTTATAGTATTTCAGAGTAGAAAATATGTAAAAATTGTAGGTGAGAGCTACATAAGAATGCTTCTGTTATTGCAGGTATAAACATGCTAGCAGCTATGGTGTGTCCCTGAGTTCTCTTGGTTTCATTCTAACTCATTGAAACTTTTCTTCTGTATCTTTCAGATTTCAATCTGTCTGATATTCAGAAAGAGCATGCTTTGGCTATTGAACGTCTAGCACCAAGGTTGGCTGCCCTGAGGATTGAACTTTGCCCAGGTTATATGAGTGAAGGTCGTTTCTGGAAGATATACTTTGTCCTTCTACATTCTCGACTCAATAAGCAAGATGCCCTTTTATTGTCTACACCTCAGGCAAGTATCTTGGTCTTTGTTTCCTTTCTTTGGAGCTACAGTTTCCTTTTGTGTTCATGTCAGATTGTTGGATATGCCAATGTTTACATGGGTGCTGTTTGTAACAAGTTATTTTCTTTGAATTTTCCTATCTGACGTGAGCATAAGATCAAATTCTTACATGTGTCCATTTAGTCAGCCGAACTCTTTTCTTTGTTAAGGGAACTTATGACAGCACTAAAGTTTTGCCTTTGGTTTTAGAGTACTTCTGCTGAAATAATTGTGTATCTTCTGAATTCTCCTCCACTTCTTTTTTGTCAACATTGCTGCACTATAGTTATCCATTAGTTATTGGAAATATAGGACTGAACTTTTGTTGTACTCGAGTGTTGAATTTTTCCTGCCTTGTCTACTAATTTACATTTTGCATCATTCCTTTTAACCATAAATTGAACTGGTAATTCAGTTCTCATACTACTACTATTACTTAATTAATATAAAGATGTTCTATAGACAGCCCAACAAAGTTGGTGTGTCAGCTATTCCTGTTTGATTTGCCATTCCAATTTTGTTGAGTGCCATCAGTAAGCTCTGGCATGTCATCAGTCATCTCCCATTTTTGGCATGCCTTTCTTTGAAAATTGATATCTATTCATCCTTCATCAATATTTCTTCTATTATGGACCAAATATGCTGCCTTTTTACTTGGTCATGTCGATGATAATACCCATGAGTTTTTGTGATAACTATTTTGGGTAATTCATTGATTTTTAAATGAGCAATAATTCGTTTTTTTTATATCCTTGGTTATTTACAGTACAAGCATTAAGAGTTAATGTTCATTTCTCTGCAGATAGTGGAGGCCAGAGGATTGCTTATGCAAGAGCTGCAGAATAGGACCAAAGTTGAACCTGGAAATAGAAGTGATATGGCTTACCCTGAGGAAAAGAAAACCCCATTGCCACAGGAGGAGAAATTTTCAGATCAGTCACTTCATTCCGACAAAAATGTGAAGACAGGGTCATTCAAGATTGTATCACTTCAGGCTGCAACCGCTGTAGCTGCTAAGGATTTCCAGAGAGATGATCAGCTGACTGCAATATCCAGCCAGAAACAAATCGTCAATGACCAATACTCTGCATCTAGTGAGGATTCATTGTTTCAAAATAAGAATGTGTTGTCTGGAACTGTGAAGCTTTCAGATTTGAAATATCAAGAGGAGGAAGAGGTAGATGACTGGCTGGAGGAAGATCCAGTCGGAGAAGATGCACCAGTATGTACTACAGCAAGATTGGGAGATGAGGAGGATGTTTCATTTAGTGATCTTGAAGATGAGGATGACAATGTGCAGACTACTACTACAAGAGCAAAAGAAAGCTCTGATTCATCATCAAAAGGTTCAAAAGGTTGGGTTCAACTTAACAAGGGTTCCAGCTATGCAGAATGTTCTGTGAGTTACAATTCAGAGGGGGAGGACACCCTTCAGAGACCAATGAACCCCAAATCAGATGCCCATATATTGCGAAGTGGAGAGGAATCTACTGAGCAGTGTGTTAAAAAGCCAGACAATGGAGAGTCAAGTGATTGGTTGACTGTCGACGAAGACGATGTTGTCAGTGCAGATTCTTCATAGCTGCGTTCCTCATCACAGGAATTGTTGAATTGCACGCTGGGTCACTTATGTATTCTGATAGTTGGTGTCAATAGCAGCTGGAAATTACAGAGCATTCTGAACATAATTTGTTTGTATCCCATGTTTATGTCTAATGGGCAGGAAAGATGCAGCATTATCTCCATTCATCTTTCTGAGATATTTAATGATATACTAGCAGTGCTTTCATATGTCAAGGTTCTGAGAGTTTGAAAGATTGGCTTCATGTTATATATATGAACAGATTCTCATTGTTAATGAAAAGTACGCAGAATTCTTCAAATAAAGGAACACTGGCACATTGCAGTAGAGCTATGCAAAGTTTATGGTTGTGATGAATTTGCCTGGATGCTACTTCGAGTTATTAACAACTGAAGGCTACTGCTTGGTTTTTAGTTTTATTTCTCTCTGATGCAAAAGCTGCCTACTGTTTAGATTTAGATTTTGGTGGAACTTTTGCTTCCTATATAACAAGTGAATGTTCTTTTTGCTAATTTGTTTGATAGGCCAGTTTCATGTAAAGGTATAATAAGTAGCCGTGTCGAAGGTTTCATTATGAACAGATTATCAAGCTTATGTTTGTTTAGAGGTACTGGTCAATGATATAGGTGCTTAAGCTGTCTCAAAGTTGTTGAAAGAAAGCAAAGCCCTTTAACTTATTCTAATTAAATAATAAACACTATTTTAATTCGTTAATCTCATCATATATTAATTGCATTTTATATACATCTGAATTTACCCAAAGGGGCCAAATTTATCCTTGTTAGGGTTACTTTTATCACTAGTATGACCATCCAAAACATACAACTGGTCATCGCAAGCAAGACCAAGCAACATAGAGATACTTGTGATCACTGAGAAGAAAGTCTATTTGGAAGTCATATCATAATATAATTATTGTGAGTCACTCGAAGTCCTTGTTGTGTCAAGCACCATATGCAGGGTTGATAGACTTAGGCTAGGTATCATACTGAAAATGTAGAGAGGTTTACAGTGCATACTATCTGCAAAACGGGAGAAGTGTCTAAAGCTTTTTCCACAAAGTTCTCTCTAAAAAAAAGTCGACATTTTTGCATTCTATGATGATAATGCCTGCTCCATCCCTATGCTGACTCCATCTCCTAGCAGGCTACATTACATTTGTGTGACTGATTCTGAAATTAGTGATGATAATTTGGTATGAAAGCTCTGAAGTTGGAGCAATGAATTCATGCTCGATCTACATATGTTTACCCATTTCCATGTTATAAACGTTACAGAAGAGAATCTTTGGTTGTCATCAAGAAAGTAGAGAAGATTTTGTTATACCAGAAGTGAAACTGGAGAACAATTTGTGGAATTGATCATTTATAACAATAGAATTCCTTACTTTCAATTGGATAGTACATCATTGTACCAGTTTATTTTTTTAAATATTGATTTAATAAAAGTGTTTGTAAAATCCATTTATATATCCATTTTTTTTAGATATTGATGATGATGATATTTATCCATTTAGATACCCAATTTTTTCTACAGCTCATTGGGAGGGATAAGTGGAATTCCATGCTCCATGTAGAGGTGACACACTTTCATAAATGATAAGATATTAAGTAAACAAAAATTTAACATGTTAGCCCTAACCTAAACCTAAAGTTTAAAATCGGTATGAATGAGAAGTGTAATTCCATGCTCAATGTGAAGTGGAGCACACATGGCACTTTAATAAGATAATAAAATATTAAGTAAACAAAAAATTAACAATGTAATTAATTGTAATTACATGGTGAACGCGGAGCTCACATTTGGCACTTTAATAAGATAATAAATTATCAAGGAAATACAAATTTTACAATGTCAACCTTACCCTAAAGTTCAAAACAGAAAAGGTACATATTTTAATTAATTAAAATTAAAAAAATTAATGCAACTTAGATACTTCTTGCTATGCGATTTGAGAGGTGAGTCATTATTAAATTAAAATCTACATACTAGGGATTTGTGCACATACAAGAGATTTTACATATTAAACCAGTATAGATCCATCTTAATTCCAGATCTTCCATGCATCAAGAGAAATCAAATAGATTTGCACCTCAGTTGATTTGATTTCTCTCAACACTTGGCAGATCCGGAGTTAAGCTGGATTTATACTAGTTGTAAAATGAATGAAGCATTTTTTAAATTTAGTTAATCATGTTTTTTATATCTTGGAAGGTCTTCTTGGGATTGAGAGGATTGACAACTCCATATTGTATGTGACGCTGACTTCATACATTTTTTCTTTTGGCCTTACTTGGAAGATACAGTCCAAACTTAAGGATAATTTGGATCAAAGTTGCGAGAGAAGTTGTGTTATGATCCTTTGTGAAAAGAGACATGTACTTTATATTTAGAACATCATCAGCGACTTTATTGAAATAATTATTCCGTAAGCTATGCTTGTTACAATATGAATTCAACATGTTCAACACAATGATATGCATGCGCATGTATACTTTCACTAGTATTCCTAAGGGCATATGCTAACTACTCAATTATTATATTTATCACTCACCGACTATTTAGTGGGCCTTTTTCAAGAAGTATGGTCACATTAAATTAATCAACGAATACACTTTGATTGCTTATTGCATATTATTCTATAAATGCGATCACATTACATTAATTATCCTTCTTAGGTATAGTACATTTCATCCTCCACATATTTCATCCTTGAAACATGGAGTAGGCCCTATAATATGATTTGTTAAGTGATGTAGTCTGTTGGTACCAAGCATGAGTATCCAACCATCTTAGTGAAATTCAGACATGGAGTCCAATTTCTTCCTTACCACATTGATGTTTATTATGGTTGCTCCTTTAGCTACTCTTGCTATCCTATTTTGATATCCTCACTCATTGCTTTTATTCCTCCATGTATCACTATACTAGGTGTTAAGGTTCCTTGTAGGTCTATAGTAGGTATGTTGATGTTGATGTCCTTGTTTGGATGGATGTTGTTTCTTATGGTGCTGTGGATAACATTATAAAACAACAATTCATATGGAGGAAAAGAAGGCTTCAGTGGTGTCTTCAACTCTTTTATCGAGGTTGTCATCAATGTTCAATGTAAATCTTCTCTAGTGGCCATGCTCCATTGAATGCCATAATCGACCTTTTCTATTTTTGCAATTGACGATCTTAGTATCTGAATGGCACAATATTCTGATCCATATGACCTTTGTGCACATCTTGAGCAAAGTAGTTAGTGAGCAATCGCTTTCATCTATCACTATTTGGTAGTTAACATACACACTTGTACATGGGACTTAGGCTTATGGATGAACTTCATAGACTTTATTATTGACATTGATGACACATGTATATGGAACCCTAACTTATGGATGTATGTCATAGGTGAAGCATTGGGGGAAATGCTTGTCGAAGGGGGATGGAATAGTGGGATTAACCCTAGCGATGTATTAAGGGCCTAAGGCCCCATAAGAGTTAATGCTAGAATATAAACTATTTGTAGAGGTAGAGAGCTATGCAATTGGTGTCAAGGATTATCATTGTATTGGAGCATTGCTCGTTTGAAGGTTTGCCCCTCAAAGAAGGATGTGAACATAGCTATAAATTTGGAATATTAATAAAGGTTTAATACTCTTGCTTGGTCATTTGGTCTTAAACACAGATCATAACAAGATGACTAGCCTTGATGTAAATGTATTTGCCATAAAAAATAACACACAAACACCTCTTGTAGTGTTCCTCTGACTTATGCCAGGAAGATTCCTCCATTTTGTTCCCTTAGAAATTGCGGATTTCCCAATATATAATTCCATTGTATATAGTGGTGGTATAAATTATATCATGACACTTTCATTCCCGTGTTTAATTGGGTTGTATTGTAGAAGGTATTATGAATCCTAAAAGCTTGCAATGATTCTCAACTTAGCAATGTTGTTTGAGGTCAAAGATTTTTGTGCTAGAATTAGGTTAATTACATAGATTCATATTGTTTTATTGTTTTCCCCCTCATTGTTCTAGAGGTTCCAACATCTTATTACATGATATCAGGGAGACAATGGTCCTACGGAACAGGTGTATGTAATGATAGGAGTTACATACATACAATATGTAATTTGATTATACTTTGAAGGAAAAAAACATAATTTAATTAAAGTATAATCAAATTATATTATACTTTAATTAAATTACGCTTTTTTCCTTCAAAGTATAATCAAATTACATATTGTAGAAAGGCTGTTATGAGCCTTTTCCTGAAGTTAGCTTTTCAGCTTCGTTGTCATATAATAATTCAACTCAAAAATGGTCTAAAGACCCTTGTATAATCACATAATATAAAGTTGTCCAAGTTCCCCATCGGAACCCTAGAGGCAAGATACAACCATGTGCATATAAATATTATCCGAATATCCAAAAAGATTGCAGTGTTAAATTAGCTGTTCCAATCAGTTTATAAATGGCTATGATATTATTCGTGGAAAACTTCGTTGTTTTTCTCTGAGATCTTCCATTGACCAAGAGGGAGAGTTAGTCCAAGTTTTGAAAGCTGGTCAGCTGCAGTATTTTGTTCCCTGTAAACATGTTGACAAGAGAAAGAGTCGAGCTCCTCCAAGAGTCTCTGAGTTTCTACCAGAATAGAGTTAAGAAAAACACTGTGACAAAATTGCACTTTGTTTATCCAATTTATAACAATAATAGAGTCACCAAACATCTGTAAATGAGTGCAGTTCTTTTCTCTTGCAAAGCAGAGCATGAGTTTTAAAGCACAAAGCTCTACATAGTTGTTTGACCTGTGGACAAGAGCCATTTGTAATTTAAAGGAATGATTTTAAGATAAATGCAGAACTGCCCCCCCCTCCCAACATATCTCGTTTTGGGAAGCCCGATCAAAGCAGGCCCATGGAAGCTATCTGTTTATTACCTCCTCAGAGATAATACAGGGAACCGAGGGGTTATTTTCTTAAGGAAAATAGGATAAAATATCTGTGCTGGTGTGAGCCACACATTCAGGAATTGATGGCTTGTCCTGAAAAATATTCCTTATTTCTCACCAACCAAATTCCCTAGATTGGAACTAGAGCAAGTGCTCGATATCTCTCAGTCACCAGAGAAGTAACCTAGGATTTCCAGTCCTCTTCAATAGTGGGACCACTCCATTCCATCGATTGATTTAAAAGCGTGTTCAAGTCGACCCATTATTTTGTGGCGAAAGGGCAGCGAATGAAAAGGTATTGGGTCGTTTCCTCACTCTGCCTACACATAGCACACCATCCTAGACCCTCAATTTTTTGCCTTTTCATTTTGTCCTAAATTGGGATCTTATTTTCCAAAACACACCACATAAAGATTTTTGATTTTAATGGGCAACGTGATTTCCAAACTCATCTCCACCACCATTTATCATCTACGGCATGTGCTAACACAACGAACAATTTGTAGCCCAATTTTAGAGTATATCAGTACAACAAAAATTAGATTTAGCGTCGGATTTTAGTGTAATTTTTTCCCAATTTTGGTGAACAATCCAACGCTAAACTTGACACTTTTGTACAATCTGTAAAACGTCGTTTATTGCATCTTTTTTTCGTCATTTTTAACATCCATTTTTTCCTCCATTTTTGTGCCCAATTTTTTGCATATTTTATTACCCCAATTTTGCATCTTTTTATGTGTCCTTTGTTACATCCTTGTTTGTATCCAGTTTGATGCTCAGTTTTGCATCCAATGTTGCGTCTTATTATGCTCCTAGTTTTTGATCGAGTCTTGCACCCAATTTTGCACCATGTTTTGCATCAAAGTATGTGTCCAATTCTGCATCTAGCGTTGCATCTAGGGTTGCATCCAATTTTGGGCCCAATATTGCATCTAGTTTTGCATCTAGTCTTGCATCCAATTTTACTTATAATGTTGCATCCCCTTTGCATCTAATTTTGCATCTTTTTTTACGTCTTTTTTTGTATCCATGTTTGTGCCTAATGTTTCATCTTGTTTTACGTCGTATTTTGTATCTAGGTTTGCACCTAGTGTTGCATCCCGGTTTATGTCTTTTTTTGCATCTATGTTTGAGCCCAATGTTGCACCTAGTGTTGTGCCTACTTTTGCACCTATGTTTGTATCTAATATTCTATCCAATTTTGTGTCCAATGTTGCATCCCATCTTGCATTCAATGTTACATCTAGTTTTACATCCATTGTTTCGTCCCATCTTGCATCCAATATTGTGTCTCGTTTTAAGTTTTTGTTTGCACCAAGTTTTGCACCTGGTGTTACACCTGGTTCTATGTCCATCGATACACCATATTTTGTGCTCAATTTAATGTCCAATTTTACGTCTAGTTAGGAGTCAAATTTTGCATCTACTGCCGCGTTTAGTTTTGGGCCTAGTATTGCATCTAATTTTGAGTCATTAATTGTGTCTAGTGTTGAGACTCTTTTTGCATCCAATTTTGTGTTTAGCATGACATCCATTTTTGTGTCCACATTTGCGTCTGACGTAACATCCACTTTTGTGTTTGGTGCGACGTCCACTTTTACATCATGTTTTGCATTTAGTGTTGCGTATAATATTGCATTCATCTTGTAGTACTACATTTTTGACATTTAGAAAGACATTGCAATATCATTAGGGCATGGAGGAATCGAACCACCAAGCTCTTGCTTGTAAGGAAGGCACTCTTCCATTGAGCTATCACCCTTTAAGGATCGAGAAGAGGAGCAATATTAACACAGAGATTTCATCATTTGCAATTATTATAAAATACAATAAGATCCAAATACAACGATGCTTAAAATCCAATTTATTTTTTCAAACACACTAATAAACACACAAATCTACCGTGATCAGGCAAAAAAATATCCTAAACAATTACACAATCTATTAAACTAGTTTGCAAAAGGGTATTAGAGAGCAAGATAATGTATTGATCCATACCTAATAACCTAAACTTGAGAAGGATAAAGAATATGGGATGGGTTTAAGAAATAGTTGTAGAATCCAATTTAGGATGTGTGTGTTGCTACATAAATGTTGCTATTCATTGATGATGTGATTTTGTTCAACAATGGAATGTAGAGAGAAGCACTCATGAATGGTTACTAAAAGATGATGCCTACTATGTGCATCATATATGATCTAATGATTATTTTAACGATGGACACCAACAAAGAGGATTTATATTATGTGCATTATTTATAATCTAAAATTTAGTAAGATGTAAGTAGGGAAAATCATCATACCGGTTTCCACAATTGATAAGGCCACAAGGAGGTAGATGAAGTTGAGGGGTTTTCCATATTACCAATGATTGTTCCATCTGTTGATGTATTTGTAACTTCGGAATGTATTCACCTGTATATCTTATGTATTGTACCCCGATGTTTATTCCGGGAAGTGTCTGTAATGTATTTGAGTCATGTCATGCTTTGATGTTCCTATCGGGAGATTCAATAATGTAAACAAGTCATGTCAAGTCAGCGTGGGTAATCCTCCTATTGTACAATGGTTAAATTCCCCGCAGTTGTGGGGCCCTAGGGTTATTAGACTATCCTAGAGAATTCGACCCTAGGTGAGTTATTGTAAGTCGGGGCAATAGTCCCCACCGTTGTGTTAAGGATAACCCTCCTTGTTGGTCGGAGGGGAAAAGTCCCCACAAATTGTGGGGCACTAGGGTTATTAGACTCTCTTAGAGATGTCAGATCTAGTAAGTAATTTTTAAGTGAGGCTGACATTTTGGAGTGGACATTAAGTGAACGGAAGAATATAAATAGAGAGTGAGCCTCTCTATTTATGACACACACACTCACTCATTTGGGCACATGAGTGAGAGAGAAGTTACTGGGACAAGAGAGAGACTACTGCTATCGGGAGATCATCTTTATGTTTTTGGGTTTTACTTTTGGTGCTGATTCCAATTCTGAGGAAGTTTCGGGGTTTTCTCCTTTATGGTTTCCTTGAGGAAAATATTTGTGTTCATTGTCTCTTGTGTTTTATTGCTGTGCATGTTATTCTCTCAGATAAGATCCTAAGATCATAATGCTAGCTTGAATGATAAAAATCTAACATGGTATCAGAGCTAACCTGAGAAGAAGACATTGTGTAGCTATAGAAGCTCGGGATTCTTACTTTTTTGGTCTCTCTCCACAATCCATCAACAAAAGTATGCTAGGCTGACTCTCCATTGAAGGACACATCTTTCTGTCGAAGTGAAATTCGATTCCGAGCATTTTCAGTTTTTGGTGCAGGAAATTAGGGTTTTTAACAAAAGAGGAATTTTTGAGTGAGCCCAGCATATGATTTCTCTCCTAATAAAAATCGAATTTTAGAGACCTGGGTTGAGATTTTTGGTTGGGTGAAACTCTAGGAAAGTCAAACCCTAGTTTGACCCCGAGCTGAAAAAAACCCTAAATACTAAAACTGATAAGTTTTGGTACATTCACTATATCTCGGGATTGGAGAAGGATCAGGAGCAAATTTTTTTGAAAGCTTAATATAAAATCCTTATTTACACTATGAACAAAATTCTACCTCAGATTCGCTATATCCTAGGAGATATGATCCCTCCAAGTTAGGGTTCCAGCCTCTTCTAGGATTCATCCCTAAACATGACACCTGAGGAGAATTGCTATATCTTGGGATGCAAAGGTCCAAATGAAATTTCGGAAGATGTTCCAAAAAGGGAATAGAATATACTTTATGTGGTCCAATTTTCAGACCTAGAAGAGGAAAAAGTGACACATGTCATTCCATACAACTTTGATGTTCTGAATAGTCCTGTAACAGGTCACCTTGGGAAAATGATCATAAGTCCCAATTGGTGAAACCAATTCTAATGAAACTTGTGGTGTTGAAACAAGGATAGGTGAGGCTACCAGAGTGAAACGTTTCAGACACAGAGGAGTAGTAATTTTGGATATACCACAGAAATAGTATTAGGCATTTCTGAAGAAGAAATTGGAAAACTAGGGCTTCCTGTTCTGGGAGCTTCCCTCCACTATTTTCAGAAAATGAGTACATTGGAAAGCTCACCCTGAAGAGATACATATTTCTATCAAATCAGATATGAAATATTCCAATTTTTGAAAATTAGGGTTTCTCTGACAAACCCTAGATCAGCCAGCTTCGGAACCAGGATGAACACCTCAAATTGGTAAGATCTAATCTTTTGCTATTTTCATTTGAGGTTCTCATTCAAAAATGATCGATCACATCAGATTGATGATAAGCTTGGTGAAGTTGACAACTTCCAAGCATGGAAGTATATGATCTCTCTGAAGAAAATGAATTGGACACCTACATAAGTAGAGAGGTTCTAGTTCCAGAGGGAGATGAGGCTAAAAGCCTTACACCAGAAGAACTTGGTCAAGGCCAAGAAGATCATTGCTGATTTAGTCATGGATCAACTTGTACCACAAGTGTCTTCCCTAAAGACATTGGAAGAGATGTTTGATTCCTTGACCAAGCTATTTGAAGGGAAGAACATAAATCAGAATATGACCTTACGAAACCAGTTGAAGAATGTGAAGATCCAGAATACAGAGACCATACAGTCATACTTCACAAGGGTCTCTCAAATCAAAGAACAACTTGTAGCAGTAGAAGAAGAAGTGATGATAGCCACCTTGAATGGCCTCCTAGGATCATGGCATTCATTCATGCGAGGAATGTGTGCCAGAAGGAAGTGATTACTTTCAGCAGACTCTGGGAAGAGCACACACAAGAAGAAGAAGCTTGACTCATAATAAGAGAAGAGAAGGTGGGAGCAACTGAAGATCAAGCTCTCACCATCCAAAGAAGATCACTCAAACGATGAGGAATACGAAGGACTCAACTCTTGAAGAAACTTTTATCCATCTTAGCATTTGGATAAGAAATGATGAATGAAGAAGATGATGAAGCTGAAGGCTCAAGGAGTCTACCCACGAAACAAATAAAGATAAGTATTCAATTGTCATTTCATGATATTGTTTTATTATGCATTTGTTTATATTCAGTTGATGTATTATGCATGATAGAATGTTTGCACTAATGACAGTATAGTACTAATATGCATGGAATGGGTAAGTAGCTCATGGTGCTATACAACTCTCCATTGCTAAAGTTATCTAGAATGAAACCTCTTTGTTGACATATTGGATTAGTGCACAATCTCAATGTTGTCCTGGTAAAGATGGAAGGCATCTAGAAAATTTTCCGTGAGATATGGATGAATGTTGTATTGGCTAAAATAATTGCATGATCATATATTTATGCATAAGAATTTGCCATTATGAATATGCCTTATGAAATGTTTCTAACCATACAACTAATGCATTTGACTTGTAGAAAAGATCGCGTAAAAGATCGTGTAAAATCACTTACAAGCAAAGAAGGATGAGACTTGTTCCAAAGAACAAGTAACGACAGTTCAAGATGAAGAATAATATGATGGATGCAGCGACATCATTAATGTAGAACCTTCCAGCCATGAAGAAGTAACCAAGAAGAAAGGGAAGACTAGTCCAAGAAGAATGATGTCTAGGATGCAGTATCGATACGTGAAGGGAAGTTCGTAGTTCCATCATGCAGTAGATGGAAACATTGTGGGATACAAGGAAAGATTCATAGCACAAGGCTTCTCACGAAAAGAAGGCATAGACTACGAAGAGACATTTGCAGCCAGTGGGAGTTGAAACACATACATGATGAGCTTGATGAAGATATTAACCTTTGCCACAAGGTTGAAGATGAAAGTCTATACACTAGACGGATACATAGAATATTAGTTCCATAGGAAGCTACTTGTCACTCCGGTACATAATATTTCAGTGCATAGAGTACGGAAGACAGAGGGAGTATGATGCTCTGCTTCAGAGGGAGTGACTACAGAATATCTTGAGGTTCGACATGGTACGGCATGATGGACAGATTACTGATGACTCTAGGATTTACTGAGAGTAAAAAGGATTCCAACCTTTGCTTCAACATTGAAGGTGGAAGACCAGTGATGCTCCTGTTATATGTCGATGACTTGTTCCTAACAAAAAAAAGGAACTCATGAAATTTGCAAGAAGAAGACTTGCTGCCGAGTTCGAGATAAAGGAATTGGGGATGATGCACTACGTTCTAGGCATGGAGGTGTGGACAAGGGAAGTATGCAGTAGAGATCATGAAGAGGTTCAGGATGATGGACTGCAAGGCCATGACCGCACCTATGGCATTGAACCTGAAGCTATTAAGTGTTGCTTCATCAGAGTCTGTTGATGCCATGATGTATCGTTAGATGATTTATTCCTTGATGTACCTGACGAATACAAGACCAAATATTTGCTTTGTTGTGAACACATTGAAACATGTTCACTTGATGGTTGCAAAGCATGCAGTGAGGTACCTGAAGGGTACAGTTGATTATGGGCTCAAGTATGAGGCGAATCGGAAGATTAACCTGGATGGTTATGAGGATTCGTATTGGGCAGGAAGTGCCATTGATAGGAAGAGTACTTTGAGGTGCTACTTCAGTATGGGATCAAGTGTGATCTCTTGGTTTGGCAGGATGGAGTCTTGCATGGCACTGAGTACAGTTGAGGCAAAAGATGTTGCCACTTGCTATTTGGGAGGTAGTATGTTTCTTTTGAAAACTACTATTTGATTTGATTGATTTGACTTGCATTTTTGTATGATGCAGAGGGGAGCAGTGAAGCTCTAGTATGTGGTCCAGATCGAGATCTCTCGAAAGAGGGAATTCTAGCATAGCTAGTGTGACAGGTTGTCTGAGCATAAACCTTGGTGAAGCTTGTAGGTTGTTCAGACATAATCGGTCTTGTAGGTTGATCTCGGATGTAATCGGTCCTTGGACGTAATGATCCCTGATATGATTCTATGCTAGAAATGATCAGAGTGAAGTTTGAGTACTTCAGGGAGAAGCTTGGTGTTCTCCAGATCGAGGTTTCCCAAAGGGCAAGAGATGAGTGCGTGAGCCATTCTGATGTGACTAAAGGATTGTTTCCTACATGATCAGATATAAGGGCTATTGCCATTCTCTAAATGGAGGTACCTGGTCAGTTACCAGGAATACTCAGTCTAGGACTGAGGGCCATTCTGATATGACTGTGGGATTTAGTCTCACATGATTAGATATAAGTGCAGGGCCATTCTGATGTGATTGAGGGATATGTTCCCACTTGATCGGATATAAGGGCTGTTGCCATTCTCTGAATGGAGGCACCTGGTCAGTTACCGGGAACCCTAAGTCTGGGACTGAGAGCCTTTCTAACAAGTCAAGGTTAGATGTAAGTGCAGTGCCTTTCCATAGATGATAATAGTTGTGTCCTATCATGCTGGTGGATGTGAGTGTTGTGCCTTTTCAAAGATGATAGTAGTTGTGTCCTATCATGTCGGTGAATGTAAGTGCTGTTCCTTTCTGACGAGTCAAGGTCAGATGTAAGTGCAGTGCCTTTCCACAGATGATAGTAGTTGTGTCCTATCATGCTTGTGGATGTGAGTGCCGTGCTTTTTCACATATGATAGTAGTTGTGTCCTATCATGCTGGTGGATGTGAGTGCTGTGCCTTTTCACAGATGATAGTAGTTGTGTCCTATCATGCTGGTGAATGTAAGTGTTGTGCCTTTCTGACATGGTGTTGGATGTGTTCCTCTCATGGTCAGATGTGAGTGCTGGCCATTCCGACTTAGGGTTAGATATAAGCGCTAAAGAAGACCTATAAGGAGGCTAGGCCTACAACTAGCATGAAAAAGGGTTGGCTCTGTAGAAATTCCTGTGACGAGAAGAATCATGAGATAACACCTATGATGATGACCCAGTGATGATCCAGATTGAGTGATGACCCAAATCCAGTGATGATGATCTATCAGTGATGATCCAGATCGAGTGATGATGTCCCCATGATGATCCAGATCTAGTGATGATGTCCCCGAGATGATCTAGATTGAGTGATGATCTAGATCCAGCGATGATGTCCCTGAGATGATCCAGATTGAGTGATGATTCAGATCAAGTGATGATGATCCATATTGAGTGATGATCCAAATCCAGTGGTGATGATCCAGATCGAGTGATGGTCTAGATCCAGTGATGATGTCCCCGTGATGATCCAGATCAAGTGATGATCCATATCCAATGATGATGTCCTTGAGATGATCCAGATCGAGTGATGATCCAGATCCAGTGATGATGTCCCCGAGATGATCTAGATCGAGTGATGATACATATCTAGTGATGATGATCCAGATCAAGTGATGATCCAGATCCAGTGATGAAGATAACTTGAAGATGAAGATGAATTGAAGATGAAGATGACGAGATGATCCAATTAATACAGAGAAGAAGATCAGTGCTGACAAATTGTGTCGAGAGAATACCTTTCTAGTTAACAGGGAGTGTTGATGTATTTGTAACTTCAGAATGTATTCACCTATATATCTTATGTCTTGTACCCCAATGTTTATTTTGGGAAGTGTCTATAATGTATTTGAGTCATGTCATGCCCCGATGTTCCTATCGAGAGATTCAATAATGTAAACAAGTCATGTCAAGTCATTGTGGGTAACCATCCTATTGTACAAGGGTTAAAATCCCCGCAGTTTTGGGGCCCTAGGGTTATTAGACTATCCTAGAGAAGTCAACCCTAGGTGAGTTATTGTAATTCAGGGAAATAGTCCCCACCATTGTGTTAAGGATAACCCTCCTTGTTGGTCGGAGGGGAAAAGTCCCCACAATTTTTGGGGCACTAGGGTTATTAGACTCTCCTAGAGATGTCGGCTCTAGTAAGTAATTGTTAAGTGAGGCCGACATGTTGGAGTGGACATTAAGTGAACGAAATAATATAAATAGAGAGTGAGCCTCTCTATTTATCACACACACACTCACTCATTAGGGCGCATGAGTGAGAGAGAAGTTGCTGGGACAAGAGAGAGACTACTACTAGCGGGAGATCATCTTTATGTTTTCGGGTTTTACTTTTGGAGCTGATTCTATCTCCGAGGAAGTTGTGGGGTTTTCTCCTTTATGGTTTCCCTGAGGAAAATCTTTGTGTTCATTGTCTCTTGTGTTTTATTGCTGTGCATGTTATTCTCTTAGATAAGATCCTAAGATCATAATGCTAGCTTGAATGATAAAAATCTAACAACATCAAGGGATTCTGAAGGGGCATTCCATCACTTCATCAAGTTATTAATTATTGTCAAGTTATTCTGTAATAGAAACCACATGAAACAAGAAGAGTTCACTTATGATGCTAGATTATCATATGTTATCATATTAAATTCCTAAAGCATATGATGACATTCTCCTTTATCCTTCTTTTTCTATCATTTGAATTGAATTGGTAACATTACCATTAATAATTCCATGATGTTTGAGTGGTTCAAACCTCATTGAAATTAATATGAAGAAACACTACAACAAATTTGACTTTTAAGGGGGTTCTCTTCCGCCTCCAAAAGTCACTTTTAGGGGCAGTTTTGGCTTTGGAGGCGGTCTTTACAAAACCACCCCAATAACACCGATGCTAAAAGTTTGTACTTTTAGGGGTTGTTTTTGAAGAGATTAAAACAGCCCCTGAAAGTGACTTTTGGGGGTAGTTCTAAACCCCCCAAAAAGTGACTTTTGGGGGCGGTTCTAAACCCCCTTCATACACACCTATTGGGGTGGTTCCACCCCCCCTAAAATTATTTATTCCAAAGGAGGTTACAAACCCCCCTTGTAGGTACCTATGGGGGTTGTTTCAACCCCCCCGCTCGCCCCCCCCGCTTTAAAACTCCATCTTACAAACCTTTGGGGGTGGTCTTAACAAAATGTTTCTCTAACTAAATTGACTTCTTCACACTCATCATTGAAATATGTCATATTGATTTTTGAAATACCTACCATTGGATCCTAATATTTTCAAGCATCTATTTCTATTGTCATAAAACAACACCCATCTCTATGCATACCAAAACGAGTGCAAGTTTTAGATGTGGGTATGATTTAATTAAAATTTATGCTCTAATTAAAACCGTTAGATGACTGAAAGTGAAAACTAACATCAACCTTATGATAGCCTTGAGTTATCTGAAGCTCTTTTCATGGACATCTATTGGCATAAGATGCATAGTGCATACTACTACAAAACACCAAATCTTATAAGTCTTGACAAAAAAACATTGTTAATGACCAAAAGTCTTTAGGATCCTACTATATTGAAGAACATTAGCCATCATTTTTGTTAATAGATTGATTAAATGTTCTAGTGGCGCAATTATCACACAAAAATGCGATGAGCTTAGCATTTAAGTTCTCAACAAAATCATTCAAATCTGGAATGAGTAGACCATGATGAATTTATTTACCTTTTATGTAAAATGCCAATCTCGCCGAATCTTCCAACATCATCTTCTTCAACACCAAAACAATAGTTATACTCACTACCCCTTCCTTTATTCCCCCTTTTTAATGGATTCAGGACATCATTGTTGAAAACTCTGGTAACAAATCCCATTGTTCATAGAATGATATTTATAGCCACTCCTTTTGGTCATTTTCTCATTAAGGAAATATAAATATTAGAGTTGATTTCATGAGAAGGCCTCTAATTATTAGCATAGTGAGTTTGTTTGAGAGCAATTACCTCCATCTTTACATATGAAGAACAATGGTATTTGTTTTCCTAATATACACACTTATTCATTGTTATTTCCCCCTTGCAACATCCTGCTCATGATGAAAAGGAGCCATACAAGGGTTTCCACGAGAAAGATGGGACATTCAACATGTTGAAAACCAGGATATGAAAGAAAATATTAGTTTCTCAGATGAGGACATTAAGGTTTTTATCAGCTTTGTCTCATCTTGATGATTTAAGGCCTATGGATCTAAGGTAAGGTTGGATTTGCTGGCAAGGGATATCTCTAAGAGTTTTGCATGAGATGATTGGTCTTACCTGCATATATAAGTTACAAACTTAAAATAGGATATTATCTAGAGCGTAATATACATTTTCTTACTTAAAATGAAACAAAATGGGAACATTACTAATGACTAGAAATATTCAATAGTATAGGTGAAAAGGATATTATGGTACTAAAAATGCAAACTATAGTAAGAAATATAGACTTTATAGTGAAGACAAGATATAATGTCCAAGGACAAGGATATGTTAAAGATTTTTTGTATAATTGCAAATAATGATATCTAACGTAAAGATGCCTCAGGAGGTAAGAGTTAAACCAAAAGCATGTGTCTTAGAAAATAGTCTAGAAAGGTATGGAACAACAAAGTGACTTTCCAAATATGGGGCACTACAACTTATCTCCACGTATTTAATGGCTTCATACCTTTACCATCTTTTCACTATCTAGTATTAACAGTAATAACATGAGCTAGTATCTACTAAGAAACACATGATTCCAAGCTACAAATAGAATATTCATCTAGGTGGAATTTTCATTATGCCTTATTTTGGAGCCATGTGAGTGCACTTAACACCTCTTCTAGCATAGATTACTTCCCACCAATCAAATCTAGGAATAGTTTGTGGTGGAAAAAATTGGTAGTAATAAGGCTTCTGATAATACTTTATGCATTCATTTTTCCTCCTCTAAAACTAATGAATCTTCTAAGGAGGTTCTTATGAATTGAAGGTGGTAAGGTGCACCTGATTAAATGGGTGTAACTATGCACTAATCATCTTGCCAGATTGAAGGGGCAAGAGGAAACAATTTATTGGCTCGAAATAGAGGATAGAATGCAGTGAGAAAGATGGATATCTATGAGTGTGATATTTTATTTCAATCATATCCATGTTTTCTTCATCCCATCTATAGCTCATCTCTACATGGTATTCTTCATTCAACCTAGATCCCTTCACTTAGGAATCTGGATGCAATTGTCATTTCCCCACATAATCAACTATCATTTGGATTGCTCCTATCCATTGACATATGAAACTGTCTTCTAATATGATATGACTAAAGCACATCACTCCATGGCCTCATAAATACCAAATGGACACCAGTAATGAGAACTCTAAATCATGAGATAGCAATTGTATTACGGGTAAGGTAAAGAGTAATTTTTAGTGGTGTGGAAAAAGACAAATGCAAAAATGTAAAAAATTAGCATTCCTTACTCCACATCACTACTGAAAGCTTAAAGAAACCCAATGAACTCAAACCAATGTAAATGGTTCATGAGATTTAAATTTTTTGTTCCTCAATTTGTACATAATTTGTTAGCAACAAATCTAGCTAAGTCTCAAAAGAAAAATAATCTAAAAGACAATTTTCTCCTTTACTTCCGTTTTTCTATATTATTGAAAAATTGGATGCATGGGGCTCCCATTATCCTAGCAACCTCAACAATTTCATGATACTCTTCTATGTCACTTTCAACACAATGTACTTCATTTTTCAAATTCATCAATCACCTGCCAGGTAACATTATGTCAGAAATATTATTGCATATTCTAAGTTAAAAAACTAATCTTTCACACATTTTTAAATGTTTCATATATTACTCCACACAATTGATAATTACATCATTGAACATAAACAATTTCATCAAACAAATAACAGGAGAAAGAGGAAAATCCCACCCTAAAATGCCGAAAAGGAAAGCATGTGAGCTTGCACCCCAATAGGAAGGGACACAACATCTCTACAAAAAATATTAAGTATAACTTTAACCAACGTGACTAGCTATTGATTAAAGAGAAACAATTACGCTAGGCCAAGGGAGAATGGTTATAAATTGAAACTAGTTTTACACCATTGCTTCCAACAAAGTTAGCCTTGGGTGGTTAATATCAATAATTGTTATCCTCTCCACCTAGGTTGAAATATTACTTGTGACATATTTCCCTCCATAAGCTGCTTGGGGTTGGAAAGTTAGCAATGATCTCAATCTCTCTTAAATTTTTGACGGTAGGAAGAGATGTTCCAAATATTTTAGTTAATTGGGTCTAGTTTGGGTGGTTAAAAGGAGTTATCCTCCCAACCCATGTTCAAACCCCTACTTATGGCATGTTTTACCTTTACGAGACAGATTGGGATAGCAAGGTAACAACAATCACTTCCATTTGATTTTTAAGGGCATGAAAAAATGTTTCCAACTATTTTTGGACGAAGGTATTAGATCAATCGGTTGTCACCTATGTTGTTGGGCAAGTTTTGGCTTGTTCTATGAAAGTAGGTGCCTAATTCTAAACACCCTAAGTTAGATGCAATAGTATACACAAACGTGTTTACTTGGGATATTGTTCACAAATGTGAAGAAGCATCCCTTAGATTTCCTCATGAAGTTTTCATGGAAAAAAAAATATTGGAGAAGTTCATTAATTTCCTAGAGGCTTTCTCTTAAAGAACTCCAAAGTGAACTAAGGAAATATCCTATGGTCAAAAGGGAGAGGTCATATGGGAAAATATAAACGGGATCTTATGGATAAATGAATAGAAGTAAAGAGGGAGAGATCATTTGGAAAAATTAAAAAAAAGGATTGTTATTCCACTTTCAAGAAGTTCAATTCTAAGATTCTAGTCTTCTAACTGTCTACCTTCAAATTTTTGATACCTTATTCTAAAACTTTATTTTAAAGATAAGGTTCCAAAATTTGAAAACGCCTTCCACAAACTTTGCTTTTGATTGCACTTGATGGTAAGGTAAACTTGATTATAGAGGATTTCAACATAATCTGATGGGAGATAATGTACACATTTGTAGTATAATAGGATGCTCTCCTTTTCATGGAGTGGTTCTGATATGTGAAAATTGGGCTTAGTGTGATAATAAATTAGAAATACTCACTCAATAATATGAAAATGAAATATTAAAATATTCCAAATTAGTGATTGTGGATTTCTAATAAAATTGTGTTGTATTTTATTCAACCTTAAACACCTTCAATAATACAATAATACAATAATGCAAATTGTATCGAAGGTAACAATAATTTGTATTAGTTTCCATATATGTAAAGGGCATTTTGGAACACTTATTTTTGTCACTTTTCAAAAGCCAAATAGCCATTTTCTAAGTAAACAAAAGACTTAACCATTATAAATTGAAATAGTTTTACATTCTATTTAATTATATATATTAATAATAAAACATTTTTATTATATATATAGAAAATATAAACAAAATCAGCAATGTTATGAGTTATGAGTGAATATTACAGGTCACAAAAAATATACACTTAAAAAAACAAAAAAAGAGAGGAATGCGAGTCAATATCATATTTTCAGCATCCATATGAAGTTCACAAGTTGTCTGTCAAATGAAGGAACATGGCCATGACATTAGTGTAATTTCTAACATCAAACACTTTTAATATATTTTATCATAGTTACGTGGGAATAACATAACTATATTTGAAATAAGACACTAAAAAAATATCAATAACTTAAATCAGATTTTATATACAAAAGATAGCTGCAAATATATTTTCGCATTTTATAGAAAACAAATGCCTTCAGCTGATAAAAATATTATCCTCACGTGTAATGCCTCTCAAAACCGCAGACATTATTTTAACATTATGTTGAACTATAAAAGTTATTCATTTAATTGCAGGTTCAAAAAATGCCAAAATTAAGCCATGTGTAGTGTGCTGGAAATATATTGCATTCACATTTACACCAGAATGAAAAAATTCACCACAATATAACTAAATTATTGGTGACAAATGTCTACTAAATATTTGGACAACCAAACTAGATTATTGGTGAGATACATTTACTAAATATTTGGACCAACCAAACCAAACTATTGGTGAGATACATCTACTAAATATATGGACCAACCAATGCTATTCAGATCAATTGTATTGAATAATTGAAATAACAATAAGAATGAAAAGTTTTATACAATTTCTATATAGTCATTCACCCTAAAAGAGACATTTTGTACAAGTGATCAATCAAACACAATACAAAATTGTTTTGGCCATATGATGATTCTTCAACATGCTACATGAATTATTGATGATATGATACACCACATGCCATTGATTCATAAATAATTCCAGGTAACTAGAAAATTAATGGTAAGCAAGAGAATCAATGAACATTTTATATATGAAATTTTGTTGAAATACACAGACAAAACATATAACCAAAATTGCATAAAAAAATGTGTAACCAAAACCGCACTAATACAAATAAATATTCATAGAGAATTTGATTCAAACACATATCACATATAACTTGGTGCAATGGGGCCTTGTGTATTACTAGATGAGTCCTAGAGAAAAATAGGTGGCCTCCATTTACTTAGCCATTGGGTGTGAAGTTATGCAATCCATCGGTGGCCATGCATGTGTGCTGAAACACAATCTCAATAGTGAAAAATAGGTGGTCTCCATTTACTTAGCCATTGGATGTGAGGTTATGTAATCCATCGGTGGCCATGCATGTGAGCTGAAACACGATCTAAATAGTGGCCTTGTATATGTACTCAAACAATTACAAGTGCAAGCCACAATTTAAGCCAGGGCTGCCCACAGGGTTAAGGAGAAATGAATGCAAGTGAGGCTTCAAAAGAACTCATACATAACCAATTTCACAACAAAACAAAGGAATGATTTGACCAAGGATTAACCCCATAAATTTATGAGTAGGGGATTCAAAACTCACAACATCGAATGACTTGGAAATGGACTACAATAGAATGGCCTCTTTCGAACCTGTGAAAATTTTGTTTTGGATAGCAAAATGGAAATGGGAAATCGCCAAGAGGCATAGCTTCGGATCAAGGTCAAAATGGAAAAGGGAGTGAGAGGATTTTGGGCTCTACTGACAACATTAAAAAAAATAGCAAGTAAAAATAGAGATGGGTATGGAGCCATCACCACACAAGCACACAAGCATGCATTATATCCCTTTAAAAATTGTTCACGAGATGAAGAATTACTTATCGATCAATGTGTTGAGTTGTGTAGTTTTTTTCCTTGTCCATGGCGTTGCTATGCTCCATCCAAATAAACGTTTTTTAATGCAACCTTATCAAACCCAATATATAACAATGAGGGCCATGCCTAAAATAGTTATGGGGCTTCTCTTCCTTCCACAAATCGATTTGGTGAATGAATAGAAAGGTATACATCACTGATGTCTCAGTATACAAGAAAAAAATAGATGAATTGGCCGCCCAAGCATGCAAATATAACACATATGGCTATGGCTACAGGTGTAGCATCCCCACTACTCTGATATTGCTTTGATACCACACTGTATCGTCCTCGCTAATCTACCACTTCTTTGATATACCACAATGTCCATGAACCTAGTGCCCATACACCTGACTAATATGCGTACTAATTTAAAATTTCTTAAAGAACCTCTGTTCTTCTCTTTATCTCTTCTTACAACATAGTTGTGGGTCATATTCATCCTTTAACATTCATTATTATGCATAAGCACCACTGTAACAATCCTTCTGCAGAGGAAAAATCCAATCTACAACCATAAAAGTCATTTTCGCACTGGAGCTGACTTTTTCGACTTCTGCCTTCCGAATTCTGACTTTCAACTTCCAACTTTGGGAAGTGGAAATCCATGAATTGACTACTTTATCTTTTGATTTCTTGCTTTTCGACTTCTGACTTCTGACTTTGTGAAGAAACAATCCACAAAACGACTACTTTATCCTTCGGCTTCCTGCTTTATGAATTCCAACTTCCGACGTCGGACTTCGAAAATCCACGAAACAACAACTTTATCCTTCGGTTTCCCAACTTTTGGCTTTCGATTTTTTGACTTCCGCTTTTCGACCTCGGAATGTGAAAATCCATGAAACAACGGCTTTAGCTTTCGGTTTCTTGACTTTCAACCTCGGACTTCAAACTTCGGGGTTCAGAAATCCAACTTTTTACCTTAGATTTTTTCTGTTTTGCCGACTTCCGCCCTCCATAATGGACTTCGGGAATCAGAAATCCAACTTTTCCTTAGGGATTTTGGCTCTTTTTCCACTTCTGACTTCCACATTCTGTAGGCAGATTCTGGGGTGTGGAAAACCAACATTCTTCCTTGTTCTTTTCTCTAATTTTCCTCCTTCTGACTCCCGACTTCTGCCTCCTGCAGAAGGATCCTGGAGTGCGTAAAAACACATCTTACCTTAAGATAGACACATTTATGATCCTGTAACTAGGCTTCTCACCTTCATGATCATAACCAAATGCAGCGGAAACATACAATGCATATATAAATGCAAATGCAGGAACATTTACTCAACAATAACTCTATTGAAATCATTAACAAGCATTCATCATATTCAACATCTTCATAAAAAAATACATTGTAGAAATAATACAACAGAATACTTATCTTTGAAGATGAAGCTATCCCACAACTAGCTATGTCGTTGCAACGTTCCACCCAACCATAGGCCAGTTGTTTTCATCAATCTCTCAACACAACTGCCACCCTCAAGCTTGGCATTATTTCCGCAAGGAACTAGGGAACAACAAACTCACACAGTCAAGCCAACCTTCAGTTGGGTTTATCATACTATCCAACCAAGCCAATACACAATTGGGTTTATCAGGCTGCAGGAAAACAAGCCAATACACTACTGGGTTTATAAGGCTACACAACCAAGCCAACAACAGTTGGGTTTATTAGATCGCATGCAATCGAGCCAACATTCACATTAAGGACCAACCAAGCCAACATATGGGTTTATCAGGATACTCATCCAAGCCATCTGACTGCCAGGTTTATCAGGCTACTCAACCAAGCCATCATTCACAGTTGGGTTTATCAGGTTGTCCAGCTAAGGATCACACATGGCCAAATGCACCACAAGAAACATCCAAGCCAACTACTAGTTGGGTTTATCATACTGCCCAGCCAAGCCAATATCCAATTGGGTTTATCAGGCTGCCCATCCAAGCCAATATACAATTGGGTTTATCAGGCTGTCAGCCAAGCTAATATCTTTTGGGTTTATCAGGATGCTAAGGTAGTGGAAAGGTAGAATGGCTAAGCTAGTGGCTCATTCAAGAGCTAGGGACACCTCCACAAGATCTATATGGCCTGAAATCCACAATACCTACACACCCAACACAAGGAACCATCCCCTTCTTTGCTACACAATCCCTTGGGCTATGCCTTCCCTTCAAGTGCTCTTAAGGGTGTGGATAGAAGATTCACCAGCCACTCTTATCTTTTAGTGAGGTTCCTGTCTACACTAGGTTTATCAATCCCATTCCTCGTCTCTTCCACTCTTAAGTCTTGCATACAGTTCAGACCCAAACCAGGGTGCACATAACAACAAACCACAAGGAGACACGATAACACAGGGCTACACTCTGTAACATAGACAACCAGGTTTGCATACCACACTATAACACAAGAGAAATAGGGTTTCACTTGCACGTAGGAGACCAGGGTTCCATACCACACTGCCACACAGAAAAATGTTGCAGAACAACTCGTCTGCGACTCAGGATAGTAAACACACAAAATGCGCAACCCTGCACCACGTGCATCTCCAGAATAATGACCAAAATGTTCAACACGACCATGGATGATGGAATGGACACGCATCCCCACGCTTTCTTGCTTCAGAAGCAAGAACACAACTTCCCATATTGCAGGCTTGCACGCTTGCTCATACACGAAATCAGACTGCCATGCATTGATTTACCCAAGGAATTAACTTCCTCAACCACTCTTCTAGAAGAATTGAATGATTGAGGACATAGGAAAAAAGGTAGCTGAGGGTTTATGGGTTCCCCCCATTGACATCTGGTCTCACCCTATTGGATTAAGAGTTTGACTAACTCCCCTCCCTATTCCTTATGAAATCATGCCCCCATCTCTTTCACGTTGCAGTGCATAGCTGGGTGTGGTATTTTATTAAATTGTATATTTACATGATATATCCAAAATGTAATGTGCCCTACTTAGCACTATACCCATAGGCATCAACCTTGATCGTCGATACACAAAACACCAAATCAATGGTAGGGCCTTGGCCTTGAGCTCCTTGCCATGATTCAAATTTAATATATACATCATGTACAATTTATACCATGAGGTCAAAACCAGGGTGTTACAAGAGGTATATTCCCATAGATTATTGACAGAGAATACATATGGGTATGGCGACAGGGTTGCATGAATGCTAGGCGTAACCCTCGACTTGCCTCTTTTCCACAACGAAAATCCCAAATCAATTTTCTATTTTTCGTTTAAGAGATAAACTCATGCCGTAATCTATTTCCACCATTGATTTGGATCCAAGGGATGAGGGTGTTTGGTGGGTAGAGCACTATAGTAACCATTCCAATACCACAAAATATAATTGCAAGTGTTATGTATTGGGAAGTCTCCAATCCTATGCTAGATATGCCAACATACTATTTTCACCATGTTTGTATTATAAAAGGAGTAAACAAAACCAAGTTTGAACCATTCTCTCATAGGTTGTGAACATTGTGTATCATATGTGCAATAATATGCATCATGTTGGTATTGATTTATTATCATATGTATTTCATATACTTTGACACTAATGCTTAATGCATTTGGTCTACTAGGTGTCATGACCAAATTGCTATCAAAGACCATAATTAAAACAATTCACATCATTTACAATCATAACTTTTATTGTGAGTTACAATCACAATATCAACAACAATTTCATAAGAAACCACATATATAACACTAATGGCATTGTTGTGTTGGGTAACATGCCTAAAAACAATTTAGTTATGGAGATTTCCGGTAGAGTGAAAACTAAACCAATGTCCATTCTTGTTAGTTGAAAATTCAATCTAATTTCTCTTTATCTCCAGCAGCTTCCACCAAAATATGTTGTTTAAAACTTGATTGTTTGTTCCTTTTTATTTAATTACACCCCTCCATTCCTTATGCCCTCCCTTTGTACTTTCCCCGTACTGTGTGCCTGCCCTAAGCGATATGTAAGTAATCTAGGTAAAGTTGGTTATTATTATTTTTGATCTCAATCTGCTGCGGGTAAAGAAACTATTGCATATGAATCTTCAACTAAATATTTAACTAGAACAATTGATTGTAAAGGTTCCATAATATAAAGTTCAAAGTAAAGGTATGAGTAATAAAAACGCAAGCCATATAAAATCCCCCAAGTTCACGCTACTGCCTCCCACGTAAAAGAGACCATAGATTGACACATGAAAAACGTGCCACATACGCAAGGGTATTCTTAGTTTTATATATTCAACTCAGAAAATACAGGTATTTTTAATATTTGTGCTTTTTAAGCTTTCCACCATCGAAATGCTCATAATACAGTTGTGATATCTTTTGTCTGAAATAGCCTTCTTGAGATGAGTTTTTTAGTTTTGCTCTTCAAAGGTGAACTAAATTCATATTAAAGAGTTGTATCTGTCAGGGCGTGGCTTAGTGGGATGAGGTGCGACCATGCAAAAAACCCAGGTTCAAACCCCGACGGGATGGGCCTCACCACAAACTACATATGCCCCCATAGAATCAATTAGTACTCTTCATTGGTGACCATCTCACATACTAGGAATACATGTCCTGGGAGAATCTCCTTGCATAGGCTTGCATAGGCATACTGGGCGACCCTGGTATATGTGTCCGGGCGAGCGTACTCAATGCGTACTGGGGACCGGGGAATGAACGTAATGCATGTATGTATGGATGGGTACTGGAGGTTGCATGGATGCATGTGTATGCGGTCAGATTGGGGAAAGCAGATTGACTAGAATTGGAGACTGGGTACTGTGCGCCTTGGTAATGTGACCTGGGATGGTTTTCGTGGAGAAAAATAGGATCACAAAACAAGCATAAAAAAAATGCAAAAATAAAGCACATAAACACAATAAAATAGAGACACCAATATAACGTGGTTCACCTAGGATGGGCTATGTCCACACAGAAATTGCCAGTCTTTTCTATTAAACCATCCAACAAAATGAAGGGTTATAACTTGCAACACATCTCTCTCTCATAGTTTAGTGTTTCACAATACAATACACAACCTTAATACAATTCCTCATAAAAAAGAGGTTTCCTTGTAGGGATAAAATCCCTAACATACTTTATACCCTCAGATCTGAGATCTAACGAATGGCTTAGATTAACTAAAAAAAATTAAAACATTTTACAAAGCAAATTTCACAACATTTCAATGGCAAAAAAAAGAGGACAAAAAAGCATGGCCAAAAAAAAAATTCTCTGGTGCTCCCGCCCCCGAATCCCCATGAACCCTTAGGGAAGGGGCCTCGAAGAGGTCCCTGAACCCCCCTTATGTTCGTCATCTGGGAGTTCAAACATGACTGAATTTGACTTGGCCATGAATGTATGTTATTTATTTATTGAGTACATTTTTCAAATTTAAAAAAATGCAATCCTAGGAAGTGCACTCATAGGCCTACTAGAATTCCTTCTCTCAACTCTCATTTCAATATCATTTTCATTATGTTCTGGATTCTTCTCAACCAAAAACCTCTTCATGTGGCCATGCAAATACAAAATAATTTCTTTGCCTCCTTTGAAGCATCGAAATCCATAACCGGTCTCAAAATAGGCGACATTGTACTTCTTGGAGGATTCAAAAAAAGCCAAGGTTTTTCAACAAGATGATCATCATCTCTATTTGATTCTCTAAATGAATTCCTACTACCCCATCTAATTGATTTTGATGTTGGACTGTAGCTAGATCCAAATCCTGTGGACTTTTGATTATATACCTCATTGGGCCTGGAAGGCATATCCATATTACCACCATCTCTGAAATTCTTCCCCTATCTTCTATCCTCGTCAAAACCCTCGTAGCGCTTGCTCCCCTCATGCATGCCGCAATTAAATCCCCCTCTGTCCCTGTTGCATCCATAATCCCTGAATCCACCCCCCAAACCCCCACCACCATACTCAGTCTCCTCCCAGTTCGATCTCGGTGGCCGCTGGGAAGAACCAACATTTCCTTGGTGGTCAACCCTTTTTTCTTCATAAAAGTCTTGCTCCTCCCTTGGGGCCAAAAACTCCTTTGCTGCACAGAAGTATTTAAAACTATTTGGTAGTCGGTTCTGACAAACCAAAAATGTGGGTGGAACAACAATTTTTCCTTGGGCCATAACTTGCATATCCCAGGAACAACAAGAAGAGGACCATGAATAGTGAAACCCCCACCTAAAACCCGCCCGTCGAAGACCATCGAATGCGCTGATAGAAGTGGTAAGTGGTTGAAACATGCTGATTGTAGGACTCAACAATTTTCCCTTGTTTTTCTTATTTTGTTTGCATAATAGACCGTACAGAAGAATATGCCTATACTCGTTATAATGAATTTCATTTTTAGTTTTCTGTCTTATAGATGGTTATTTCCAACTTTTTTTAGTTTTAAATATGGCCTAAATATATTGAAGGTTCTTGAAGGAATGTTTTTTGAAAGGAGCATTAATGATATCTATTGGTTTTGAGTTTTAAATATGACCTAACCTTATAGATGAGATGTCACAAGGACATTAAATCATTGATAAAGCCCTTGAAGGTTCTTAAAGGAATCTTATTTGAAATGGGGCATTAGTGGTATCTATTGAGATAGGAGGAAGTGAAGGAGTTGATTTCATTTCCCATTCTCTAAATCCCTTCCATTGGAGTGTCAAAGTTTAAATTTTTCATCATAAAAAGTTGCCAAACACTCTTTACATTGGGACATATGAGATATTTCTCCCTTAGACGGTGTATCTTAGTGGGATTAATAGTGTAAGTATGACAATGGTTCTCAATGCAAACCTACATCAAACCTAGTGGTTTATGGCCCTCAGTTAAGAGGTTCTTTGTTTTTTTTTTTGAAGTACCAAGGAGTTTTGCACTAGGGTTAGGAGAATTTGATAATTTTGAGTCAATTTCAAGAGAAAAGAAGGGTTATGTTCATAATTTAAAAGGAATTTTAGAAGGGAATAATGTTCATGAGGAGGCCTTGAAAGGGAGGAAGTCTTGGAATAAAAGAAAGTGCATAATAGGCAAGCTCGATAGAGTTAAAATACAATGTGATGATAAATGTGGACTTATCAAAATTCAAAGGGTTGATGGAGAGGCGATTGTAGGCAACTTTGTGGGAAATTTTATTAAAGCAAAAACTCTAAAATCGTGGATAAAGGAAGTATGGAAGTTGAACCTTGGCCATTTTCCAGTCTTTCATTTGTTGGTTCTTCGTTCAATATGTTTTATGATAATAATCAACAAGGAAGTGGAAATTATCCTTGGGAAACACTAGATATGGATCCCCTATAGTCATAGTATCAATAGATGGAAATTGGGCTTTGATGCCATAAAAAAATCATCTCATATGCACCAAATATGAGTGATGATCCCACTATTCCTATGGAATTGTGGCATATCAGATTATGGAATGTACAAGTAATTTTGTAGGGTGTTTCATCGCATTGGAGGATAATAGTTGGCTCAAGGAAGAGTGTGGGTTTTTAAATCATTAGTCGAAATGGACCTAAGAGAAGGTTTGCCAACATAAGTAGATAATTGAATAGGGGTCTTATTTTTATATTCAAAATATGGATTTCTTGAGGATTCATTTCATATGTGGTTCATGTCATCAAATAAGTAACTTGTGGGAAGATTGTAAAAAACCTAGGGGGGGTTTCATAATGAAGAAGAAAATTTGGGTCAAGAAAGAAAATTTTGTTCTTATTTGGTTGCAATAATCATTCAATTACTATGTTTATAAATCATAATATAAATCAATGTGTTGATTCTTATCTCTGTAGTCATTACCTAGTGCAATGTCCTTAAAATGTTTGTAAGTTAATATGACTTGGTGGCCAAAAAAAAAGAATTAGTTAGATAATAGTTACTGTGGTTAGTTTCATCTATTGGTTGATAATGGTTAGAAGTTATGTGAATTTATTGGTTGAGAATTAAAAAAAATTATATATGTATATTGTAGAAGTTGTGATATGCATCTACACACAAATATCACTTGTGCAGTTGAAGGAATTGATTAACACAAATGTAAACTACATTATAGCAAAAAACCTTTGATTAGTTTATGTATAAGCTCACCTTTAAAACAAATATGAGTCACTTAAATATATAGATAATCCATGTAGTATTCATATAGATCTTCAAATGGGATTTCAATTAGATTATGTGTTTCACAACTACCCTCCAAATCAAAATACTTTTGATTAACTATACAATAGGAAATGAAAACTAAGATTCCAAATCGAGGAAACCTCATATTTTGATTTTGTTGTAATCTTTCTTCATCAAATCATCTTTTTTCCACTTTCGCAACATCTCTATATAATGTGTCTAGTTTTGCACCTAGACAATCTAGCCCAAGTAGAATTTAAATGTAATCTATTTGGGATGCTAAAGTGGACGCAATTTGCGTCCACTTTAGCAACATCCTGGTATAATCCACCTAGTTTTTCACCTAGACAACCTAGCATAATGAGAATAGAAATGTAATTGACTTGGGGTGCTAAAGTGGACATAATAAATGTAATCGATTTGATGATAATGTCATTTAAAATGATGTGATTATATGATGATGATGACAATGTTGTTGTTGATGATGCCAATGACAATGAGGAAGATGATGACGACGATGATGAGATGAATGATGTTATAGATAATGATGATGAAGATGATGGCAATGGAGATGAAGTTGAAAATGACGTGATTATATGATAATACTTATGACGACGACGATGATGATAGTAATGATGAAAATGATAGTTACGATGACAATGAGAATCACATGAATGATGATGATGATGATGATGATCCTTATAATAAAGTGTTGGTATAGGTAAATAAAATCAGTTTCACTATAAGCTCCAATATTAAAATGTACTCAATCATAGTTATAAGTTATGCATGCTTTAAATGGTAACCATATCCGATATGCTTTAAATGGTAACCATATTCCATATGATTTAAATGATGACGATGATGACCTAGATGTCAATGACAGTGATCATGGTTTTGATGACAACGATGATGGAAATGATGATGATGGTGATCATCATCATCGTCATCATTGTCATTGTCATCATGCTTATCACAATGGTCATTATAATCGTTTATGTCATCATCGTCTCCATTGTCCTTGACATCATCATCATCATCGTCGTCATCATCATCATTATTGAAATTGTCATCAGTTATTGATCATTAACTTTGGAATAAGAAATAACATATACCCAAAAGATGTGATTAGTGGAAAAGGGTCATGGAGGATAGATACGATTTATGCATGAGAAATAACAACTTTATTTTCTCAGATGATCAACATCATCATTCTGATTGTATTCATAATCATTTTCATTGTCAACATCACCATCATCATCATTCATTTCATTGCCATCATAATCATCGCCAACGTCGCCATTGTCATTATCATCATCATTATCATACTCATCCTCATCATTGTCATCATTCTGCTCATTATCAACAACATTATCATCATGATCATAACCATCCTTAATATCATAATCATTATCCTCAATGTCACCTTCAACATCTGGGCGCAAAAGTGGATAAAAACATGGATGCAACAAAAATAGGCACAAAAGTGGGTGCATAATGGGGTGCACCAAAATTCGATGAAAAATGAGATGCAAACGTGGATGCAAAAATCAAATCAATCATGGAAGAAAAACATGATGAAAAAAGTGACGCAATAGTGGATGCAACCATGGACGTAAAATTGGATGCGAAAGTGGAAACAAAAGTAGATGCAAAACTAGATGCAAAACTAGATGCAAAATTAGACATAACACCCAACGCAAAACCTGATGCAAAAGTGGATGCAAAAATAGATGCATAAAGGGATGCAATAACTAATATAAACTTGGATGCAAAAAATATGCAAACATGGATGCAAAAGTTGAAGCAAAAGCTGGTGGAAAAGTAGGCACAAAAATGGGTGTGAATTGGGACACGACACAAGTGGATGTAATAATAAATGCAAAAAAAGACATAAACATGGATGCAAAAAGGGATGAAAATGTGGGTGCAAAAGTGGATGAAAAAATGGATGCAAAAGTGGGTGAAACAAAACTAGATGCAAAACTAGACTGAAAACAGGATGTAAACTTTGATGCAAAACTTGGCACATGAGGGGATGCAAAAAGGGATGCCAAAAAAGAAGCAGAAGTGGATGCAAAATATGATGTAAAAAAGGATGCAAAAGTGGATGAAAACATGGGTGTAAAAGTGGAGGAAAACATGGGTGTAAAAGTGGAGGCAAACATGGACGTAAAAGGGAGTGCAACAAGAGTAAATGTACAAACTAGGTGCAAAACCTGATGCATAACAAGGTGCAAAACCTGACGCAAATTACGCCATAATTTGCGCTAGATTTAGAAAAGGACGCAAAAAATGCCTAAAATGGCACCAACCCATGAAATTGTGCCATTTCGTCCAAAAACGAAGAAAAATACATTGAAAGATGGCCTAGATGCAAAAAAGGAAGCACAAAGAGACACTAATCACAAGGTTTTGTTGTAGTGTATCTACCATGAGGAGTAGGGCACCATATGAGTTTGTCTAGCCTGTCAATTAACCTGACATGAGTGCTTCTGAGAGCCAGGATATATTCCTTCCAAATATTACCCAACTCATGTGGTAAGCCCAAATCCCCCACAGTTTTCCATTTATGATTCCATAATGTTGAGGAGTTTTGTTCCACAATTTGATTTAGGTGATAGTATCCCTAAGCATGAAGGTCATATGAAATGTGGGGGAAGAATATGTCAGTTTTGGAAACCCAACTGAGGATTTGAGCCGATGCGAACCTGAGAACCATTATTCACTTTATAGACTAGTCCTTGTTCAATTAGTAGGAGAGAAAGAAGGATGGCTTCCCATATGACCAAAATTCCCACTTTGGTTTTTAACGGATTCCTAACCCAGTTTGTGATTGAATCATGTGTTATGTATTTATGTGTCACAACATCAGTCCAAATATTTTATGTGGACACAATTCTCCAACCTGATTTCGCCACTAGCGATTTTGCAAACAAATGGATGTGTTTTAATCCCCAACCTCCATGAGACTTTGGTTTTGCAAGGCTTTCCCAAGTTACCCAGGGAGAGATGAATGGGGAGTCATAGCTACCTGACCATACGAACCTAAAGCAAACTCTCCAAGATTTATCCAATATTTCTTTTGGAATCCATGCCAAAGACATCCAATAAACCATAATTGCTTCCAGAACAGATTTAATGAGGACCAATCTTCCTGATATGGATAACCAACGATGGCTCCAAAATCTTAATCTTTTATCCAACTTAGCGAGTATCCACCCCCAATCATTGTTTTTGTAACCATTGGGATTTAATTGGAAACCCAAATATTTGAGACCATCATCAAGTAATTTGGTTTCAAAGGGGAAGAGAGCAGCACACCTTTGAGCCTCAATTTATTCTAAAATAAATAAGGTAAGATTCAACTTATGTGCATATATCACCATACTAGTTGTGCTTCCAAATAGGTTCAACATGCTGTCTATTTTTTCAGAGTCCCTCATCGAACCATCATAGAAGATGAGAATGCCATCCACAAATAAAAGGTGAGTGAGCCTGAGATTGTGAGAAATTCCAATACCATTGAAAGAGCCCTATATTCTTGCATGCAAAATGGCTATGCTTAGACCTTCTGCCACCAGTATAAATAGGAGTGGGGAGAGGGGGAACCCCTACCAAAGCTCGCTTTCAGCCCCAAAAAAGAAGAAGCAACACCATTGATTAATACCATGAAAGAGGAAGTTGTAATGCAACCGATAATCCATTTGATGAATTATATTCAAATCCCAAATGTGTCATTTGCATTCTTAGATACAACCATCTTACCCTATCGAATTCTTTTGAAATATCTATATTGAGAACCACAAATTTGGTACCTGTTGTATTTTGCGAATGAAGTCTTTCCTGAGCAACACCAATGACTTCATGAATCTGCCTCCCTTCCAGGAAGACAAACTGTTCCTTAGAGATAACCTTTGATAGTACCTTTTTTAGCCTTTTGGCAATGATATTTGCCACCACATTGTATGTAATATTGCACAACGAGATTGGTCTCTAGTCATATAATGTAGAGGGTTGATTTGTTTTGGGGATCAAGGCTATGAAAGTGGAATTTATGGGAGCGTGCATGATCCCCCCCTTTCGATATTCTTCCACCAATTGTAGAATATCTGCACCAATCACCTCATAATGAGCTAAGAAAAACTCAATAGTCCAGCCATCCGGTCCAAGACTTTTGTCTTTTTGAAAAATGTGAAGCGTTTCCTTGAGTTCATCCTCCGAAACTTCTTCCATGAGTTCCTGATTATCTTTAGGGGTTATGAACCCAAGAAAAAAAATGGGAGAGATGTATAATCTCAACCAAATTTAGTCTATTATTGTCTTTATAAAGGGATTTAAAATGAGAGATGCCCAATGTTGCGAGCCCCTCGAATGTATTAATTCTTGCACATGATCTAGGAGCTAGGAATCAAAATCATCAAAGAATTATTAACAAATACTCATGAATTGGAAATAACTGGAACCAGAATAGGTTTCCTCTCTGTATATTTTATAAACAATAATAGGTTATAATTTCCATGCAGAGCAATGGCTTAACTCCATGAAGAATTCAAATACCTAAGGGACAATTCAAATTCAATGAGTGAGTCTAGCTTAACTGACTCTTTGCCATGCAATCTCACTCAGTTAACCACTTGACCAAAACCCTAATTGACTCACCAAACCCTAACTGAAGTTTGAGTGCAATAAATGACTTAATCTCAACTGAAGGAGATCAAACATATGTCATAGCAAACCAACCATCAAGTGCTAGTACTGTATGACTCCAATGAACCCTGATGAGGTTAACTGAAGCTGAACTGACCATCAAAAGTTGGTGGAGGCGCCTTGTTAACTCCAGTTCATTAAATAATAATAAATAATCATAAAATAATCATTAAATAATATATTTAATGAATGGAGGCACCTTAACTGACTGTAACTGACTTGTTGAACTGAAAGTAACCACCAGTTAGCAATTAGGTGCATTAATGTCACACAGATCACCCCTGGAGTGCTCCAGTTAGCCTCCTTGACTGTAGGAGAAGGCTAAGTTAGCCTCCTTGACTGTAGGTAGGCGTGGGAGTGACTGGGATGATGGTAATTAATGCTCCACTGATGTCAATTAAACTTAGGATAGTGGTTTAACTAGGCCAATTTGACCGAAAGAGTGAGTATGATGGTAAATGTCTCCAACACCCCCCCTTAAGCTATACTCAGGAAGAGTTTGAAAACATAGATGCATAAAATGCTGGGGCCCTGGCAACAAAGGCCATAGGTCACCCTGTACAATAAAGCAACTAAAACAATGCTCAAAACAAACTAAGTGAGGAAAAGAGGGAAAACCCAGTGGGAAAAAACCCCCCCTCAAGATGAACACTGAAAGTATTCTGGATCACCCTGATGAAATCACCCCCAACAATGAACGGAGGTAAGTGAACTTCTTTTCTGAAAAGCTCTTGGTGAAGATGTCTGTAATCTGCTCATCAGTGGGGCAGTATTGCAGAATGATGGTCCTATCATGCACTAGCTCCCTGATGTAGTGCATGTGAATCTCTACATGTTTGGTACTCTGCTTGGTAACTGGATCCGTGGATATATTAATAGCACTCTGGTTGTCACAAAAGAGGATAGTGGACAAAGTACTACCAAGATCAAACTCTGAAAGAATGCCTTGCAACCAAACTGCTTGGATGCAAGCATTCACCGCTCCTCGATACTCGGCCTCTGCTAAAGGTAGTGCTATGGCAGCCTGCTTTTTGCTTGACCAGAAAATAGGGCCACCACCAAACATGAATACATATCCGAAAGTTGACTTCCGATCAATAGAATCACCCGCCCAATCGGAATCTGTGTATCCAACCAGCTCTAGCTCAGAATCTGTAGCATAGTGAATGCCGTAGGTCCTGGTTCCCTGAATGTACTGGAGGATCCTCTTGGCTGCCTTCCAATGAAGATCATGAGGCTGATGTATGTATCTTGATACAGCATTCATGTCATAACAAATATCAGGCCTAGAATGTGTCAAGTACAACAAGCTACCAATCAGCTGTCGATAGATAGTGCAGTCCATGGGAGGTGTGCTTTTTCCTTCTTCAAGGCTGATCCCTGAAAGGAAAGGGAATGGTGTAGGCCTACATTCAGCCATGTTAAACTTGACTAACAGGTCTGAAATGTATTTTGATTGAGTGACCATAATCCCATTATAATTTTGCTCGATTTTGAGCCCCAAAAATTGTTTTAGAAGCCCCAAATCACTCATTTCGAAGGCATTGTGGAGAGCAGTTTTGATGGCTGAAATGGAGGCAATTGTGCTACCTGTGATCAGTAATTCATCAACATATAAAACAATGATAATTTTATGACCATCATGCTGCTGTAAATACACATTTGGATTTGATCTACATCTCTGAAAGTTTGGCGAGAGAAGGAAGGCATCCATCTTGGAATACCACTCTCTTGGGGCCTGTTTTAACCCATATAGTGACTTCTTTAGCTTGCAAACTAAAAATGGATCAATGATGTAGCCCTCAGGATGCTTCATGCATATCTCCTCATGAATATCTCCATGCAAAAATGCTGACTTAACATCCATGTGATGCACCTCCCAGTGCTTGGATGCGGAAATAGCCAAAACAAGACGGATGGAGTCCATTTTTGCAACCGATGCAAAGGTCTCATGGTAGTACACTCCTTGGACCTGAGAGAAACCTTTTGCTACTAGACTTACCTTATATTTGTAGGTGCTTCCATCAGCAGCAACCTTTGTCTGAAACACCCACTTGCATTGAACCAATTTCCTTCCCGGAGGAAGAGGAACTAGCTCCAAAGTAGTGTTTTTCTGAAGAGAATTCATCTCTTCATCCATGGCAACTTGCCATCTCAGATCCTTCCGAGCATGGTAGTAGGATTTTGGATCTGAACTAATCATCAAATAACAAGTTTCAGATAGAAAATTATCAGAACAAGAGAGTGCAATACCTGCTCTTTGGAAATCAGACTGGGTTCTCCTTGGATCATCCGGATTTCCAATGTTGTCTCCTGCGGAGGAGAGTGTCTGTCGGGCCCATGTAGGAAGATGATTTTGCACTTCAGGTTTTGATTCAGTATCTGATTTTTGCTGCACACTGATATCAGAAATCAAAGGATCCAAATCAGTGTCATCATCCCCAATTTCATCATCCAAATATTTAGTGGAATAGGAAGGAATTTCAGCAGTTTTCTCCTCCACTAGTTCCACCTCCTGAAGAGGCTCATCGAACTTGACACTTCTCTCAATGATGATCTGTTTGGTCTTGATATCTAAGAGCTTGAATCCTTTAGATTCATCAGGATATCCAATAAACAGACATTCTATGCTCTGCGGTTGCAAAGCCCTTCTTTTATCAAGCGGAATCTGGGCCCATGCAGTGGACCCAAACACCCGTAGGTTCGACACATCTGGCTTGTGTCCAAAGTATGCTTTGAAAGGATTCTTTCCTTTCACTGATGAATGTGGCACCTTGTTCTGAATGTATGCTGCAGCATGCATGGCTTCAGCCCACAAATTTGCAGCAAGCTTCTTTGACTCCAACATACATGTGGTCATCTCTTTGAGAGACTGGTTCTTCCTTTCCGCTACTCCGTTCTGCTGGGGAGTGTAGGGAATTGAATGTTGGACCTGAATACCACTTTGGGAGCAAATATACAGAAACTCATTACTGACATACTCCCCTCCATTATCATATCTCAAGATCTTGATCTTAAGCCCAGAGGCATTTTCGATCAAAGCCTTCAATTCAGAAAATTTCTCACATACTTTTGATTTCTTTTTGAGAAAGAAAACCCGTGTATACCTTGAAAAATCATCAATAAAGGTAAGGAGGTACCTTGATCCATTCATGGATGTGATAGGCATTGGACCACTGATATCAGAATGTATCAGCCCCAATATGCTTGTATCTTGGTTTGCCTTCCCCCGATCGAACTTGTGCTCAGGGTGTTTTCCAATCACACAACCTTTGCAGACTCCCGTGGTTTCCTTGATGACCGGAAGGCCTTCAACCATGGAATTTTTCTGTAATTGCTGCAAATATTTGAAATTAATATGGCCAATCCTTTCATGCCACAGCCTACTAACCTCATTTCCATGAGTTAGCAAAGCGGTGGGCTTTGCATCCGCAACAAAGTGAGAGAACTCATAGGCTTTTGCATGATGATTTGCATGGCCTTTTGCAATGAGTTTCCCGTATGCAATTTCTGTTATCTCCACATCATTTGGGTTGAAAGAGACCCTCTTAGGCATTCCTGTATGTGTCATTTGATAGACACTAAGGATATTTGCTGCTAGAGATGGTACATACAAAACATTAGAAAAAAAACCATTTTCTAGATTTACAGTACCTTGTCCTTTGGTAATGATGGTGGAGTCATCTCCCAAGTGGATGGGAATGGATTTGTTGGTCTGCAAAGATGAAAAGGAGTCTTTTTCAGCCATCATGTGATTCGAAGCTCCACTGTCAATCAATAGTGATTTTGACTTCGAAGTGCTTTCCATGAGGGCATGACCTTTCTCATGCTGTGGTTCTCGATCTTGGTGATCTCTCCTCCGAAAGCTCTCCGGAATATTGATGTGATTCCTCTCAAGGAGAGAGGTTGCTTCATCAAGATTTTTCTTCATGTAGGCATGTTCAGGGTGAAAACCCTTCCTGCAGTAAGAACACCTGGCTCTTTCTTTCCCATTGTGCCCTTTACCTTTGTTCTTCCTTGAGCCGGAAGATTCATCATGCTGCTGATTTTCAAATCTAGGCTTTGGAGCATCAAATTTAGTTTTTTGATTTTTCTGCTGCTTTCCTTTACCCTTCGTATCTTTGGGCCCCGAGACATGGAGGGCTTGATCACGGGAAGATCGGATGATCCCCATATGGACAAGCTTGTCATGTTCACTAGTTAGGGACTCAATGAAGGCATCGAGTGTAGGCATCTTCCATTTGGGAGTTGTGAGCTTCCCCGCACAGAATGTAGAAACAAAAACTGAATAATTAACCCTGAGTTTGGAGAGGATGGCTAGGATGAGCTGATCATCTTCCTTCTCCACTTTGCATTGCTTCAAGAGAAAAATGGTATGCTTGAACTTTGTAAAGAATTCATTCAGAGTCTCGAAATTGGAAGGTTGGAGAGACATGAGTTGATTTTCGAGTTTATAAACTCTCATGTCATCATGCTTTCCATACAGAGATTCCAATTTGTCCCATATTTGTTTCGGTGTCTTCAGATCCGTAAGATGGAAGAGAAGGTCATCGAAAATAGAGAGGCACAAGAAACCAAAGGCTTCATCCTTCTTGGTCAAGAATTTTGATTTTTCTATGGCGGATCCAGGCTCAACTTCAGTGTCCATGGCGATTCTAAAGAGTCCTTTGGAATACAGCTGGTGCTCCATTTTGATTTTCCATGTGTGGAAATTGTATGGAGTCAATAGAGGTACTGAGGTGGCCATCTGGATATCCTATAGCGAATGCTTCACCTGTAGAAACCTGAAAATCAAAACAAAAAGGGCAAAATAAGGTCGGACAGCCTACACATTCTAGGATTTCATCACACCCAGCATAGTCAATCAAGCAAGCTTGATCAACAAGTTCTTTACTTGGGATATTGAGTGGTAAGCCTTGGCTTCTGGTGCAGTGCTGGAATTTTGAGCTATTGCTCACTTCTCATGGGGAAATCTGTCAAAAATCTTGTTCTTGAGAGATTGTTCTTCGTCCCGCTGTAAGCTTTGATACCATATTAATTCTTGCACATGATCTAGGAACTAGGAATCAAAATCATCAAAGAATTATTAACAAATACTCATTAATTGGAAATAACTGGAACCAGAATAGGTTTCCTCTCTGTATATTTTATAAACAATAATAGGTTACAATTTCCATGCAGAGCAATGGCTTAACTCCATGAAGAATTCGAATACCTAAGGGACAATTCGAATTCAATGAGTGAGTCTAGGTTAACTGACTCTTTGCCATGCAATCTCACTCAGTTAATCACTTGAGCAAAACCCTAATTGACTCACCAAACCCTAACTGAAGTTTGAGTGCAATAAATGACTTAATCTCAACTGAAGGAGATCAAACACATGTCATAGCAAACCAACCATCAAGTGCTAGTACTGCATGACTCCAATGAACCCTGATGAGGTTAATTGAAGCTGAACTGACCATCAAAAGTTGGTGGAGGCGCCTTGTTAACTCCAATTCATTAAATAATAATAAATAATCATAAAATAATCATTAAATAATATATTTAATGAATGGAGGCGCCTTAACTGACTGTAACTGACTTGTTGAACTGAAAGTAACCACCAGTTAGCAATTAGGTGCATTAATGTCACACAGATCACCCCTGGAGTGCTCCAGTTAGCCTCCTTGACTGTAGGTAGGCATGGGAGTGACTGGGATGATGGTAATTAATGCTCCACTGATGTCAATTAAACTTAGGATAGTGGTTTAACTAGGCCAATTTGACCGAAAGAGTGAGTATGATGGTAAATGTCTCCAACAGAATGAAGTAGTGGCCTCATTGTTTTCAATTTTCAGTTCCCAAATGGTGTTTTGAGATTTCCTCCCTTTCCTGTAAGATTGAAAAATTTTCATGTTATCATCACCACTTTCCATCCAAATCGATTTACTCTTCAGGTGCCACGCTTCCTCCTGTTCCATAATAAGTTTTCTACTTTTATTTTCTAGCTGGCCCAACCGAGTATTGTTTTCTACAAGAGGTAACCCCCTCCTTCAGAGTCCTAGAGATGTGTAATTTCCTTTCTAACTAATTTTAAATCCCGCTCATCCTTTTCTTTTTTCTTAAAAAGCCATTGTTTAATTTTCCTTTTTACCTGGGAAATATTATTTACAAAATGTGGGCCGACATGATTCCCTACTTCTGGTTGGTAGGGGATCTAATTATCTTTGATAATATTAGTGACCTCCTCCTCCTTTTACCAAGAAACACATAGTTTAAAGGGATTGGTGGGTTTTGTAGAGTCTCCAATAATCTCCATGCAGATTGGCGAATGAACAGATTCTCCTCTAGACTCCAGCCATTGTCTTATATTTATATTTTGCTCAACTAGGTTTTCATTGATCTAGAAGCAATCCAACCTCTTTGCAACTCTGCCTTCTCCAATTCTCCTATTTGACCATGTGGGTTTCATCTTGGCTGGAAGAATATCGATGAGGTGATAATCACAAAGAAGAAAATCAAAGTAATCCGCAAGAGGGTCGCTTCTTGTGTTTGGGCCCCAAATTTCATGGTTAATCATGGTGAAGTTCAGATCTTCACCCAGAATTAAGTTTTCATTTTTGAAAAAAGAATTTTGTCTCAGCTTGTTCCAGTAAGAGACCCTCATTATATGGACCATAGATATTTAAAGTGGTATATGAGATGTTTAAAACCACACAGTAAGATTCAAACCCTATCCTTGAATCAAAACCCCAAGTGTTAATTACCCTTACCATGATTGGGTTCCATCCCATGGCAAGACCTCTTGAGTGCCCTTTGGAACTAATAGCAGAAAATTCATAACGATTGAATATTTTTTTCATAAATATTGTGACCTATTCCTCCATTCCCATGGTTTCTTGGAGCAAGAAGATGTCATGATGATGTAAGTTAAATAACCTATTTAGGGAAAGTTTTTTAGGTTTACTTTCCAAACTCATGTTGTTTAGTAACAAAAGATTCAATGAGAAATCCTTCCTGAGGCTTTCATTGCTCTGAGCACCCCTACAATGGATTTTTATTTTCCATCCTCTAAGTCATGTAAATATCTGTGTTTAGGTGTGGAGACATGTGAAGGCCTGCCCATTCCTTTCGCTTTAATGACAGTTTGTAGGTTTTTTCCCAATCCTTGGATTTGTGAGGTTGAGTCCGATAGGCTAGGGATTTCCCTCGATCGTAGATGTAAATGAAGAAGATAATATTCCAGGGAGGATGTGGGGAACCTTCCAAAGGTTATACCCAGGGAAGGAGGTGGTTCTATTTCAGAATTTTTCTGTACATAGGTTTGCAGAGGTTCGTTTTGAGCCGAAGAGATGGAGTGGGGGGATGCCATCGAGATTAGGGTTCTGTGAAGCAAAAAATTATTTATTATCAAAAGTTAAAGAATTTAAATATGCTTCCAGAATAGTCATAGGAAAAAGGGGAGATGTTTTCTTATCCAGAAGAAGAAAAACTTCTGAATCTTTTGTATGACCATCTTGTTATGCGACGATGCCCTCCTCCAGAATTGGTTTGTGGTCCACCTCAGGTTCTATTTTGGAGTTAAGTGCTTTAGGCTGGGGTTGTGGTTAATTCCTTTCGTCCTTATCGAAGAGGTTCTCCAGTGTGTTGACCTCATGGCCCCTCTCTGATATTTCCCCCACCTGGCGCTCCTTCGCTCTAGATTCCTTTTTCCACCCCTCATCCAAATCCAAACCAGATTTTCTGACCATTCTTTTTCTCCATTTGTCAGGTGCCTTGCTGAAATTATGTTGGAAATTTTTTTCCATGTGCCCATAGTTGTGGAATCTATAGCATCTTAAAGGCACCCCTTTGTATTCCAGTTTCGGCTTGCGATTCGCCTAAACCCAAATAAATTTCGATTCCTCTTTGATCCTCGATATGATATTTAAAGAAACCATAATTATTACCACCAACATTCTTTTGGTATGGGTGAATATTATACCCAAATCGATGAATTCTCCTAATGCATTCCCAAATCTCTGGAAGAGTCCCAGCTCCAGAACTCCCATGGTAGCCCAGGTAGTTTTAAACAAACCAAAATCACATCAAATTTTTCTGTGTCTGCATTGAACATGGGTGTCGAACTTTAAACAATACGGGAATACTTCCCAGATAGAAGTGCTTCTGAAGGATTTGACCAACACCCTCCCTACTCTTTAACTTGAAAATAAAACATCCTCTCGAAAGGACCATTTTTCTGGTTTATATGCTAAGAGCACTGTCCAATTTGCAGTTACCTAATTTTCCAAATCCTCTTTGCTAGGGTATTTTCCTTTGGCTCTCCCTACCACAACCATTTCTTCCATCTCCAACGATTGTGCTACATACATGTTTTGACCACATATCATATTTTGTGGTTCTTTTGTGTCTTTTAAGAACTTTCTCTTGTTTTGTCTCTTGTGTCTACCTCCGGTGAGAACCGGTGTTATACAGGGTCAACATATCCTATCTCTAAACCCTCCTTAGTCGAAGTGTTCATACCCTGCTGATCCAATGTTTTCAGAAATGAGGAAATCATAACCCTCCAGAGTTTGAGCAGTGAAATTTTCAAGGTTTTCCTTGGGAAGTGAGGTATGACCTAACGCCTCTGAATATGACCATCCAAAATCAACTAGATCCAAACCAATACCTAAATCTGGTTAATTCTAGGTCTCCTCATGAAAACCCACCTTTGTTATTAGGGTGTCCTCTGTTGGTGAAAACCCTAGGCTAGTTTGTTGTAGTGGTTTGAAAAGTGAAAATGGAATTCCACCCAGTTCTGGTTCCATAGGTATTACCGAAAATGATGGTGAATATTCTCTTGATGTAGCATTTTTGGGTGAATCACAATCCACGCCCTCCATCCCCATCTTCTCACTGGATCGACCGGTCCCAAATGTAGTCATTTTGACCATCGGGACCCAGGTGTCTTCATTGGGAAAACAAGTTTCGATGAAGGCAGATCTGCGGGAGATTGGAAAATCCATTGAACCTCTAGTGGATATTCCAAGAAATCCACCTCATTGACCATGTGGTACTCCATGCGTTCTCCATGCCGCTAGATATCAGAGCCTCATTTTTCCTCCCGTTGATGTGGATCTTCATGGCAAGTGATTCTATCGTGTCTGCATCTACATCCCCTTATGGTTGCGAAACCCTAGAATTCCCAACCTTCCTCCAATTTACATTAAAAATTTGCATATATTTCCTTATAATTTTTCAAAAATATTAATTAATTTTTATTTTTATTTGTTTTCAAATTTTAAACTTATCATTACCCAACTTTCGCAAGGTGAGAGTTTAAACTAATTGAATTAATGGGGATAGAGTTTACATTAATTGAATTAATGGGATATATAAAATCCAAACATTGTAAATGTAGATATTATCATATCTTATATCTTATCATATTATATTATATTCTTGTTCTATGAGTTATTTATCTTACCTATATTGGGTATTTCTGAACAGTAAACAAATTTTATTTGTTTCACATTATGGTACCTTATAGAAAATTTATGATGATGTTTTGAATAGAATATAATAGTTAGATACACATATAGCCATGAAATCAAAAGCTAAACTTCATATCAAGGTTAGATTATGGATTGGGGACTTATATAGTACTAGATCCTAAGGAATATTCCAAGGATTCCATGACTTTCGAGGAACATCCTTCTGTAGGTTTTCAATAAATATATTTTGATGTAGCAATTTCTTTGACATGATTTGGATCAGGGATCATCCTTTTATCCCTTGTAGAGGAGATAATGTTATTCCTATTTAGGTTGCAATTTGAATGCACTAACAACACAATGAAGTTTGAGGCATTGATCTTGGGATTATAAAAAGATCAAGATACGAGGACACAATATTTTATAGTGATGTGGGATTTTCAACTATTAATTAACCAACTTTGAGGTGAATATGACCTTAAAGTTTTTATCTTAAGAGTGTGTGCGCTCAAAGAATAAGAAATGTTTGAAGGATTCATATGATTTAAAATAATGCATATTTAAAGGAAACAAAGGAAAGAACCCAATTCCCTTGCTATGTTGGCATCATTATTTTGTCCTCATATGGACATTTTGTGGAATGCACTCTAGGTTGAGGTAATATTCAAACATGCCATCTTGATAATTCCTCTAATTGGAAAGTTGTTAACGATGATGAACATACAATCCATGGAGGGGTATGGTTTTGGGTAAGATCCTCCCAATGTTGGGAAAATATTGTTTGAGCCTCACAGGGATAAGCAACACCTATGACAGATTTTGTAGTGAAAAGGAAACAATAACCCTAACTGATTAATATAATTCGAATCAATGTTCAACAATCATGACTCTTATACAAAGATGAAGCACATAGTGGAACATTTATATCAGAAGATGCATGAGGCTATGGTGTAGAGGAGAATCCTAAGAACTTGAATTTTGGTTAAAAATACAATGAAGAGAAACATATATTCCTTGATGTTTTGAGAGTATGAAGATATCTTCACATGGACTTATGATAATTTGACAACTTATGAGGTGAAGGTTATTCATTGCACCATCCCTATCAAATGAGATGTCAAACAAGTGAGGAAAATACATTCTTTTGATACTCAACTTGGAGGAGATAGATAAGTCATTGAATGTGAGGATCATAGTTATGATCATGCAATTTACATGGGTGGAAAACTTGATCCCTATTTAAAAAAAATAGATAGATTTCATTGAGTGTTGTTTTACGAAAGTTGAACAAAATATCATTGAAATGCAATGTCCTTTACCCCCACATGGATAAGTTGTTTCAATTCCTAACTGGTTCAACAATACTACCACTATTAGATGTTTTCTTTGGGTACAACCAAATGATTGTTGTAGAAGAATATTGATACAAAACAATATTCATCACACCACGAGAACATTAATATATTAAAATTACCTTTCGTGTAATGCCCTAGTTTTGACCGTTGAATTATACCTAAATATTCACGTATTATTGTATGGTTTGATTTATGTAATGGTATCCAAGCCATGTGGGATGAGTTATAATGAATCCAAATTGTAACAATTCATTGTAATTATTCCTACTGCAAAGCTCAAGGACAAAGATTGACTAGTGAAAGTGTACGAGTCTCAAAGATGGGATGAGATTGCAAAGTGGAGGTTATATTTTCCATGGTATGTTTGTATAAACAAGAAAATACATAATATGATATCTACCAAAAAGGTTGCTTAGGGAAGTAAGAAGGGGAATATGATACCACAAGAAGGGAAAATGAAAGGGGGTTATTGGGTGTTTTGACCTTGTCAATTTCCTTTACAAGTCCCACCCTTTCTTGCTCATGCCGCCTTACAAAATTTCCCATCAACCTTTGACTTAAGGATGTGTACCAAATATAGGTTGTCATATCCTTTGGAGGAGAGTAAATCTCATGCAAGTAAAATGTATTTCATTATCTTTTATATTATCATTTTATTGTTCAACCATTCATGGGCACTGGGAGGAAACATATTCCAAAAATACTTTTCCTCTCCCATGTTCTTGAGATGTTCTCCCTCCTTGTTATGGTTCTTATGACTGAAAATGGAAAATAGAAGTTGGGAAAACTTGCTATCGAAAATTTGATAGGAATTGGAATGGTTTCAGAGAGACCATTACTAGAATGACCAATGTAATTGAGGAAAACACCTTCAAACCTGCAACCACGTTATTTTTACTCATTGACTATTTTGAGGCCAAGTGTTCTTTGATCCTAGGTAATCCGAGAAAAAAGCCAATGGTTGGACTCAATCTACATGTGCTTAAATCATTGGACAAGAAGAAAATTCGCGAGGGATTATTAAGCAAATTAATGAAACATATTTCAATGTGTCATGCAAGGTAGTATAAGAGAGTGCTAAGCTTGTTTGATGGTTGGATGATGTAATATAGAGCTTTTTAGTGAGTAGATGGTTTTTTTCCATGAGAGTAATGAGTTGGACTATAAGGTACTTGGGGATGCACTCAAGGGGGATAGTTAGTGTAATGTGTAAATGGAATAGGACTATTAGATAGTTAGAAGGAATAATATAATAATGAGGGGTACTTGACTTAGACCTCCAAGAATACTCATGACAAAGTATATATACATAAGAGAATAATTGTATTGGATACGTGGATATGTGGAGTATTGTATTGTGGCAAGCATGGCTTATGAAGTGATTTATGCCAGAAAGAGTAGTTGATGGTGTTACCCTACCCTAAGGATTCTATATGTTAGTGTGTTGTGGATGAATTTTATTATTATGAATTTAAGAGTTTAAGTTTTATTTACCAACATTCACCATAAGTGCTACTAGAGCTGTTTCTTGGGAAAAGTGGAATTTTATTTATTTGTTTAATTTGTTGATTGTTTTGTAGATTTTTGGAGGGAAAAAAGGGCTATGACACTTAGATTCGTTCTTGTAGATTTCTATGCATAAGCTAAATAAACGAATTGTAGACAATTTTCTCTAAAACAATCCCAATTTTAAACAAAAATCGTTGAAATTAGAGTTTGAGAAGTGAATATATTGTTGATTTATTGTTTTATCGTTACAAATATAACTTTATTTAAGGTATTACAAATAATAATCTTTTGGCATATTGATTAGAATTCCACAAGATCAATTAAAGTATATGCAAAGTGGCTATGGCATTACATAATCATGTACATAATATTCTACTAAATGCAAGTTGTATAAAGGAGTTCAATTGAAAAGTAAGTTATATATTCAAAGCTCTAGTTTTGGTAGTGATTTTTCCTATAATAGATGTATTTGACAGGAAACATTGATGACCTTAGTATTAGAGAATTCACAGAGTTATATGGAAGGATATCTAATTACATGGAGACATTGTATACTCTTATATATAAGGAATAATGTTTTCGTACAATTGCATTCACTTACAATGAGAATATGCTGAAACTCTTAGATGAATAATATGAAAATACATTTTTAGACTAGTGGTCTCATGCTAGGAAGGATAAAGAGAGCACTCGAGGTTAATTTTCTTTTCAGAATTTCCTACAAGTTCGTGGAGGTTTTCAACAAGAGAAGGTCATTATTTCTATATGTTGTCATGAAAGCTCTTTTTTAAAACCCACTTGCATTTAAATTCTATCATACCACATTACAAGTTCATATGATTAACCATCACATCATGCATCCTATCACTCAGTACCACAACACTATAGAGATCAACTAACATGAAACAACCACTTTTATCTTCATTATCTTCATCACTCATCTCAATATTTAAACTCCTTCCATTTAACTATTGTCTTACTCAAGTTAAATCATTTCTTTTTTCTATTACACTCCATTGATGAATTATTTCCTAGTCATAATATGCAGGATCATGGATATGACATGCCTAGAAGACTATTGAGTAGTGGTGCAATTATTGAGATTTCCTCAACTATGGATATTCATTGTCAAGTCTAGTAATGCGTGGCTTTCTAATAGTACAAGTTAGTTTGAACTATAAACTCATATGGAGATTATATTTCATATGCCATCTCAATCATACTACTATCACTACAATGCTTAAGGTATCATTTCTTGTGGTGCATAATCTCAACATAATTCTCATATATTACCATGACCTTCACTTTGTGAATTATGATGTGTTAAGAGAGCACACCCTAGATATATTGTCTCTTAGGATCTCAAAAGATAATAACTTCTCAACATGCATTCATATATATACCTTTTGTGCATTCATATATACAATTCTCAACATTTCATCATAGACATTCCTCTTATACATATAGTGTGTTTTCCATACATAATGTTATATTATACTTTTCTTAGATAAAGTATGCATAGTCTAATTTTTCTTATTGATGCATCCCTTATTCCTTATTGATGCATTCATATATATGTGTAATGTCGCTTTTATGAATCACAATTTTATAGTTTCAAACTATATTACACTAGATCTATAAACCATTACATTCCAACTACCCATACAAATAGTTATTTGTTTTATTCTCATAGAAACCTTCTAACTCATTAGGATCATAGTTATGATCAAAGTTATGATCATGCAATTTACATGGGTGGAAAACTTGATCCCTATGAAAAAAAGATAGCAAGATTTGGTTGTGTGTTGTTTTACGAAAGTTGAACAAAATATCATTGAAATGCAATGTCCTTTACCCCCACATGAATAAGTTGTTTCAATTAGTAACTGGTTCAACAATACTACCACTACTAGATGTTTTCTCTAGGTAAAACCAAATTATTGTTGTAGAAGAATACTGATACAAAACAATATTCATCACACCATGAGGAACATTAATATATTAAAATTCCCTTTTGTGTAATACCCTAGTTTTGACCGTTGAATTATACCTAAATATTCACCTATTACTGTATGGTTTGATTTATGTAATGCTATCCAAGCCATGTGGGATGGTTTATAATTTTTAAATTTTCATATGCTAAGCAAGATCATTAGTATTTCATTTCAATTTCATAACAAAAGCATATAAATAGGATCATTGAAAGATAGACAAGCACAACCATACAAAAGAACACAAAGATTTATCCTGGGAAAACCCTAAAGGGAGAAACCTAGCAAAATATTCCTCAATATAGATGCCCCAAAAGATAAAAGGTAAAACCAACAAGGAGATCAAAGCCTGATCCTCCTCCTTCTCTAGCTACTTCTCTCTTCTCCACTAATGCGCTACACAAGTGAGAGTGTGTGCTCCAAATGAGGAGCGCTACAGCTCTATTTATATTCATCTGTTCACTTTAATTAACTCATCCGACATGTAGGCTTGAGTTAATCATGTAGGCTCGAGTTACACATGTAGGCTCAAGTAACCACACTAGGGTGCTAATGACCCACCTTTACAATTAGAGGGGACTACCTCATGAATCTTATTAGTTCTTCTGATTAGAAGCATTGGGGTACAAAGTAATACAAGTGGTTCTCTCGGTCAGACCATCGAGGACCACAAAAAGATACATATAGAATATTCTTCGAAGTTACAATATTTCAACACTCCCGCTTAACGAGAAGGGCATTCTAATACAACATCAACAACAACAATAATAGGAGAGAGAGAGCATCATCAACATCATCAGGGTAACACATCTATAAATCATTGGAAGCTTTTCAACATCATGTAGTCTTCATCTTCAGTCTTCAGTCTTCAGCAACATCAACACTTTGATCACTTCGATCAGCAACAACTTTGACCACTTCGATCAGTAACAACTTTGACCGCTTCGATCAACAACATCTTCAGCACTTTGACCTTTTGACCAGCAAAATCATCTTCAGCATTTTGACCTTTCTATTAGCAACATCATATTCAACAATTTGACCTTTCGATCAGCAACATCATTTTCAGCACTTTGACCTTTCGATCAACAACATCATCTTCAGCACTTTGACCTTTTCGATCAACAACATCATCATCATACTCTGATATTTCGAACAACAACATCATCATCATACTCTGATATTTCGAACAGCAACATCATCATTATACTCTGATCTTTCGAACAACAACATCATCATCATCATACTCTGATCTTTCGATCAGTACATCATCATCATCATACTCCGATCTTTCAATCAATACATCATCATCAGCAACAACCTGCAATCCACAACACAAAGACGAAAGTCTTTGGATCACTTTTGGACCTAAGTCCAGGGATCATACAATCCTACCACATTCTCGACAACCAAAGTCATCGGATTGATTACGGGATAATCAGTCCCTATCACTTTCGGTCTAGGTCCAAGGATGATGCAATCCTACTGCATTCTCAACAACCGAAGTCACCAGATTGATTACGGGATAATCAATCCATATCACTTTAGGACCAGGTCCAAGGATGATGCAATCCTACCACATTCTTGGGGACCGAAGCCTCTGGATACCTTTCTGAACCGAAGTTCAAGGATGATGCAATCCTGCCACATTCTTGGGGACCGGAGCCTCTGGATACCTTTCTGAACTGAAGTTCAAGGATGATGCAATCCTGCCACATTCTCAAGGACCGAAGCCACCGGGTCTATTCTAGACAGATGTCCTAGGATGATACAATCCCTCTTCATTCTCGAGGACCGACGTCACCGGATCTATTCTGAACAAATGTCCCAAGATGATACACTCCCTCTTCATTCTCAAGGACCGAGGTCACCGGATCACATTAGGGCAAGTGCCTAGGGATGATACAATCCCACTGCAACATCACTACTCCCCCTTTTGAGGAAGGTCTTTCCGAACAATACCAAGCTTGTCTCAAAAGTGTTCGATCTTTACTCGAGACAGAGGCTTTGTTAGTACATCATCATCTACATCTTCAGTATCTGAATACTGAACTATCACCATCTGTATCTCCAGTATGTGAATACTGAAAGCATCATCATCTATATCTCCAGTATAGAAATACTGAAAACATCATCATCTCTATATTCAGTATAGAAATAAGGAATCACCATCATCTGCATCTACAGTGTGTAAATACTGAAACATCATCTATATCTTCAGTATGGGAATACTGAATCATCATCTGCATCTTATCTCGTATGTAGAAATACCGGATATATATGTGTTACAACGGAACACATGGTTCTCTGTCATCACAACTCTGGTTATCACATAGAATCGTTGTAGTATCCATCTTCAGGTCAAAGAGACATGATATCAGCTTCCGAATCCATATGGCTTCACAACTTAGCAGAGCAATCTGCTTATGTATTCTACTTCAACCGTGCTAAGAGAAACATTGGACTGTTTCTTGCTAAACCATGAACTCATAGCAGACCCTCAAGAAAAGCATCTACCTGATGTGCTTTTCCTATCTGAGATACTTCCAGCCCAATCTGCATCTGTGTAGCCATACAATCTATACTCATGGCTACCATCATAGTATAGGCCAAAGTCTATAGTCCCTTTCAGATATCTCATCACATGTTTTGCAGCTACTAGGTGAACCCGTCTTGGTTGAACACGATATTGACTTAAGGTGTTCACAACAAAACAAATGTCTGGTCTCGTATTTGTTAAGTACATCAATGACCCAATGATTTGTCTGTAATGAGTCACATCCACTAACTCTGATGAGTCATCAGCTAACAACTTTAGGTTGGAGTCCATGGGTGTGGCCATGACTTTGCATTCCAACATATTGAATCTCTTCAATATCTCTACCGCATACTTTCCCTAGTTGAGAAAGATTCCTTTTGAACTTTGCCATACTTCCAGACCTAGGAAATAATGCATTAACCCAAGGTATTTCATCTCAAATTCTTCTGCTAGTTTCTTCTTGCTTTCCATGATCTGTTTCTCATTCCCTGTCAATAATAAGTCATCCACATATAATAACAGGATGACAGGTTCATCTTCTACAACCTTGAGATAAAGGTTAGGATAAGCTTTAGTCTTGGTAAATCCCATACTTTACAGGAAACTATCTATTCTTCCATACCAAGCTCTGGGATCTTGCTTCAGGCCATAGAGGGCCTTCTTCAACTTGCATATGTGATTCCATCTGTCTTCAACTTCAAAGCCTCGTGACTATTCGATGTAAAACTCTTCCTCAATCATACCATTAAGGAAGGCTTGTCTTCACATCCATCTGGTGTAAGTCCCACTTCATCATGGATGCAAGTTCCATGATAGCTCTAATCGAAGTATACCGTGCTACTGGGGAAAATGTCTCTTCATAATTAATTCCCTCTTTCTGATAGAAACCTCTAGCCACAAGTCTTTCCTTACTTCTATCTGCAACATATTATATCTTGCAAATCCATTTGGAAGATACCACATTCTTGCTTTTTTGGTTTGAGTACTATGTCCCAAACATCATTCTATTATTCTTTCATCATAACATCTTCCATGAGTTCGTCTTGTCAAGTCATCAACATATCCTAGTTTTTTGCATTCAACCTTGAATGTTGGAACCCACTTTACTCTTGGTAAAGTCTCAATCCATCAGGAAGCTGTCCATCATGTCGTACCATGTTGAACTCAGATATCTTCTGTAGTCACTCCCCCTGAAGTGGAGTATCATCTTCCCTCTTCATTTTGTACAGGTGGTTCTATGCTTGATATATATTGGTCAATAGAGTATGTCATGTCATAGTCTATTCTTTCTGAGGCAAATCATGAACCTTGATTTGTACACTTGCTCTTGTAGATCCATATGGAAGATACTACGTACTTCCCTTTAGGTCTCGAAACCATATCATATACATCATTCCCCATGATCAACTGTTACTCTTTGATCATAGCTTCTTTCATAGCTGGAAAGGTTAGCATCAATGATGTGATCTAACTATGTGTCACAACTAGAGTGTGTCCGAGGCCTCTTAATTTGGTTTGGAAGTTTCACCATTCTTTTCTTCATCTTGAGTTATATCTCGTACCCATGGTGGTCTTCATCCTTCGAGGTGGATCTACCGCTCTCTGAAGCTCTTTCCTTCGTCAATTCAAATGCACCAGTTGCATGGTTAGAACTATTTCATAAAACATATGCATAACGACAAATTATTATGCATCATGCAACTGTTTAGCCAACACAACATTCATCCCTATCTCACTACTGTCATTAATGCAACCAATCTATCATGCATAACACATCAACTGAATATAATCCAATGTATAACAAAACAATATCATGAAATGATAATTGAATACTTATATTTTATTTGTTTCATGGGTAGAATCCTTCTTGATCCTTCTACTTCATCATCTTCTTCATTCATGACATTATCATTTCTTATCCAGATGATAAGATGGATAAGAGGTTCTTCAAGAATTGAGTTCTTCATATTCCTCATCGCGTGAGGGATCTTCTTTGAATGGTGAGAGCTTGATCTTCAATTGCTCCCATATTGTTCTTCTCAAGCTTCTTCTTCTTCCCAGAGTTAGCTAAAAGTAATCACTTCCTTCTGGCACACATTCCTCACATGAATTCATCCCATGATCATGGGAGGCCTCTCAAGGTGGCTATCACCACTTCTGCATTCTTCACTTCTTGTTTTACCTCTTCAATTTGTTTCTTAAGGTCATATTCTGATGTATGTCTTTCCTTCAAATAGATTCGTCAAGGAATCAAACATCTCTTTCGGTGTCTTTAGGGAAGACACTTGTGGTGCAAGTTGATCCGTGACTGAATCAACAATGATCTTCTTGGCCTTGACCAAGTTCTTATGGTGTAAGGCTTTGAGCCTCATATCCCTCTAGAACTGGAACCTCTCTACTCATGTAGGTGTCCAATTTATTTTCTTTAGAGAGATCAAATACTTCCATGCTTGGAAGTTGTCAACTTCACCAAGTTTATCATCAAGCTGATGTGATAGATCACTTTGAAATGAGAACCTCAAATGCAAATGGCAAAAGATTAGATCTTACCGATTTGAGGTGTCCGTCCTGCTTCTAGAGCTGGCTGATCTAGGGTTTGTCAGAGAAACCCTAATTTTCAAAACTTGGAATCTTTTAGATGTTATTGGATAGAATTATATATCTCTTCAAATGGAGCTTTCCAATGTACTCCTTTTCTGAAAACAGTGGAGGGAAGCTCTCGGAACAAGAAGCCCTAGTTTTCCAATTTCTTCTGCAAAAATGCTTGTCACTGTTTCTGTGATATCTCTGAAATTACTGCTCCTCTATGTCTGAAATTTTAGACTGAGGTAACCTCACATGTCCCTGATATAAAAACATAGGTTTCATTAGAATTGGTAACACCAATTTGGATTTATGATCCTTTTCCCACAGTGACTTGTTACAGGACTGTTTAGAACAATGAAGTTGTACAGGATACCACGTGTCACTGTTTCATATTCTAGTTCTGAAAATTGGACCACAGAAAGTACCATCCGTGCTATTTTTGGAATAGCTTCAGGAATTCTATTTGGACCTCTGTAGCCCAAGATATAGCAATTCTCCCCAGGTGTCCTGTTTAGGGTTGAATTCTGGAAGAGGCTGAAACCCTAACTTGGAGGGATCATATCTCCCAGACTATAGAGAATCTGAGGCTGAAGTTTGGACACAGTGTATATAAGGATGTTATATTTATCCTCTGCAATTTTCAGCTCCTTAACATTCTCCAATCGTGGGATATAGCGAATGTACCAAAACGTATTAGTTTTAGTATTTAGGGTTTTTGTAGCTCGGGGTCAAACTAGGGTTTGACTTTCTTGGAGTTTCACCCAATCAAAAATATTGATCAAGGTCTCTAAACTTCGATTTTGATGAGGAGAGAAATCCTATGCTGGGCTCACTCAAAAATTCTTCTTCTGCAAGAAGCCTAATTTCTCGCACCGAAAACTGAAAATGCTCAGAATCGAATTTCGCTTCAACAGAAAGATGGACCCTTCAATGGAGATTCAGCCTAGCCTTCTTTTGCTGATCGATTGTGGAGAGAGAACCAAAAATTAAGAAGCCCTAGCTTTTGTAGCTACACAATGTATTCTTTCAGGGTGGCTCTGATACCATGTTAAATTTTCATATGCTAAGCTAGATCATTAGTATTTCATTTTAATTTCATAACAAAAGCATATAAACAGGATCACTAAAATATAGACAAGCACAACCATACAAAAGAACACAAAGATTTATCCTGGGAAAACCCTAAAGGGAAAAACCTAGCAAAAGCTTCCTCAATATAGATGCCCCAAAAGATAAAAGGTAAAACCAAAAGGGAGATCAAAGACTGATCCTCCTCCTTCTCCAGCTACTTCTCTCTCCTCCACTAATGCGCTACACAAGTGAGACCGTGTGTTCCAAACGAGGAGTGCCACACCTCTATTTATATTCATCCGTTCACTTTAATTATCAATTCTGACATGTAGGCTTGAGTTCATCATGTAGGCTCGAGTTACACATGCAGGCTCAAGTAACCACATTGGGGTGCTAATGACCCACCTTTACAATTAGAGGGGACTACCTCATGACTCTTATTAGTTCTTCTGATTAGAAGCATCGGGGTACAAAGTAATACAAGTGGTTCTCCCGGTAGGACCATTGGAGACTACAAAAAGATACATATAGAATATTCTTCGAAGTTACAATATTTCAACACTCCCCCTTAACGAGAAGGGTATTCTACAACAAAATCAACAACAACAATAATAGGAGAGAGAGAGAGCATCATCAGGGTAACACATCTATAAATCATTGGAATATTTTCAACATCATGTAGTCTTCATATTCAGTCTCCAGTCTTTAGCAACATCAACACTTTGATAGATTCGATCAACAACAACTTTGACCGCTTTGATCAGCAACAACTTTGACCGCTTCGATCAACAACATCTTCAACACTTTGACCTTTTGATCAGCAACATCATCTTCAGCATTTTGACCTTTCTATTAGCAACATCATCTTCAGTAATTTGACGTTTCGATCAGCAACATCATTTTCAACACTTTGACCTTTCGATCAGCAACATCATCTTCAACACTTTGACCTTTTCGATCAGCAACATCATCATCATACTCTGATCTTTCAAACAACAACATCATCATCATACTCTGATCTTTCGAACAACAACATCATCATCATACTCTGATCTTTCGAGCAGCAACATCATCATCATCATACTCTGATCTTTCGATCAGTACATCATCATCATCATACTCTGATCTTTCGATCAGTGCATCATCATCAACAACAACCTGCAATCCACAACACGAAGATGAAAGTCTTCGGATCACTTTTGGACCTAAGTCCAGGGATCATACAATCCTACCACATTTTCGACAACCGCAGTCACCAGATTGATTACAGGATAATCAGTCCCTATCACTTTAGGATGAGGTCCAAGGATGATGCAATCCTACCAAATTCTTGACAACCGAAGTCATCGGATTGATTACAGGATAATCGGTCCCTATCACTTTAGGACTAGGTCCAAGGATGATGCAATCCTACCACATTCTCGGGGACCGAAGCCTTTGGATACCTTTCTGAACCAAAGTTCAAGGATGATGCAATCCTGCCACATTCTTGGGGACCGGAGCCTCTGGATACCTTTCTGAACCAAAGTTCAAGGATGATGCAATCCTGCCACATTCTCAAGGACCGAAACCACCGGATCTATTCTGGACAGATGTCCCAGGATGATACAATCCCTATTCATTCTCAAGGACCGAAGTCACCGGATCTATTCTGGACAGATGTCCCAGGATGATACAATCCCTCTTCATTCTCGAGGACTGAGGTCACTGGATCACTTTAGGGCAAGTGTCCAGGGATGATACAATCCCACTGCAACATCACTACTCCCCCTTTTGAGGAAGGTCTTTTCGAACAACACCAAGCTTGTCTCGAAAGTGTTCGATCTTTACTCGAGACAGAGGCTTCATCAGTACATCATCATCTAAACCATCATCATCTACATCTTCAGTATGTGAATACTGAACTATCACCATCTGTATCTCCAGTATGTGAATACTGAAAGCATCATCATCTATATATTCACAATAGAAATACTGAAAGCATCATCATCTCTATATTCAGTATAGAAATACGAAATCACCATCATTTGCATCTACAGTATGTAAATACTGAAACATCATCTATATCTTCAGTATGGGAATACTGAATCATCATCTGCATCTTATCTTGTATGTAGAAATACTATATTTATATGTGTTACAATGGAACACAGGGTTCTCTGTAATCACAACTCTGGTTATCACATAGAATCATTGTAGTATCCATCTGCAGGTCAAAGAGACCTGATATCAGCTTCTGAAGCCATATGGCTTCAAAACTTAGCAGAGCAATCTGCTTATGTATTCTACTTCAGCCGTGCTAAGAGAAACACTAGACTGTTTCCTGCTAAACCATGAACTCATAGCAGACCCCAAAGAAAAGCATCTACCTGATGTGCTTTTCCTATATGAGATACTTCCAGCCCAATCTGCATCTATGTATCCATACAATCTATACTCATGGATATCATCATAGTATATACCAAAGTCTATAGTCCCTTTCATATATCTCATCACATGTTTTGCAGCTACTAGGTGAACCCGTCTTGGTTGAACAAGATATTGACTTAAGGTGTTCACAACAAAACAAATGTCTGGTCTCGTATTTGTTAAGTACATCAATGACCCAATGATCTGTCTGTAATGAGTCACATCCACTAACTCTAATGAGTCATCAGCTAACAGCTTCAGGTTGGAGTCCATGGGTGTGGCCATGAATTTGCATTCCAACATATTGAATCTCTTCAATATCTCTACCGCATACTTTCCATGGTTGAGAAAGATTCCTTCTAAACTTTTCCATACTTCCAGACCTAGGAAATAATGCATTAACCCAAGGTCTTTCATCTCAAATTCTTCTGCTAGTTTCTTCTTGCTTTCCATGATCTGTTTCTCATTCCCTATCAAGAATAAGTCATCCACATATAATAACAGGATGACAGGTTCATCTTCTACAACCTTGAGATAAAGGTTAGGATCAGCTTTACTCTTGGTAAATCCCATAATTTATAGGAAACTATCTATTCTTCCATACCAAGCTCTGGGAGCTTGCTTCAGGCCATAAAAGGCCTTCTTCAACTTGCATATGTGATTCCATCTGTCTTCAACTTCAAATCCTCGTGACTATTCGATGTAAAAATCTTCCTCAATCATACCATTAAGGAAGGCTTGTCTTCACATCCATCTGGTGTAAGTCCCACTTCATCATGGATGCAAGTGCCATGATAGCTCTAATCGAAGTATACCGTGCTACTGGGGCAAATTTCTCTTCATAATTAATTCCCTCTTTCTGATAGAAATCTCTAGCCACAAGTCTTTTTTTAGTTCTATTTGCAACATATTTTATCTTGCAAATCCATTTGGAAGATACCACATTCTTGATTTTTTGGTTTGAGTACTATATCTCAAACATCATTATGGTATTCTTTCATCATAACATCTTCCATGAGTTCGTCTTGTCAAGTCATCAACATATCCTAGTTTTTTGCATTCAACCTTGAAGGTTGGAACCCACTTTACTCTTGGTAAAGTCTCGATCCATCAGGAAGCTGTCCATCATGTTGTACCATGTCGAACTCAGATATCTTCTGTAGTCACTCCCCCTGAAGTGGAGTATCATATTCCCTCTTCATTTTGTACAGGTGGTTCTATGCTTGATATATACTGGTCAATAGAGTATGTCATGTCATAGTCTATTCTTTCTGAGGCAAATCACGAACCTTGATTTGTACACTTGTTCTTGTAGATCCATATGGAAGATACTACGCACTTCCCTTTAGGTCTCGAAACCATATCATATACGTCATTTCCCATGATCAACTGTTACTCTTTGATCATAGCTTCTTTCATAGTTGGAAAGGTTAGCATCAATTATGTCACCTAACTATGTGTCACAACTAGAGTGTGTTAGAGGCCTCTTAATTTGGTTTGGAAGTTTTGCCATTCTTTTCTTCATCTTGCGTTATATCTCGTACCCATGGTGGTCTTCATCCTTTGAGGTGGATCTACCACTCTCTGAAGCTCTTTCCTTCGTCATGATGTCTCTGACCCTGGGAGCTTTAGATTCATGTTTATTGAATTGTCATCACTTGTTCTTCGGAACAAGTCTCATCCTTCTTTTCTTGTAGGCGGTTGTACATGACCTTTCCTACAATTCAAATGCACCAGTTGCATGGTTAGAACTATTTCATAAAACATATGCATAACGACAAATTCTTATGCATCATGCAACTATTTAGCCAACACAACATTCATCCCTATCTCACTACTGTCATTAATGCAACCAATCTATCATGCATAACACATCAACTGAATATAATCAAATGTATAACAAAACAATATCATGAAATGATAATTGAATACTTATCTTTTATTTGTTTCATGGGTAGAATCCTTCTTGATCCTTCTACTTCATCATCTTCTTCATTCATGACATCATCATTTCTTATCTAGATGATAAGATGGATAAGAGGTTCTTCAAGAATTGAGTTCTTCATATTCCTCATCGCTTGAGGGATCTTCTTTGAATGGTGAGAGCTTGATGTTCAATTGCTCCCATCTTCTTCTTCTTCCT